>JAXRJS010000088.1:2692500-3252500 GCA_037127375.1 Dione juno | reverse complement strand
TATGCTTTCATAAAGAGGTCAATTTGGAAATATCTAAAGTTGATATAAACAAATAACTGACCACCTAAAGTGATTGTCCCATCTTAATATTTATAATTTAAACTGAGAACGGCAATTTTTTGTAATGAAGTTGGCTAGAAACTATACCGTGTGGTAATGTCAATTGATAGGGATGTCCTTACTTTTTTCGTCTCCTACCTCCTTTCGTCTCCTTTAGCACCTACTTTATTAGTCTCCTACTTTTAAATCCTACGAATATTGTAGTAAAATTCTGGCTTAGTTGACGGTAAAAATAGGTATGTATATTTAAGTTATTTACTCTATTCAATTGAGTAATTACGCCATCTGTTAACATAAACGTTAACATCATCTAAGTTTTTCGATGTGGGCAAAAAAACACATAATGAGGTGCTAAAATCAAATGTTATTTCCTCGAAAAATCTATTACTTTTATTTTAAAAGATTACTTAGCCTTTTATGTAAGTACGAATTAAACATAGACGTGAAACTATTAATATTTTATAAGTATAGTCTTTTCTGCAGTGGTACGGTGGACTGTGAAGCATATGTAGTAGGTTCCATCCAATTATTTTTATTTCTCCGCTTTGGTAAAATAAAGTATGGGTTATCGGTGATTTGAGAGTCTTTCCACTGGGCTCTCTTCTTAACCTCCTAGTGAAGTTAAAAAACAGGATATCGGAACTAATTTCCTTTGGGATGACATTTATTATTTATAGACCAATATATAGAACTAGTGTAATATACAAGTAGGTATTACTTTACTTTGAATGACGACGAAATACATTAAGAATTTCAATTTAAATTAATTGTTAAATTAATTAGTAAATTTTGTATCGTAAAATCAATAGAGGATAAACATGTGAGTCATTTTGATCTGAGAATTAAGAACATTGTAAGGTTTTATCTTATAACAAAATGGTAAAAGTAAATTTAATAAATTATATAGCCGTGTAAAATCAATATATTATGTTGTATGATAAAGAACTGTCATAAGTGCTATAATAATATGATCGTATGTAGGTATGCTTCAAAAATTAACAACCTTTTAATGTTTTAAATTTGAATTCGAATAAAAAAATGTATATAACCTACATACACAAGAGATAATATGTAAGATACTTAGTGATGTATGTTTATTGAAATAGATAAAAAAAAATTACTCATCATTAAAAAAATGCAAAAAAATTACTAAAACATGAATAGAGAGTTACTACAAATATTTTGTTCACTTTTATATGTATAATGGAATAATAAGAATAAGATAAGGAGATAAAAGAACTGCGTACTTAGCGCGTCATCAAAAGACTAATTAATAATTTATAAAAAGACTATACAATATCCACCAACCGCCAACTGCCATCCGCCCTGCGCCATCAGTCATCAGCCACCCGCGGTCAGTCAGCCATCAGTCCTATATTATTTATTATTAATTCGCCGGTCATCTGTCACCTGTCACCTAGCACCGGACACCTGTCATCGTCCATCAATGGGACCGAAGTGATTCACTGCATAGGAATTCCAAATATTCGCCAAAAATAAAGAGAAGAAGAAGTAATTCTAATTAAATATTCTATATAAATAAGATTATAAAAATTCAAAAAAAAATCATTCTATAAAAACGGTAAACACGATCTTTCGAGTCTTCGGGAATGGATTATCTTCATTACCCGAGCGATTTCAAGTTCAACTCGCTTTGTCTGAACTTCTGGTCGTAAGCACAGGACAGTGCTTGGACACAAAGTGCAAAATATAGTAAATAAAAACTAAGCTAGTAATAGTATTAGTTAGTATTAATTGTAATTATTAAAAAATATTTTACATATAATTTTTTTTCGATGCTCCAATATATCAAATACTCATTGAAAGGTTAAAAGATTAAATATTGCAAAACAATATTTCCGTTTTAAGATAATATGAGGTCAAAATGGCGTAAATGATAGAGATTTTTTCGTGAAACGTCTGCAGATATCTATTTGTAGAATTACATTGCCGTAATACGTTTCGTTCCGGTCATGTGACTGTCTTGTGCTTTAATTATTTTTAATTTTGTTTTAATTAATTAAAAAAAACTGTTGTTATACTCGATATTTGTATATAAAAGAATGAAACTGATAAAAAAGTTTAGTAAGTTAACTCATCGTTAAATAATATTAATTATGATAATGTAGCAACTTATGTAAGTAATATGGACGAAATGAATGTGGACTGTGGATGAGAGATTTTTCTCTAGTTAATATTTACTATCCAATGTTTATATGATTTAATTGAATTTTTATGTTAGGCTTTTATTATAACATATTATTATTTAAAGTACTTTTAGATGATTTTTAACTTTTTTTAGTCGCCTTCAAAATTGCACGACGTCGTCCTGCAGTTAGCCAGCAATGTCTCGTAAGATATACATATATAATTATACTTAAAGAAAACGTGTATTCGTAAACGTGTCTATTCGTAGTGTGGATTAACACTTTAAAAATCAATAAAATATGATATATATGATTTTCAGTTACAGGTATGTAATCTATGTATGCCAAATTTAATGATATAATAGGATATATATTATTAAAAAAAATTAAGTTTAGTGAGAAGAGTATTTTTTTGGCTTAGCAAGTAGAAGAATTTGCAACTTAGTGTCCAAATACTTCACTGTGCACTTTCCTCACAAATTTCTCATACATTTCGCCGATGTCAGATGTTGTTCCACTACTCCATGAAAGCCTTCAATGAAAAATATTAGTGCTTAATAAAATGTAAAACGCCCTGGACAAATATTATTTAATATCCATTAATCATTGCTGGATTTAATATTTTAATCACGTAACTAAAATACTATAAAAGCAAGTATCTTCAAACGAAACCATGTAACCAAATAAAACCTCATATGGTAATACAAATTGAGCTTTTAAATAATTTATGACTATTCACAAAATTCTCTACCGCATTTTTAATGAGTTCCAGCCCACATATTTTAAGACTACTTATTTTTATGGGAAATTTTATCTGCCTTTAGTGAAATATTTGTTACTGCTGTTGATAATATGTTCTTCTAATATTTAAAACCCTGGAGAAACTGCTTCATCCGAGTGCATTTACTTGCAACAGTATTATATATATATATATATATATATATATATATATATATATAGATATATATATATATATATATATATATATATAATATATATAATATATATATATATATTAGTATATATATATATATATAAAGGAAATATGGTTGGACTTTTTGGATAGTTTTAGGGATTTGGTTCCACAGAGTTGCAGCAAACAAAACGATAAGAAGGGAAGTTTTCATAATTAAGAATTTTAAAAAGGAGTGTAAGGATGTGCGTATCTCGGCGAATGCGGATAGGAAGGCAATTAAGAAATTGAGAAACGTGGTCAAACTTACGCAGACCAAACATAAAGCCATACGGGCGAGATGTTGAAGCTCTCTCTAGCTTGTTTAATAGCTCCTCGGTCACACCCAAATAGCAAACGTCGGCGTAGTCAAGAATTGGCAGGAGAAGAGATTGTGCAACCATAATTTTGGCTTTGTGAGGGAGGAAATGCGTTTGCTAATATCCTTAATGTGTTAAGTCCAAGACATATTACTATCAAAAATAAAGCCTATTATTTTGTTACAGTATGTATTTTCAACACCCGAATACAAATTTTTTTTAGGGTTAACTAAATAAGCCAAAAGATTCAGACTGAATAGTAGTAAGATCCTTGTTTAAAATTACGATACCCTAATTCAATAAATATAATAATCAGGTAATTCATTAAAATTACAATGTTTGTATAACTGCAGGCTATCTGCATACAGATTTTAGGGAGTAGAAATTACTTATGATATCTTGTTAATAAAAATAGAAAAAGAAGTGGAGATAACGCCGCCTTGAGGAACGCCAGCAGTGAGCTCTAACCATGATGATGTGACACCGTTAGCTTTTACACACTGCCGACGACCGAAGAGATATGAATAGAACCAGTTAATAACTGAAGAAGATATGTTGAGTGCCCAGAAGTATTTATATATACATCTGTTGATTTATATATATATATATATATATATATATATATATATATATATATATATATATATTATATATATATATATATATATATATATATATATATATATATATATATATATATATATATATATATATATATATATATCTCCCAAGTAGTAGAATAAGCAGATAAACTTCGTTCCCCACTTTGCGTCCAATATTGGAGACGGTGCAGTGGCGGATTCAACGCCGCATTTTGTCTTGTTACCAATGCGAGGAAATAAAAATAATTCATTCCCTTGATTGCCAATCGAACCAACAACCATCGCGCCAGATAATGTGCCGCTGCGCCAAGAGGATGCCGATACCGTAAGTATACTATATAACCATACTGTCATATTAAACAGTATACATAGGTAAGTTATGTACCTATTCAATTGTAGATAGTATTTGTATAATATTTCATAAATCTTATATAAGAGAACTATTCTTTATCTACAGCACCTCCATTGTATATATTAAAAAGTTAAAAACAAAATCTTATAATATCGTATGTTACAAAAGGCAAATTAAATATTATAATTAAGTGTCGTTAGGTCTGAACTTTTTTGTATACATTTTTTTTCTCACTTAAATCAGTTGTCACTGATGGATATCATATTGAGAGTTTTTGATCAATCGGCATTGAGATCCACCAATTGACACGCAATATTTCGGGCGAAAAAAGGAGTATAGTCTATACTCCTTTTTACGTATATACTATATAGAGCATCTAGTACTAATTGCTTGATAAAGCAACAAATTATTAATATCTTAATAATTTACTTTGATTGAGAATTTTGATTTAATTAAAGAGAATTTGCCCTAAAAGTCTTGCCAATGTATACAAAAAATATTCCAAATTAAAAAGTTAAAGAGTTGCTGCATGCTGCTCGGTTCGGTCTGATAAGGTGAAAATTGAATTATTCCATACAGTAAAAGCGCAGACAGAAATAAATTAGTGTCTAGACACTCCGTTGTTTACTTTCCTCACTAAACGCAACATTGACAAAAAAAACAAAGCGGCGAAATGCAAAATATTTAAATTATTATATTACTAGGTGGATATCAAACTCGCAACCATCGTCATCGTCATACACTTACATAAACAGGCTTACAAAAGTATAGAACGGAATGTTTGATAAGGTACTCCTTATTAATCGAGAAAAATCCCAAAAAAATAAAAAAATATGAAATTTTAATAATGTAACATGATCCACGTTTTGAATCTTTATAAACTACCTGTATGCACAATAATATTTTTTATTAAGCTTAACTTATCGCGAGTTAAGCCGATGACGGGAAGTAAGTTTTTGTTTGTTTACGTTTTAATTTATAACACGGCAATTGTAAAGCAAAGTCAGTAAGTGACGCGCTTCCGTTGAGAATGTACGTGCGCAGACGCAGGCTCGCGCCCTACTCAAATCGATCTATAGCACGATAGTGAAATCATATTAAATAAAATATTCATTTAAACATAAAATTATAACAATATTTAATATTATTTAAAAGTTTTTCGAATTATTGAGCTTAAATTCATAAAGATTTTGAAGAGAAAGTTCATACTTGCTGAGCCAAAGGAACTTTGCTGATATATTTTAACAATGTGGTGACAGAAGTGAAAATAAGTGCGTGCGTTTACTCATATTTTTAAGGTAATTAATGTTTTTTTTAATATATATTTACATTTTTATTTATTAATAGGCCATTTGAGTGTCTTGATATTATATTATCTCCGTCTACCCTGTTATATGCAGGGTAAACAATAAACTGGAAAAATAATATTATAATAATAGAAGCTATATTAGTCTTTATAATCAATCTAATTAAAACTGGGTTTAGCAGTCAAGTTCAAGGAATACGTGAAATGAATATTATAGTTCACATACAAAGAGAAATAAAACATTTCCCGATGGAGCATACACAAAGGCGTATTTAGGCAGGCCTTTATTTTCGATTATAATATTAATTAATATGTGAATAAATAGAATACATTATTAAAAAACTATTAATTTATACGGAAAATTTATGATTAAGTATCTATATATAAAACGACATTAGCTGAACTTCCTGTTCCAATTTGATACATTTAATCAATAAGAGAAATATAAATTATTAGTCCAATTAAGTAAATAATATACAATGAATATTATTTACTTACATATTTATTACACTTATTTACATAATATATAGTTTTTGTTTTTAATCAAAATTTTTTTACTCCATATAATAAATATATATACATTTATATATTTATAATAAAACAAATATTGGCAAAATATAATATAAACGCGAAGGTTGTGGGTTCGATGCCTACTCGTGGGAATAAATCTTCCACCATAAAATTAAATTAATTTAATAACGTAGTTTAGATTGTATTATAACATACTATTTGACAATTCTAACAAATAATTGGACTGCTCAAGGACAGAAATTATGTCTATATTGTCATGTATGTCTAGTTTTGAATAATGTCAAAGGAAAAAAAATGTGTCTGTAGTAAATAATAATAAGAAAAAACTCAGAGAGAATGGGCCGCCCAATGCTACGGTCCCAACAAATCCTTTAATAGCCGTAATATTATGTTATTATATAAAAAAAAACCTAAAATTACTGCAGTATTTTACATATTACATACTAATTTAAATTTTACTAAACAGAATATATTATTCTATACATATTTTTTAATAACTAATAAGCTTATTAAGTCTGTCACAACGCACCCCAGGTGCACTTAAGTAATGAATAAAGCCTTCCGAGAAAATCCTTTGTAGAATATATTAATAAAACGTCGTCTGAATGACAAAGGCCCACGGCAGATGCGCGTATTTACTTTATTACCTTTGTTGGACTAAATTTGACTATTTCTATACATTTTTTTATCGTAACCTGAATATGAACCCTTTTTATAATAATTTGTTTTATATATTAAGATAAGGGTAAGCTCACAGAAAAAAAATGTTTAAGCCATTCAAAAAATATTTAAGTATCTATGGGTTTTGTTAATCTTGTACAGTGTGTTCTAATTAAAACAATATTACACGTCATAAAAACCAAATATATTTAACTTCATTATTAATTTAAAATTTAAATGTTACTGCAAAAGTTGTATATCTTTATTATTTAGTTTAAAATTCAGAGTTATAATAACATTAAAACGTCATAAACATTTTTAGACATAGAAATATTTAAACCTGCACTAGGTTACATTTACTACAGGTTACATTTTTTGGACAAAACATGCAAAACCTCTTGCATGTTTTGTCCAAAAACCTAAACCCTAACCCTAAACCTAAAACCTAAAGTCTAAGACGATAAATTGATATTTTAATGTGTTTATTGGTATTGAATTAATTCTGTCCTGCATGTCCAATATTTGTTTTAAAGATTTTTCAAATTACACTTTATCCTGTATAGTCGGGTAGGCTCTGGGGTCTAGTGTGAAGACACTTTTCGTCGGAATTCGAGACAGTGCGTGTTGAGTGGCGGAAGCAAGGCAGTGGAAATGATTAATTCCCCGAATTGGAGATCATCACAACCAGCCGATGTTCCTCTGCACCACGACAGCCTCATATTTAAAAAAAAAAAAAAACAAAAATTTTGTAATCGATCATAACAGACTGAGCTATATGCAAGCAAGATATACTAAAGAATACAGATTGTAAGTTATGAATAGCACTCCTAGACAAATGTTTTAATAATAAAGTAACGTTCAGTATTTTACAACTTACTATGTTGTTTATACTAATTTAAAAATATGGTAATATAATTTTATACACGAAGGTTCATTTAGTATTGCATATTTTTGTCTATTTACTATTATTATAACTAATACCTACAATAACAATGAGAGAGAGAAGAAAGTACTTAGCATGGAACAAGGATTCATTCACCTTGCGTGTGCCGGGTCTGGTGCGTTGTAGGGAGAGGAACTCAGAACAGCCTCTGGGACTTGCGACCCAAGTGTAGGTATAAAGGGACTGCCCTGGGGCCCTTTGAATAGGGAAATAACGCTACACTACTAATATTTAAATTAAAATGAATTATCCTACTAAATTTAAGGTTAAAATTACTAGCTATTAGATTGTTAAATGTAACCATGAACTTAAAAAGATTATGATGATGTTTTATACATCGGTAATGTCCTCTATCTGTATGCGTTTCTTGTAATGTCCTCTCATGTCACTTAAGAATGCTAGGTGACATTGGCAATGCAAACAGAAAAGTAAAATATTTTGAAATCAATCAAAAGTCTTATAGAGTTTTAGGCATAGCCCACTAGATGACAGTGGGGAGATAAGACGCTGTTGAGATAAGATAAGAAACTAAGAATTAGTTATTCTATTAGATTGACACGACGTCTTTGAAGTTATGAATATTGATAGGAAGGACTGCAACATAACTAACTGGTCTCGTATAATAGTATTTATGGATTTATTAGCAAATTAAGGCAAATTTGATATCATTGGCTAGTTAAAAGCTATCTAGTCTAGATGACTATATAATATTATAAAAACTGAAATATTATATTTTATATATAAGACTTTATCAGCATAGTAAATTAAAAGAATAATAGTTCTGTATAATTCATGATAAGTGCCCGATGTTACTCTGACCACACATACAGTAGGTTTCATATAAATGATTAATTTTGTTTTTTCATTAAAATATAGCCAATTAATTTATTTTATAAATGGGCTATTCAACATAACATTATTGTTTTTATGCGAACCAGCAGCTCCTGAAATGAGCACGTTCAACACGTTCAGCACGTTCAGTTCAATAAATTATTCAATTTAATAATATTAAGCAAAAGTAAAAGTAAAATATTCTTTATTGTACACTAATAAGATATAAAGTTTACAATCTGCTCTCAGTTTCAAAGACTATACAACAGGCGGTCATATCGCTAAATGAGCGACCTCTTCCAAGCAACCTTTGGATAGAGGAGCAGTTATAACGAAATGGGAAGGACCAATGTAATAAATATATGAACATAGCAACGTAATGATATATATATATATATACACACACACATATATAATTACATACATAATCAATGTGAATTAGTACTACTTAAAGTGTGAGATAATAATCTTTTAGCCACTTTTTAAAAGTTTGTAAGTTTTTAGACTGACTGATGGTTGATGGTAAGAAATTCAATGAAGGTATATGAGGACGGATTTAATAGAGAAGGAATTGGGAATTGGTAAAGAAGACTAACAAGAGAATAGCAAGGAATGTTGAAAGTTCATATAAATTTGGAGCGAGTGGGAAATCATGTGATTCATATAAAAATTTAAATCCGCCTTGTGGAACTCCAGCAAGCACCGGAGATATGTTAAGACAATACATGATCGACAATTAAATATCGACATCTTCGGTATTAAATGCATTACTGAAGTCGAAAAAAATCATCCCAGTAACCTGATGGTCTTCCATACCCAGGCGAATCTCCTCCGATATGTTAACCAGCGCAGTAGTCGTACTATGACTGGACTTAAAACCAGACTGCAAAAGATTGAATAGGTTGTTTTCTGCTCAGTTTCTACTAAGTTGATGATTAATGAGACGTTCAAGGACTTTGAACAAGAAGGGTAAAATGGGTATAAGTCGGTAATTAGATTGGTAATGGTATTAATTGGGCCCCTTTCCAATACAAAGGAAACTATCACTATTTATGGATGTTTCTTTTTTTTAATTGACGTAAAATCAGGTGTCAGTTATATTAGTATAGATCATGTAAGAAAAAGTCAATTAGATACAATTGACATTTCTTACATAACTTTAAATACTATAGAGTGTACCTAATAGCGTTATGACAAAGCCATAATAGAAAGAGAAGACATATGTAGTAAGCATTCCACGTATTTGACGTACGAGTGGTCTATCGCGTTGTAGGGCTGAGAGCTTAAAACAATGCTTGGCCATTGAGCCTAAAGTGTAGGCTTAAATTACGCTTACGCATTTCAAATGGGCACATTTGAAATATGTAGTACTCGGTAACACTCACTGAAAACGTTAATTAATCAATTAGGATAACCAGTTTTAGTTATTTTTCATAATTTAACAATAATCTGTTTATTTTTGTATGTTTAACACGAACTATTTCCATATTTCTCGCTGAGATAAGACAAAATGTCGCGTTGAGTTCCGCAATGTCTCGAAGAACAGAGGGTCAAAGACTAAATGTGGTATATAATAAATAAAAATAAAAGTAAAATTTGTAGTTGCCTGTTGAATGGTGAAACTTAACCCTGTGCTTTCCAAAACGAAATATATTAATATTATTATCAAAAATCCACTCCATAGATTAACATCTAATACCGTTACAGTATGTATGTGCATATTCCAATAAGGAGACGGCGCCATAGCAATAATCAAAATAATAAAACGTATCAATTGAACTTTTTTTTGTTGATGACGTCTTTGTAACGCACTTGGTCATGTCTAAGTACTTCTGGCTTAAACTTTACTACATGATTGTACGTATGTATATGATTAAGAACATTTTAGACTCATATTTTTCTCCTAAAGCATTCTTTATTAAAAACAAAAATAGTTTTTTTTTTGTACAGTCGACTAATTTCTGAGTAATATAAGTTTTAGTCTCATGTGTTTCCCCTCACGCTGTGACGTCACAATTCAGCAGTCAGTGCATGACATTTAAGAAAATTGAATTATGTTTTTTTTAATTTTAAACTCACTGATTAGTAAATGAAACATTTTGGTTAAAGAAAATTTATTATTATATGTATAATAATCAGTGCATGGAATAGTATGCACTATAAGAATGGATCGGCGTAATCTGACGGAACTAAAATGATCTTAACCACTGGCTGGACTGAGAAATGAGATAAAAACATGTGCATTTCTAGACATTAAAACTACACAATAATAATTTTTTTAATGATTTAAGGGACCTAGTGACTGGGGACCATTCCACAGATATAATATATCGAGGAGCATATAAGTTTAGCTAAATAAATCAATATTTATCTACAATTTTCGCACTCAAATACTATATATAATTTATTTGTTTTAAATTTCGAGGAATTCATTTAAACCTTTTTCTCTCCTAGATCATTCATTGCGTTATTACCATTGCTTTTATTAATAAAATATTCAACTCACGTAATTTCATATTAAAAAATGTAACGACTTATTTTATTTATTATATATATAAATAAATAGTAATAAATTCATAAATAAATGACTAATTAATTACATATATATGTCCAAGGTGTACGAACCTTGTTCAGTGCTATGTTCCACAACTGTCTTTATATTGGCGATCTCACTGCATTTCAAAAAATGCTAGGGATTTATAATTGACTTAATTGTTACTATAGTTGTTTTAAAAAATAAAAAAAATCATTTTGTTGTAAGCACATAGGGTTAAATTGATTTTGAAGGATGAAATATCGGTCGTAGGAACATAAAAGACGGGCTAAAATATAAGAAATAAGAGAGGTATCTAATCAGAAGTTTTTCAACACGATGAACATTTTCCAGTGACTTATAAAAAGCGAAGGTATGGAATATTTGAGAGGTCTATTAGTCTTCCGCCTAATCTTTAAAATTAAATTAGAAATTATTAACATTTTTTTATATTAATAACTTCGCTAGATGAATAAGGTTAACTATTTAAGTATAAAAAATAATAACGACGTAAATAGTAGGACGTGTATCAATAGCAGAGGAACTGTTATAACGGAGTGTGATATGGGGAAGAGATTGTCACGAGCATTCTGAGAAGTCGCTTATTATATGTTACCCGAAGAAATTGTAACAAGAAATATAAATAAAAAATTATTGCTTATTAATAACTTGATATCTTTGAAATAAATGTACCTACTATATTATATCTAGATAATAAATGAAGATATAATACTTTAATGCAGAGAGTAAAGTATTTAAATTGGAAATTGGCTATAGTTTTTAGAGCAGAAATCTTTTTACGTTTTTTAATTGACGTAAACATGTATTATGCAAGATAACATTTTAACCCCTTATCCGCAGTCATATGGATTATGCTTTATATGTTCTGGACCCCTTTAATAAAGTAGCCACAGAAAAGCTTAATCGGATTCAGTACAAATGCCTACGCATAATTCTAGGGGCAATGAAGTCTACTCCCACTAATGCACTCCAAGTGGAGTGTGTTGATCCTCCTCTTCCTATCCGCAGACAATTCCTTGCAGACCGATTTGTGGGTAAAATGTTACAACTTTCTTCCCATCCTTTATGGTCTAAGTTAACTGAGTTAGCTGACCTACTCCCCCGTGATAAACCATTACCATACCTGCTACACAGTTTCCTGAAGTTCACTAATTTACCTCATCCCTTGTTACGCCTCCCTTCTAATCCATTGTTTTGTACACCGTACAAAGCATTGGTCTATCATCCCTCCATCATAACAGACCTTGGCTTTACCAAGGGAGATCCAGGCACCATCACAAAATTCCAAAAGGCTGTAAATGAAAATTGGTTTAAACATCTCCATATCTTTACTGATGCATCAAAGCTTTCTAAAGAAAGCTGTGTTGGTGCAGCTTGCTGGATACCTAAATTCAAAATTATCTTACAATTTAAGTGCCCTCCCGAATCATCAGTGTTTACAGGCGAGGCTGTTGCTTTGTTAGAAGCAATCCTGTTCACGCTCTCCCACAACGTAAAACAGACAGTTATATTTACTGACTCTCTTAGCTGCTTAATGGCTATTAAGGGCAACCCGTTTCATGGTAAATTGAGATCTTCAATTGTTTTAAGGATTCGTGAAGAATTATTCTCATGTCATCTAAAGGGTTTGGAGGTCACTCTTGTATGGATTCCAGGTCACTCTGGAATTAGTGGGAATGAATCTGCAGACTCGTGCGCAAAATTAGCGATCCAGTGTGGTACTCTGGATCACTTTTCTAATTCGGCTCAGGATCTGTTGTCTCTTGCAGCCACTCACTTGGACAAGTCTTGGTCTGAATACTGGGACTTATCTAAATCTCACAAGGGTAAATATTATGCATTTCTCCAGCCGGATATACCAAAGCGTCCTTGGTTCTTCTATCAAAGATTTACTGAACGGAGGGTTATATCTACAATTTGTCGCTTACGTCTTGGACATGCATGTACACCTGTGCATCTGGCTAAGATCAGGGTCAGGGACCACTCATTGTGTGAATGTGGCTTGGACGACGGTTCCCTTTCCCATATCCTTTTCTCTTGCCCTAAATTAATCCGTCCCTTATACGATGTCCTTCCTCTCAAAGTCCCCCGTCCCCTTAATGTTCAGTGTTTGTTGATGTTTGTGTTTAGTCCTTTGTGTAAATTTTTATGTAAATATATTAAATATAATAATATTAAAGTATAAGCTAACACTCATGTAAAATATTATTTATTACTAACCTTATTTGTTATCTGTTCATATTGTAGATATCTGTTAATTTTGTTATAGGTGAAGGATTTAAACTGGATCTCTTTAAAACATGCATTCTTCTATAGTGTAATATTAGCTCTTTTTTACCGTACACTCTCTTTTGTGTGTTCTCCATTCGACGTGACATTGGCGAAGTGATTTGTGCTCCACTGGCACGCTCGAAACGCCATATATAAAGACAACAACAACAACATTTTAACACGAGAGATAAAATGAGGTTATGAAAAATGAGTTTGTATTTCAGGCTTTTACTAATATATATTTATAACATTATTTTAAAAACAAATAAATTATTAAAATATAAATATTAATTTTACATACCTTAAAGAACCTATTATATACTATGCTAATAATAATAAATAAATCTTAATGTTTATTTAACTTTGCCGTTTCATATATTGTTTACAGTATAGAGCAAAAATATTGACTTGAACTAAAGCATTCTTTGATTGTACAATTATAGATTGTACAATTATAGATGTGTGGAGAATGTCAATGATATCAAAACAATAAATCTAAGCATAGGAAAGTGTATTACTTCTTTTTAGTTCTATGAAAGGTTTTTGTTTACATATATTTCTTTAACAATTGTTTCTTCATTTTCCGCTTTATTTCGAAATATTGTGGTGTTTGACGAAAATTAACGCCTCGCTTTGTCTTCCTAGAACAGACAAATAAAAAACACATTTTCGTATATATTATGCTAGCTTTTACCTGCGGCTTAGGCCTTATTGTTAAATGGGGCTAATTAATTGTTGTCTATGGACTTGACACATTCTTAGTACCCGAGGTAATTCTGATCGCTACAGGTGCCTTGTTCCATTAACATGATGAGATGGATATAGCCATATGTGGACTACCCAACACATTTTTTTAAAATTAGAACCATTAGTTCCTGAGATAAGCGCATTAAAACCAAGCACTCTCCACCCTTAATCTATACAGTTTGAAGATTAAATAAATTATAGATATATAGTCGTGCCCACCGCCCATCACTCAACTTGCAATAACTTGAAAATTGGACAGAAAGTGGGGAAAGGAGAATTTTAACGATATGAATCCTCTGTCTACCCTGCTATATGCGGGATGCAGGTAAACATAGTGCAATTGTATTCACATACATAAGTCTTCTTCTTCTTCTTGGCATTAGTCCCGGCTTTTGCCAGGGTCTGCCTTCCGACTAAGCCTTCCACTTTGCACGGTCTTTAACATCCTCAGTGGACAATCTATTGGCTCTCATGTCTTGTGTCACGACATCCAGCCATTGCTTCCTTGGGCGTCCGGGTGGTCTAACTCCAGGGACAGACATGTTAAGGCACTTCCTTCCGACATAGTTCTCAGATCGGCGCATAACATGGCCATATCATCTCAGGCGACGCTCTTGGAGCTTATCCGCTACGTCACGGACCCCAAGACTACCTCGAATGAATGTGTTGCGTATGCGGTCGGACCGCGTAACGCCACACATCCATCTCAGCATCTTCATCTCCGTGACGTGAAGCTCCTGAGTGTGCCGAGATAATGTTGGCCAACATTCGCTGCCGTATAAAAGAACCGGTCGGATAATGCTCTTGTATATCAGTCCCTTGAGCTTAGGCGGTATTCTGCTATGGCTACACCAGTGACCTCCCGCCATTTGGCCCAGGCAGCGTTTATACGGGCATGGATGTCGTGGTCGATGCCTCCAGACTCATGCATAACGGCTCCAAGGTACCTGAACTTCTCCGACTTAACGGCTGGCTCAGGCCCGATATGGATGGTGCTCGAGTCCGGGTTCCCGCAAGCCATGTACTCGGTCTTCGACACATTCAGTTTGAGACCACCGTTCTCAAGCGCACCCTTCCAGGCGTTCACTTTACGCTCCAGCATCAGTCGGTCCTCGTCGATGAGTACTATGTCATCGGCATACATCATCAGCCACGGGGGCTGGCATTGGATGTGAGCCGAGACAGTATCCAGCACTACATTGAATAAGAACGGACTAAGAGCTGAGCCCTGGTGAACCCCTACAGTAATCGGGAAGGGCTTGGTGTCGCCAACAGCGGTCCTAACCACTGAAGCGGAGTCGTTGTACATATCTCTGATAACCTCAATATAGGCTTCAGGGATCCCCTTGGATCGCAATGCCCACCAGATACACTGACGTGGCACACAGTCAAAGGCCTTCTGCAAGTCCAAAAAGGCCACATGCAGAGCTCTCCTTTTTTCCCTGTAAGCCTCCATCAAAGTTCTGAGGGCAAAAATGGCGTCCATAGTGCCTGATCCTGGTTGAAACCCATACTGAGACTCAGAGACAGTACATTCTTGGCGGAGCCTGAGGTCGATCATGCGCTCGAAGAGCTTCATGGTGTGGCTCATAATCTTAATGCCCCTATAACTACCGCAATCTTGAACACTGCCCCTTCCTTTGTAAATAGGGATAATAAAGCTCTGCCGCCACTGATGTGGCATCTTTCCAGTATTCAAGATACGGTTAAACAGGTCAGTAAGTATAAGCACACCAAGAGAGCCCAACGATTTCCACGCCTCGATTGGGATGTCGTCAGGTCCTACCGCTTTTCCGTTATTCATGCGTCGAAGACAATTACGAGTTTCGTCACGGGTTATTGGAGCAACAAGTCCGAGGTTAGGAGATAATTCAGGAGGAAGACTACAAGACTGCTGAGTGTTCAGCAGCTCCTTAAAGTAGCTTCTCCATCTCTCCTTCACAGAAGCATGACTACAAAGCAACGTGCCCCGAGAATCTCTGACGCAAAGACATTTTGTAATATCCTGCGTCGCTTTATCTCGAGCACGAGCCAGTTTGTATATGAGCTTCTGCCCCTCCACAGTTTCAAGTTTATCGTACAATGGCGACAAACTTTCTCTGCGGGCTCTGGCTACAGCTCTTTTGCTGGCCCGTTTCGCTGCTATGTACTCCAGTCTGTCTTCAGGAGAGTTGGAATGCTGCCATTCTTTAAACGCAGCCTTCTTTTCCCGAATCACCCCCTGCACCTGGTCATTCCACCACCATGTCTCCCTGTCGATGACACGCCCACCCTTAGTAACGCCAAGAACTCGCTTGCCCGCCGCAATGATTGTTGAATGAGCTCGATCCCATGCAGTCTGAGCGGTCTCGGTGTTAGTCAGTAGATTTTGACTCTCCACCTCCGCCAAGAACTCTGTCTGCATCGGCCCATTCAACAACCACCACTTAATCCTTAATTTCTTTTTCGGGGTAACATTATAACATACATAAGTATGGCAGGATAATTCTTAGCGAAATTTTACATTGAGGATGATTTTTAGTGTACAATTAACATCAGTGTTGTTTTTTAATGTTGTTGCCTTCAATCACTTACCAAGTCCTAATTTAAAGCTAGTAAATTTACATTTGGAGCCCTCGTGATTCTTTTGTGTTCCCGAATATCTCCTTTATGATAAAGACACTTGAACTTAAATTTAACTAAATATCATATAGTCTATATGAAAATCTGTGACTACAGCACTATTCCAGACTACTAAGTACTTCGAAACGTCGGGTATCAAAACTTTTACAAAACCAAAATGAACGCAATTTAATCTTTACTGGATTAATAGCGTATGTTTTGGTATTGTAAAAGTTACGAGTATATTTAAAATTCGTTAAAATCACTAAAAGCAAAGATTTTTTAAATATCTTAAATTAAAAAAGAAATATTTTTTTTAATATACATTTTATTTTCTTATTTATTATATAGATATTTAGTATAGAGGTAAAATTTAAAATAATATAATACAAAACATAGTCCATTAGTGTGATATATGCACGACACTCGTAGAATCATTTATATATAATAAATGATTTATATAAATTGCTTATTGCAGTTAATAGTTTTATGTTCGTAGGAAAACTAAATTATAAATTTTCGAATGATATATACAAACATACAATTATACAATTGCTTAGATATTTTAAAATATTTTTTAACTATCTGCAATATTTTTTATTTAAAAATTTATAATCTTATATATTTTTAGTAGCATTTGACTGTTAATGCGATGTTTCTGGGTTTGATCTCCACTCGGGGGAATTAATTATTTCGGAAATTAGGTGTCAAGTTCTCTCTACCTAGGCTGCTGTATGTGAGATACTGCTGTAAAAAAAATAGTTTATTTAGAACCTATAACGTTATTAATTTTTTTAGTTTCACCCTGTAGTCCGCACATAGGCAGAGGGGTTCAATCTATGCTCTAGGAACCTAGTGTTAAGACACTCTGTTCCACGTTTTCCGCATTTTTGTCCTGACTTGACCTTTATAATGCAATTACTTTTAAAAATATATATCAATTGATACCATAAATCAAGCGTACAGTAAACCATAATTTATAATTACTAATAATATGAATAAATAATCTTACCTATACCTATACCTATATTATAGGTTTAATTCAATAATATTTCACATTTTAATTATAAATCTTTTAATATCTTGATGCAAAGTGATAAGTATTCCTTATATGCACGACAGATATTTAAATTCAAATCATTTACAACATGTCTATAGACAATATAAGACTGACGCAATTATTTATATCGTTCCTTTTCGGCATACTTAATACGTGGAATTTTTTATTACATACATAGGATAACAAATAGAAGATTAATTAGCTTATGTCAATCGTAAAGAATGGGACGTTAATAGAAAATTGTGAGTTTCATTATCAGAGGCAACATCAGATTAATTTTTGGTGATTTATGTAAATGAGTAATTTCGTTATTTCTTATAGTTTAGCTGGTAGGCATATTATATATACATTATGCGTCTCAGTCTTTAAAGTTAATTACACCCTATATCCTTTTCGGTCGTAATAATAATTGTAATAATCGCTCATACCAATTTTTATTATAAAGCTGTCTGATGTATATAGTAGCCGTCAATAGATATAGGCAACTATAGAGTAAAAAATTATTTATTAATAATCATCCAACACTGACTTTTTACCACCTTAGCCTTTTAAAAAGTTCTTGCTACTCCACACTTAGGATGTACTTAGGCGGATAGTGAAAAAATAAAGATACTTACTATATTATACTTTTCTCAAAATCAAGCGATCCGTGAACACAATCAATGATAAATAAAAAATTATCAGCAACTCTATTTAGAGCACATTCTTATTCGTCACAATTTCTCTTGCCATGTGCAAAAAATTCCATAAGTATAGCATCATTAAACCGGACATTCATCCTAACCGGTTTCAAAACAGCTGTATCAATTCTTAAATTCACGACTATCTATCATCATTTACACAAATGTTTTTAATTATCTATTTTATAACATTTAATATATATATATATATATATATATATATATATATATATATATATATATATATATATATATATATATATATATATATATATATATATATATATATATATATATATATATATATAATATAATATTTATCTTTAGTATCGACATTCACAGAAAAATGTAAAATTGCCATTTTTTGCAAATTTTCAATTTGCGTTAATGGAATACATCCATCCTTTATGAGAGTGTTTTAGTTTCTAGCTTGCCGCTGTTTTTAAGATTTTTATAAGTGTTTACTTCACATTTACTCTATATTTCTTATTTCTACTTTATATTTTAAGAACAAACAGTTAAAAAAAATTCACACTGTTTGTTGTTATTGTTGTTTTGTTTGAGTTTGTTTTTTAACTTTTAAGATCTTTTTGGACTATCTTTTTATACTTTTATACTTTTTTTGATACTATCAACTTTTCTTAGAAAATTGACATTTTGAATAGAAGTTTCCGAGTCACCTGGTGAATTATCTCTTACAAAGCTTATATATTAGCTTATTGCCTATCTCAATTTAGATTTAGCTCCTGATCTATATATATATATATATATATATATATATATATATATATATATATATATATATATATATATATATATATATATATATATATATATATATATATATAGATCATATATATATATATATATATATATATATATATATATATATATATATATATATATATATATATATATATATACATACATAAGTAAGTATATATTGGTATTTTGTTCGAACATGGAAAGTATTCGGTCTGGATGACAAAACTCGGATATGGTGGTTCTACTATAAGCCTACAGCATGTCATATGTTTATCGATATTTTCGTGTATTTTCTTTATTTATTAACATTAATTAGTGATATTTAGCCCCAAATGCACTTGATGAAGAGCAATATTAAAAATAGCTTAACAGAAGGACACAATAACAATTTTGCTCTTATCCAATTATATATCATTTCATCATATATATCATCATATCATCATATATATCATCATATATATCATTATATCATCATATATATCATCATATCATCATATATCATCATATCTTCATATATATCATCATATCATCGTATATATCATCATATCATCATATCATCATGCTGATATATAATCAGCATATCATATCATCATAGATATCATATCATTTTTTTAGAGATTTTGTTGATAATCTAATAAGGGAAGACTAGCAATGTCACCAAAGGCCCTGGAATCAACTAAAACCTGCTGCGTTTTCCCGGTGTTATTTGCATATCCGGTATCAAAATTATACCAAATATGGCCTAGGTATACTTTAAGCCTCTAGCTTTTATTTTTATACAGCTTCTCTTTGAAATAAAACCTCTTAGGTTAAATAAATAATAAATTAGAGCTATATTTAATTAAATACATAGTAGTAGTTTAACTTTACAGAATTACATATATGTATTCTTTAAAATATGTAACTACTCGTTATTACATTTAAAATCTAAAGCATTTAAAAATCCAATAACGTCAATTACCATTTACTTGAGATTAAATAAAATAACTGTCAGTAGTTTATTTCCCTCAATATACATGACAGTTTAAGTCTTATCTACATTTTTGAGTAAAACACAATTTGAAATAAGTATTGCCAGAATACGAAAAAATTGACAAGACACTTAAGATAAGTTAACATCAAACGCGACGCAGGAAGTCGATCACTTCAAGAATATATTAAATTATCATTTTGACATGTGTTTATATACTTACTAAATACAGCGTAACGTGACGGACAGTTTTTTTTACCTACATTGATGTTTTAATAATAAGCCTTGAATTTTTCTCGCGCTTAAGTTTTAAATTTACAGTATAGGATATAATGTATAAGTTGTATGTATAAGCTGCCAATCAAGCTGCAATTAATATCAAATGTTTAGATCGGTCGAGCTTAGAGCACAGAAAAAGACTTATTAGTCAATATAGTCAAAAGATATGCTTAATTTTTAAGCATTTTCTATCTACCATTTAATCAAAATCTACAGGGTATTTCCCGTTGACCCGTTGAGTTATGCAATTTGTTATATTTATTTAGCTTTATTCCGAATAGCAGAGTAGGGTAAGGGCGCAGTATCCGTAGTAGCTCCGGTTTTCTCTCTTTTATATAACATTAATTAAAAATATATATATTAATTATTCATACGGATCGTCGTGACGCAGAGGCTTCTGTCTATAAACGCGACGGTTTGCGGGTTCGATTCCCACTTAGGGACAATGAATTATTATCATTTTCTTCGTGCAGGCAACAAGGCAAAAGCGCAGCATTGAGTACCACCACACACAACACGCATTGCTTCAAAAGGCGGAAAGTGGGGAACGGGGTGTCTTAACACTAGATTCCTTTTATCTACGGTTCCTTCTGCCTCTGCTATGAGCTATGCGCTAAAAAACTATACTTAGCGATTTGATTACATTTCACATCACACATGTTTCGAACAATTTCTAGACATTGCGAGCTGAGTGGCGGTACTCGACACTTAAATATAAAAATAAATATAATAATAATATTTTTTTTATTTATTACAGATATTTCAATTGAAGTCATGAGTGTCTAACACCAGTCACTATGCTCGCTCTATATCCTTTGCGATGGCTCGCACGATTCCAACACGGTGGTATCGCCAATCAATTCTTTATGGCTCTAATGGGTAAGTAATTGTTTTTAAATTGATACAAAACTGATACTTAGATTATGGTATAATGGGTGGAGGCATCGACCACGACATCCATGCCCGTATAAACGCTGCCTGGGCCAAATGGCGGGAGGTCACTGGTGTGGTCTGCGATAGCAGAATACCGCCCAAGCTCAAGGGACTGATATACAAGAGCATTATCCGACCTGTTCTTATATACGGCAGCGAATGTTGGCCAACATTATCTCGGCACACTCGGGAGCTTCATGTCACGGAGATGAAGATGCTGATATGAATGTGTGGCGTGACGCGGTCCGACCGCATACGCAACACATTCATTCGAGGTAGTCTTGGGGTCCGTGACGTAGCGGATAAGCTCCAAGAGCGTCGCCTGAGATGGTATGGCCATGTTATGCGCCGATCTGAGAACTATGTCGGAAGGAAGTGCCTTGACATGTCTGTCCCTGGAGTTAGACCACCCGGACGCCCAAGGAAGCGATGGCTGGATGTCGAGACACAAGACATGAGAGCCAATAAATTATCCACTGAGGATGTTAAAGACCGTGCAAAGTGGAGTAGGCTCAGTCGGAAGGCAAACCCTGGCAAAAGCCGGGACTAATGCCAAGAAGAAGAAGAAGATAATGGGTGGTAAAATATTTTATATTTGTTAAGTATTACAGTTTAATTATTTTTATATACGCATTTGTTATTTTTTTTATTTCTGTAGTAACATTTAAGTTATTTTGATTATTACTAATTAATTGAAATTATTAGAATGGTCATTCAAACTTATAGTGTCTGACTTAACATGACGGTTGCGGGTTCGATGATCGATCCCACACGGAATAATAAATATTTTTTAGACGACCGAGTATTAAAACGAACAAAATGTTTGACACTAAATTCTCTTTGCTGCTTCTGCCGAGCACTATGCTATGAGCAGGATAAAGCGTAAATCTAAAAACAATATCAACGTTTTCTATATTAAAAATATGTTTTCTTAAATTCTGTGAACTTCCATAAAAAAAAGATGAGCATAAATTAGTAATACATGGATATGTATATTATATGTATATTATATTATAAAAGTATAAAAAAACAGTGTAAAGCTATAAACACATTTGATTTTAAATCACTTTGGTCATTAAATTGATTTTGCCTTAAATTATATAATAAAGAGATACTCGTACATACTAAATGACGGAACTGAACGTAACACAACAACTATTTAACTAGCCAGAGAGGATAAATAGAGATGGAGAATAAATACAATAAACCAATAAATAAAATAATCTTTATATTGCAATAAAAAAGGGTACTAGAAAGTATTCATACATTTTACAGAATAGTGCAAAGGCCCCATCACTATAATTGATATCTTACACGCTACCTTTACTTCGTTATGATTTAAGGTAAATGAATTTAGTTGACGGGTAACACTGCATTGGTCTATGTGGAATTTGAACCCACTCTCACCATATCTATTGAGGCGCGTCGCAATTTTATCTCAACTTGTGATCAACTTACAATTTATACATGAAAATGAGTAGAAGAACAGTAATTATTTTCTACACAGATCCCTCTACAGTTACTTGAATAAACATACAGTCGGTTATCGCATTTATTTCTGTTAAAGACGAGTCATTATCGAGTAAATAATTTTTCTTAGTAATTTGTAAACTAAAAGTACGTTGTATTGCAGGTTAATTTTAACTGGTGTCTGAAAATAGAGAACTGTGACGCAAACAGGTTTAAGGCCTTTCTTAGAAATAACTTATTTATTAAGTACCATTTACGTAATGTAGTTAATAATATAGAAGTAGTTAATTATAGAAGTGAAACATAAAATATCACTCGTTGGTTTAGTAAATATGGACTTTCATTATTAAATCAGTCATCGATTCAATCTTAAACCATGAATCAAATTTGTTAAATAATCATAAATATTTGTTCAGAATTAAAATTAATTTATCTGTTTTTGTTATAAGCTCTAACAATAACCGGTTCCGCCTAGTTTCATTTGGCAAAGACAGTTAAAACGTGAGTACTAAATGTATGCTGAAGCAACATCAAGAACAATAAGAATATGTTAATAGATTTCGTTGTCGTCTTAATATTAAGTAATATAGCCTAATTTCAAAATATATGGCAATATTAATTGCCTATGCTGTATATAGAAACGTTTATGGAAATTTGTTGTAAATTTTCAGTCGCTTGTCGTACATTCGAGAAGTGCAATTCGAATGCAGTAAATAATCACAAATATAAAGTAGAATCTATTTGATAATTCATTTGATATGCTCTTAATAAGCTCTTCTATGTACATATTTATATGCAAATAAAACTATTCCCGAAAATGAATTCGAATTCGCTACTAATACAAAACTGGACTGGTTTCACGTGACTAATTAGGTAAAATAATAAATGCTAATTCACTTTTTTTTAAAGAAACAATTTAAATAGGTTTCGTATTATGAATATTAGTGATTAATATTTTTTTTTGTGATTCAGCTGCAATAATACTATAAAGAATAACCTCATGGGGCTTTTAATGTAATATAATGACAAGTAAATATGTACCTATTTAGTGAAAATATGTGAGTGTATGCGTAACGTCAGGTTTCCATGGATTCCATGGATTCACCGTGCTGGTGCCGGGTTCCTCGCGTTGTAAGATAGGTCAGCAATGTGAATTTAAGGGGGCCGTTTTCAAATGCGCATCTATTTAACCAGATTCGCAATGGTTCTATTAGATGATACTATTGTATTTTCGAATACGTTATACGAAAGATTTGCATTTAAAATTAGCAAAAATCTACATATATGTATGTATATATGTATGTATATCTGTATATATGGTACGTTATTTTATGTCGTGTTTTTTATTTTTTATTTCACAGTGCTATTCAGATATCTATTGTTAAAGACACTGTCTTAAGCATTTTTTTCAAGGATGTCAAAAAAGATAGAACATGCGTTAAAGTTTTTGATTTTATCCTTTACAGATAAATAAATTAAATATAATTAACATTTTCATATTACAAGTGTTCATACATTTATTTATTTAATTTACTTATTGGAGTGCCCCCACTTGACATCCAGGGATCATGACCTCAACGAACTGGTTCCTGAGTCACTGGCATGGAAACGGGTCTCTGCACGTCAGCTAAATATACCAATGCAATTGATTACTTGTTTCTCTTGTAGTGTTAACACGCGCGTAGTAATTTGTTCCCGTTGATCTTTTAAAAATATGTTTTTAATTATAAATAAAATTCAATATCGTATAAGTTATTGTAAATATTTTATTATTTAGTACGGAGGAAAAAAGACATGCTAACAACATAAATAAGTTGTAACAAACGTATACTTAAGTATTTCGGCATAGCTTGATGAGAACGTATGGCTTATTGGTCAGATCTTTGGACGATTAACAAAAGATGTGTATTTATATATGTATATATGTATATATATATATATATATATATATATATATATATATATATATATATATATATATATATATATATATATATATATATATATATATATATATATATATATATATATATATATATAAAGCTGCTATAAATAAAGCTGTTTTCTAAAAATTTAAACTTAAAAGATAATAAAGATGTAAAGTATTTTTCCGTTACCTAGACATGTAATAAATATTTTGCATTATCATTAAATCCTAATATGTGTACAACATTTCAAGATAATTAGACGGTGATCAATGGTTCAAAATAGTGTTATAAGTTTTTCTTATATTGATTCATAGATAGACAAATAGATAGATATAGATTAGATACATATAGAAAAACTGAATATTTCCAATATATAGTATATTTCCAATCACATATACAAAAATTATTTTTTTTTGTACAAAAGCAATCAATAATATATTATGTACATACTAGAGTATTACAAAATATGACATTTTATGATTATTTATAAAAATATTAAAAATTTATTAGTACTAAAAAAATACCAACTTGAGTGCGACGAGCAAGTTTTTCGCGTGAACATATACGCTCTGACAAGTCTTCTGCTATGTATATACATATAAAGGAAAGCAAATTAACAATCATACATTTTTGCTCAAAACGTGCCTCACCGAATTATAAAGATCCTTGGACGCTTTAATTAAAGTAATGTAACGAAATGGTTGTTTTCTACTAATTAGACAGCCATTTCGGAATAATATACACGTTAGTTGTAAATCACGGGCGAAGTTGCCCGTTATTCTTCTATATTAACGTCAAATATCGGCCTTATGGGAGTTGGACCTTATAAATAATTCATGTTTAATTTCTTACTTAACAAAGCCTATGTTTTGTACAATTTTAAATGTATAGTAGTTTATATTTTATAAGTTAAATTAAAAAAAATTATAAGTTAAATAAAAGATTTAAACTACATTTTTAATTGATGTATATGTTAAACTTTAACTATCTCGAAATAAGAGAAAATGGACTTACACTAGTTTTAAAATTAAACGGTCCATATGTTAGAGCATATATTCACTACAACTTTGTAGGCGCGGACCGCATAGCCGAGTAATTAATTAAGAAACAATTTACATGGCGGTTGTAATCTGTTGATCCTTGATTTATCTTGATTCAACTAGAACATGTAGGTAATTGATAGGCACTACATTCGTAAGATAACTAAACATGTTATTGAAATATATAGTGTTATCAGATACAGCTTCACCTCCATTTTGAAATATATATTTTTTCAAATGGTATTTTTACCACAAAAATAAATTTTATTCTGTGCTAGTAATATAAAATTTACATTATTAAATAAATTATATTTTGAAAAAAATTATTTTATTTTTTTTCTATTTAAGAATTATAGCTTGAGAAGGCTTAGGTCATGTAAATATGTTATTAAATGGCTTTTTTAAATGCTCATTTTTTTATAGTAAAAATAGACATTGTTTATAGTGAAAATATACCTACAAATTACAAACGTATTTGTTAACATACAAAGTAGTATATAATAATTCGCACAGAATGATAAACGTCTTGAAAAGCTGTTAGCCTTCAAATCAATGAATATATGTATGGCTAGCCGTATTCCAAGAGCTAATGAATGGAATGTATATTTAATCAAAATAATAGTAACAAAATAAATAAAACAAAGTTGTCAAAATAAATAAATTCTTTTTTTATTGAAGTGAGTGTGGCAATAAGTGAAAAAAGTGAGAATTTATTGTAACTAATAGACGAAAAAATGGAAACAAGGACCAAAATAGCTACGTGAATTAATTAAGTAACTTTATTATCAAAATGTGTGTAAAAACCAGTGACAGTGACAGGGGTTTACCAATTGTGCACTATTATGTTACTGACCTGTGATGAAAAAAACCGTAACCAATCGTCAGCACTGTAATTTAACGACACTGTATATAATAAAGAATCGGTCAAGTGCGAGTTGAACTCGCGCAACGCGGGAGGGCTCCGTACCAATTTCATAATCGCAAATTAACAGGAAGTAGCTTATAAAACTTGATAAACTTAAATTTGCTGGCGAATTCACTAATTTTGTATGAAATTATAAAACTATAAATATAAGTTTGTAATAGTTTTTTTGTTATAAACTAATTAAGTTCCATATTTTTCTTTTATTTGTACTACTTATTCTGACATTGCCAAATTTTATAACTCTTGTCAACTGGAAGTACTAATTTGAAACAAAATGCGGCAAAATCTGACATAAACGACCATATCTTTTGAATGAGTTTGATTTTGTCTGTGCTCCAAGGCACTATATAGCTGGATGTTTAATATTCATTTTACCGAGATAACTCCAAGTAATCTCGAGAAGGCCTTAATTGATCTGTCTATTTCTCTTTGAGGTACGGAACCCTAAAAATAGTGTGATATGTAAATATGAGGCTAATAGTCAAGACAAATATATTCCCATTTTTTGACTTGCTGTAATCTGTGGCACCTATCCGTGATTTTAAAATAACCTTTACTGTTTTTGTAAAAACATTTTTCATTTGCTTAATAAAATTGGAAATTATAATTAATTATAAATTTTTGGAGAAGTTCAGTTGCTAAGGAAAGAAACATATAAAAATTGGAACGTAACGGGACTTGAACCCGCATCTGCCATAGACGGTAAAAGGTGCAGGTTCGAGCTAATACAATCTTAAAATATATTCCATTTGACTTAAAACATATTATATTAGAATAAAACGACTTTAGTTATAATATTCTGTAAACACATTGCATATGCTTATAGATTACGTTTGTATGAGTCAAAAGCCTTGTTCCATTTTGCGTCAATAATGCATGCATGGCATATCGGTTACTAGAAAGCTCTTATAGCTGATAGATTCTCTTCCCACTTTCGAAACGGAGTGGACTTCAAAATAATATATATATATATATATATATATATATATATATATATATATATATATATATATATATATATATATATATATATATATATATATATATATATATATATATATATATATATATATATGTATATTATATATTTAAAGGAAGGAAGGTTTGGTGTTGTGTGGCTAAGCTTAACGCCGCTCTTTGCGTTGTTGCCAGACCGAAAAAAAATTAAATAATTCATTCGCCCCGAGTGGGAATCGAACTCACAAACCGTCGCGTTTACAGCCAGACTACTACTACCAGCCTACCAGCCAGTTATACTATTTTAAACATTCATATATTATGTCAGTAGTATATAAAAAAATATAATGGTGGTCTAATTTTAAGTTCAAAGCTCGAGTTGTGTTTAGCAAAAAGTTTATGCAAAAGAACAAAAGTCTCTTCAATTCGAATTAATCTATCCTAGTCATTATTTATTATGACCATGACCACTTAGCCAGAGGTCACAGATTAAACGGAACAAACATACATACATATTTAAAAATAGCCCAGTTAGTATTTGTACATTAATAGGAATCCCTTTATGAACTATTCCATGACATTTATCATTGACTTATATATACCTAATGGTTAATTTATATATCGTCTTTTATCTTTTACATTTCAAGCTAAGTGTAGCAAAAATCAACACATTTTTTTTAGCTCTCCGCTTTATCCTATACATGACAGGGAAGGCAGACAGACAGACAGATAGTGTTATTATAATATTCCGTTTTCCGGTTAAATTCGAGATGAAACTCAACGCCTTTGTCAAACAATTTTGTCTTATGTCCAGAGCGGGGGAATTTGAGTAAATCTATACCTCAAACGGGTAGTGATCCCACGATCTCTCACATCTCGTAGAAAGTTAATATATTCAACTGTCTCACAAGCATGAGAAAAAAACAACAAAAATAAATATTTTTAATTTTTTATTTTACAGTAACACTACCAGTCTTAAACTTCGGCATGCTAATGGGCTGGCAGTCACCAATGACGCCTATCCTGCAAGCAGAAGACGGACCGGCTCCGGAACCTATTACAGATGAAACTATATCCTGGATGGCGTCTGTTACCTTCTTCCCCCCTATATTTTGCGGCTTCTTGGTAGGAGATCTGGCAGATCGGTGGGGAAGGAAAATCACAACTATGTTGACATCCTTAATGCTTGTTGTAAGTTTTTTTAGATATATTAAAACAAATAGGTTCTTTGATAATTTGTATATGAAATTGTTAGTTAATAAAAAGACGTAAATATTTTTTGGATGTTGTGCTCACACAGCTCAGCGCCGCACTTTATTTTCTTAACAGAGCGGTAAAATGAAATGAAAATATTTTTTTCCCCCGAGTGGAATCGAATCCACAACCGACTAGGTTACAATGACAGGTTGTGTCAAATATACTTTATTTGTATCACGACTGTTTACTACCGGGAGAATTGCAATTTCATCATGCCTTCACAAACTGAAGGTCCATATATGATATATCAATATAATATAATATATGATATAGTATTTTTCCTCGCAATGTTTCTCATGTTTGACCTTTAATTTCTTCCTTTAAATTGGCTAAAGGAAGAAATGGAAGGTCAAATGTCAGAAATAACGTGAGAAATATTTGAATACAAAAAAATCAGTAATATATAGTGTCAGACAGGTAGTATGAAAGAGCTTTAGAAGAAAAAAAAGCTTTTGTAGAGAATTGACAATCTTTATAAGTATTCTTTCTCGCGGAGAATAACCACTTCCACTTCCATTTGTGATCTCGTATGTAGCGAATGTCACAATATCAAGTACAAACAGGCAGTAACAGCCGCTCTTCACTAGAAAATTGCTATAATTCACGTTTCTAATACATACTCGTACGACTGCAGTTGTTAGTCTGTGGTCTCACGTTGTTTTTATTATTTTTTTTTAATATATCGTTTAATTGCAAACAAATGTTTATATATTTTTTATTAATACAATAAAACTTAGCATAGACTACACTACGTGTTAACAGATCAGCTGGGTCATCATTTTATTTTCGCTACGTCCATGGGCTCTGATCGCGTCCCGAGCTGTCGCCGGGCTCGCGTGCGCAGGCTGCTATGTCGTCACACCCTTATATTTAAAAGAGGTTAATATTTTTTCTATGTTGTTAAAAAAAATAAACGTTATAGTATGATTTTTTTTCTTGTCTTAAATTATGATTATATCTACATAAAACAACACGGTGTTCAGTTCCTCAACGTAATATATAAATGCTTCTTTGCTATGGTCTTCTTTTTAAATTTCTTTATTTACATAATATTACAAATTACAATACAAATGTGTACACGATAAGTATTGACAAAAACATTTAATCCAGTACAACACTTAATGAGGCTACTTTCACCTATGTAAGCTTATAGAATATATATAAAGAAACTGATCACAACATTTTTGTTTTTTAATACGACAATGCATTTGTAAACACAGAATATAATAAATTCAAATTGTTTTTAAAGTGTAAAATTTTGTTAATTGCTGGGGGCTTTGCTATGGTAATAATGTATGAAACTGAAAAATAAAAATAAATAACAGGCTGCGGTTACCAGACCTTTGAATTACCAGTTACCTTACTGAGGCTAACGCTGGGTTTTAATAAAGTGTCTCCATCTTTTTCCCAAGACCAGTATGATAGGTGCTCGATGAAGGAGGCCTACGTTCAGCAGTGGACGGCAATAGGCGAAGGCTCTAATTGCGTAATCAATACTTTAATAATACTTCTTTGACTTTTAATTCTCAGGTGGCCTCGGATAAAATTCGCGGTGCTCTTGGCTCTCTATTCATCCTATCCCAAAACCTCGGCTACCTCATAGTGTACGTGGCGGGCGACATGTTGTCCTTCAACGCGGTCATGTGGCTCTGCACTGCCATACCAGTATTCCACCTCTTAGTGTTCATGGCTATGCCTGAAACACCTGTTTTTCTAGTCAAGCAAAGGAAAATCCAGGTAAGAATGGTTTATTTAGAATTAGAATGGTTAACTTTTCTTGTATGATATAAATTATAAATATTTTTTACGCAATTCTTCTTAAAAGCTCCCCAATTTTCATAATTTAAAGAATATTTCAAATAATGATATATAATAAATAGTTCTAAATCAATTAGAAAGTAATGAAACAAGCGTTACGTTATATTACAATTATACATATAATGAATATCATATACAAATCTATGTGCGGGGAACATAGTGTCCTTCAAAAAATCTTTACAATAAGCTTGAGATAGCAAAAGCTTAAAATTTTCCTACTGACGTGCAAAACTCATTACTATAGCAACTACCACTGAACGTTAACGAAACAACGAAACCAATTATTCTAGAAACACGGATATATAATTTGTTTTATTTTATTGTTTGTACATACAAATACGATATTATTTTCAATATGGCTGGGATTGAAATTATATTTAGTTACAGTATTGTTTGTCAATTATCATCATAGTATAGTATCAGAAGCTTTTATTCAATAAGTTTACCTATATTACAGATTAATATTATATTATGTTAATTAAGATTAATAAATGATTTATTTTTAATGTTAACACTCACATTTGTCGGGTAAGGGAAAGAAAAAGTTCGTCTAATATTTTGTTTCATTCTTAAATCACAAACCTATAATGATATATTATAGTTAAATTACATTAACTTATAATTATTGAAATTAAATTAGTAAGACTCGAAATAAAATCGATAATCAAATGTTTTCCAAGAACTCAACAAGGATGTGAGCACATTAGGAAAGCAAAAATATTTTACCTAAAGTCGACAAAAATAAGGGGAAAAAATCGGTCAAGTTCAAGTAGTACTCGACATAAAGGGTTCCGTACCAATTTCATTAAAGTAAACCAACGGAAATATAACGTATAAAAGTTTCTTGTAAAATTTTGTATGAAATGAAGAATATAAATAAATTTATATGGATTTATTTTTTGATATACGTATAAATTTGCCTTCTTCGGAGGTTTCTTTTTTATATATATATATATACTAACTTCTTGCCAAAAGTCATAACATTAGGTCAAGGGAAAATACCCTATAAGCTTGGAATACGCGGCGACTTTAATACAAATTGCGGTAAATACGAAGCACGCTTATATTTTTCTCATTGCATTGACTTAAAATTTTGATACAATAAAATATAGACTAGGTACTTCACACTGAGTAAAGTTCAATGGCCACCTCAATGAATAAATTGTTATTTACACTAATAACAATAATTGGATAAAACTATTATATTAGTATTATTGTTAGCATTTAGTTTTTGTTTGTATAGGAAGCCAGAAAGGCTCTTGCATGGCTGCGGAACACTACACCTGATGACAAAAACCTTGAAGAAGAGGTCCAGATAATGGAAAAGGAAGAAGAGTACGCTAAGAGTATTGAGAAAGCTTCATGGAAAAGCATTAGTAAGTACCCAACTAGAAATTTTGTAAAAGTAGCAAATAGTGCAATTGTCCATTGCTAGTGCAACTAATAAAACACCTAAAATTTTCTTCCAGTACAAGATAAAACAACATTTAAAGCATTCAGGATCGCAGTAAATGTCATGTTATCTCAAGAAACTTGTGGTTACCTTGTGGTACTGATGTACGCAGGCTCCATATTTGAACGGGCTTCAGAATCAATCAGTTTAAAGTTAAGCCCGAATAAGCAGACAATTGTTGTTGGCGCCATACAACTTTTAGGATCAATTGTAGCGAGTTGTATCGTGGAGAAGACTGGAAGAAAGGTATGATCTATTTTTGTTTTTTCTTTTAGTCTAATTGTAAATGCGAAGGGTGTGGGTTCGATTCCTACTCGGGGAAACGAATTATTTAATTTCCTCGCAAGACCAAGTGCTGCGCCGAGTTCCACCACTCAACACGCAAGATCTCGAAAGTTGAGCAAAAATTGGTAAACGGAGTGTCATAATGAAAAAGTTTATATATTCTTAAGTTTATATATTATTATTTATACGTCGAAAAGTTTATATATTAGGAGACATTTAAAAATAATAAAGAAATATTTTTTAATTACATAATTAACCCCGGAATAGAAAATGAAATCCTATTACAATAGTAATTGTAAAGTAATTTACTTAATATCTTATCACTAGTGGTTGCTAGCGGTCACATCGTTCGCCACAGGACTATCAATGCTGGCGTTGGGCGGATGGTTCTTCGCGACGTCGCTAGGGGCCTGGCTACCTGGATGGTTGCCCGTGGTCGCCATGTGTCTTTGTATCTTCGCTGATGCAGCCGGCTACCAGCCCGTGCCTTACGTTATCACGTCCGAATTGTTTTCCTTCCAAGTAAGTGTTTTATAATTCAGTAATATAATTTTCGTTTTCGGTTAGATATTATTATTAAGTAATAAACTCCGTTTTCCGCTCTCCCCGGATTCGACGCGTTTTTGTTAAGTGGCCAAACTCAATGCTGGACCTTGTCAAGAGACAACATATCTAAACATAAAAAGAAATATAACTGATCGTTAGCTATACATGGAAGATGTATTTAAAAAACTATTATTGTTTGAATTTATAGTAATAGCACCCTATTCAATTAATATTTGTAATTTTTATCTATTTGTGCGCTTGTGCACTCTAATCTCTCTGGGGTCCTATTGTAAAAGCTTACACACTCTCCCATGAAATAGACTGCAGACTCGATACAATCGAGTTACAGAAGCTGTAAGTTTAAGCTTTTTTCTAGTATAAATATTATTTGGCAAAATCATTAATATTTTTGTTAACATACATTACATTTACAAAAATGTTGAGATTGAGATGCAACTGCCAACAACTGATCTTTAGGTCTATGGTTATAAGATTGCGTAATTTAATAGCGGTGTTTTTTTTATCTTATAAATTAGATTGATAGAATAAAGGACTTACTCTTACATGTGACCTTCAATTTTAATTTCTGTATGATATAATATCATTGTACGTTGTAATTAGCATTCAAAAGCACACGTTTTAAATTACATTAGAAAGTTTTTAAATTACCTATATTATATTTCAAACAAATTTTCACGTGAAAATTTTTGTAGAATATTTCTCAGATTAATTTTCATTCTTAAAGTATTTAAAATGTTGCTTTAAATAAAAAGCTTTATTATATATCATAATATAATAAATGAATCATATTTCCACTTGAATGACATCTACGAAAGTCTGATAAGCAATTATCAAATAGAAGTTTCATTCAGCAAATCTGTTGTGATCTTCTCAGTGCTCCCACGAATGACATTGTAAAATAACAATTCATCTAGTATCACCTATTATATTTTTATGCCTGTCACTTATTTCCGGTCATGTACAATTTATCTTAAACTATTATAAGCTATGTATTTTTATCTACATATATTAAAAACTAAAATTTTCCTTTTTCTTTTTCAGCATCGAGGTATGGTAACATCATTCGTGAGCAGCGTCGACGCTCTGAGCGACTTTCTACAAACAAAAGCATTTGACCCTCTTTTAAAATTACTTGGCATTCATTGGGTATTCATAATTTTTTCTATGGTGTGCTTCGCTGGCACTTTCTATACGATTATGTACGTGCCAGAAACTAAAGATAGGAGTGTCGAGGAGATTTACGCCATCCTGGATGGAAGACAGAAAGAAAAAAGGAAAGATGTTGAGAATGGGAAGGAAATGAGTAGACTGTGACTAGCCAACACGTGAAAGATTTGTGATACCCCTATATCAATATTGGACAAAAATTAGTACGATCGCGCAAGCATTATCAAGAATATATAATGTGTGTAGTATTTCTTGACTCTTCTTCTATTTTAGTGATTCCATATTCAACGATTCACAGACCATGCAACACTTTAGTAATCCTTAATAAACATTTTGATCCGTTTACTTTTATAATGCTTAAATCCTTACTAAAACTGATTGTTTCAAACTTTATATAAGAATTAAGCTTTCTCTATTTGCCTTAACGTTTACATAACCAACTACTTAATCGGCCATTCATTATGTATAAAGTATATCTAATACACGAGATACAATAGTAGACGCCGGAATTAAACTCAATTGGATTTCTACTCAATTTTATTAAGTTACAACTCAAATAATATAATAAAAAGTGTATTTACAATCAATAATAAATATAAAACTTAGACAGTTCCAGTTCTACTTTTCAATATGCAATGTCTCGAATTCGGACAGGTAGCGGAGAGCGGAGATTTTTCGACATTAGGTTCTCTCTGTCTCCTATATGCGTGAAATTGAAAAAGAAGTGGAAAATGTAAGAGTCGGCTGTCGGTTAATTTATACTTACCTATAATATTATTAACTTGGCAGTTTTTTGACAGGAAACATGATAATTTATTTCTGAGCACCGATCATTATAATTTGAAAAAAATTAAAATATAATAAAATTTTAACAATTGCACAATTTATGTCTTTTTATAAAATGTAATACTTTGTTTGTTTTTGTAAATAAATATATTTTTAAAATATATTTTTTTAAGTTTTACACACATTTACTTATAAATTTGATCATTAAAATGTAAAATGTAATTGTTGTTTATGATATTCTCGCCTTTTCTAAAACAAAACTTTAGTAAAGCTCTAAATATAATATCTTTATACATGTATGTACATTAATTCAGTTAATAAAGTATATTTAAAAGTGGTAACTAAATTTCATGCATTTTTTTTAATTTTATTTTTTTCTAAATGTGTCAAAGTCAAACAAACAGATAAAAAATTCCGCATTTATGTATATATGTATATAATTAATAGAAATTATGAAAAAATAATTATGATAACACAAATAAAAACAAATAGTTATGATAACATATAAAAAAGTTAAAATCGCGCAAGCGACACGATTGATTGTTATTTTAACGAAATCTTTAGACATTTATTTATGCTATATTTAAAATTCAAAAATGGCGGCAACCCTTCACTTTCGTGACTGCAATGAGTAATCCAGTTAGTACTGTGATAGTCGAAATTGTATTATTCATATTTAATAAATATTTAAATATTGTGTCCTGTTTGTTGACTTCCGCTTGTGATATTGACAAAAGGAAATTGTGGTATTATTAGCTATAAGTTGAGCCATTAAATAATTTATATTTCTTTACTTGTGTTTTTTTTAACTACCCCTTCTTGGAAACTTGGAAACTTACATTTAATCTTTTCCATATAATCCGCTGTACCTGCGTCTACCTACAAGATCTAGGCTAAGTTCCCTTGGGCGCTTAGAATTCCTCTATATTCCCTTTAAAGTCTTTTATATGTAATTAATGTTATGAAGCTATTTACAATATATTGAAACTATATCTTTATACGAGATATAAGATATTTACGAGTTTTCCTCAACGCTTTTCCCATATTAAACAAGATACCTAACCTTAAAAATCTTTTCTTATTCGACTATATTCTTTGTAGATATATACATATATTCTTATAGATATAGATATCTACAGAAAATCTATCCCGACTTGGAGACCTCACGTTAGATGTACTTAATTACATATTTATAAAAGTTTATATTACATAGTTTACATCAACTATTGGATAGGTAAGTTCTAACTTACGTATCTATTTCATAACATCTCCAATAGTTATTAAATTACGTTTAATGCCATCCATAATCTTAATCCAATTCATTTATAGAGTCAGAGAAGAGAGATAGCCGCTATCCACTTTACATTTTTGTTATCATCAATATAAAATTTGACTAGACTTATTTCCATACAATAAAAATAGAAACGCTTAACTTAGTTTGGTATTAAAGTTGTACTTTTCGCAATCATGTAATATACCTATATGTAATAACACTTACTTACATATATAAATATTGTTATTTTTTATGCGTATGCGCACATAAAAATTTTATTTCATAGAAACGTTTTAGAACAAGAAAATAATGAAAGCGTTGTTGATTTCAGTCACAATTGCCTATTGTGCTTATTTTTGTTCACATATAGTGTTTGCATACGTCGACAATAATGTTGCATCAGTTGGTAAGATAATTACTATTTAGTACTGATTTACTCAAATATTTTGAAATCCTACCAATATGCGATACATATATATAAATAATAAACTTTAAAAACTTGTGGAATATATCGTGTTAATTCTTAAAACAGATTGATTAATATTTATACTATCGCAGAAAACAAGCTAAATATACCAAGAAAATTAAAATTTCCTTTTATTTACTAGTGAAATTTAAGGTGGACTTCAACTATGACGAGCCTAAGGAAAAATTTGTTGAAACTCGTCGTCGACATCACAGCGATAAGAAAGCCTTACGGATACGTAACGATTTTCACACAAATTTTAACAAGAACTCCTTGCGGATCCGCGGAGGAAATGCTACTACAGATACATTAAACTATCCTTACATTGCCGCTATTATAATAAATGGGAGGCTGTGGTGTGCTGGCACTATCGTTGACGTGAATTGGGTACTGACTGCTGCACACTGTCTTAATTAGTAAGCTATTGTAATTTTATAGGAGATTAATCTTATTTCTATCCTTTTTCTTTGACCATTCTATGACAGTATAGCTAACGATCGAATGAAAAATTTAAGACGTCTAGTCTTCGTCTAAGTCTTCCTACCTATGATTCTTTTGTAATTTTTGTGATTTTTTTGTGTTATAAAACATAATATAATTAATGCTTGAGCTTCACGCTGTATCCCGCACATGGCAGGGTAGGCACAGGGAACCGTAGGTACCTAATGTTTTGAAACTCGGTTCCCCGCTTTCCGCCTTTCGAGGCACTGCGTATTGGGTGGCGAAACTGAACGCCGCTGTTTTTGCCTTAAAATTAATTAGAGAATTGATGAAAATTAAAATAATTTACTCTCCCTGAGTGGGAATCGGACCCACAAGCTATCGCGTTTACAAGCAGAGGCGTTTTTTCGTACAAACGTAAAAATATAACATAAATTTGGGAAAATCATAGATCTATGCCGAGGTAAGTTCTTAATAATTCTGAATCCGAAGTAAAGTTGGACCTTTAAATACTTTGTTTTTCTGACTTCTGAAAGCTATGTATTAGAATATAAGTAATATTCAATTTTTAAATTTTTATTTGTGTTAATCAAGTAGATTAATATTAAATTTTATACTAGTGTAGTTGTTTTAGTTAATCTACGATTAGATTTGTAAAAAACGTAATGTTTAGATTTTGTAAGAACGAAAAAATCTAATATAAATCAGACAGTTACTTGATTAATAAATTTTACATTAAATATATTTTTGGTAATAAAAAAAACAGCGTTCTCCACGTTGCTCCAATGAAAACATTAGGACAGTATGTAAAAGTAAGGGTGGGTAGCGCCCATCCTCATGAAGGGGGCACGCTAGTCGATGTGGCAGGAGCAGTAAGACATCCGAAGTTCGAAGAAGAACCTGTCCCTCACGCGGATATAGCCTTATTGAAACTTGTTGAAAATTTGGGTAATATACATATTGTTTCACTAATATACTTCTATATAAAATGTATTCTGTTAAGTTGGTTTATGGCTGTACGTTAAAGAAGAATCACGTGCATTTACCTAAAAGTAATCAATCATATCTTAATATTTGATATACGTAAAATCATAGTGATTTTACACGAAGAAGCTTATATTTATAAGACCGTCGTGGCGCAGAGGCGCAGTGTCTGAGTGTTAACGCGACGGTTTGTGGGTTCTATTACACTACTTTACCTTTATTACTTATGCAAATAGTTTAATGAAAGAAATATCCATTCATACATAATACGACATAAAACAGCGACTCACTAAGAAAAATCTATTATCCTCATTCCTACAATCTGGTAAGACAAAGTGCTGCGTTGTTTACCGCCGGTCCACAGACAGTGGCTCAATTAGAGTGGACTTGATTAGACTGATTAGAGAGAGTGGAAACTGAAGAACGGAGTGCCGACACGAGCTTCCAGTGGAGCTGAAAAATAAAATTTATATTTTTCAAATTCTTATGACACTAATTTTCAGAGTTTCAGCCACATGTAAACTTGATCAAAATATACGATGGTACCAAGGAACCGTACGCACAAAGCTTTGTGTCCGTCACTGGCTGGGGTGCTACTCGTGTAAGTATTTTATATATTCTGATAACTATTTTTGAATTCTTTAAGTCGGTTTCTCTTTTTATATATAAAATTATTGCATGAATAAAAGTAGATACTTAGAAATGCCACTTTTCCATAGCACAATTAATTATGTTAATAACTTTCAAGAGGCCAAACAGGTAAGTTGTGATCGTCGTAACGTTAAAATGATGAAGCTTTTTATTATAATATGTCGCCTTACAACTCATATAAATAATTGTTAGCCAAAATTAGACCCATTTATAATTGACCTAGAATAATTAATTTAAACTTATTGGAGCTTTTATTTATAAGATTATGATGGTAACTAGGTGAGCTATAATTTTCATTAAATAACTTATTTCTTAGGGCTCAGACACTGTATTCCGGGATCACACTCCTGATCTTATGTCTGCGCGACTTAAGGTGCGCACGCGCAATTATTGTACCGACGCATATCAATTGGTTAATGGATTTATGTTCACACCTGACTTCTTCTGTGCATCGTTAAGAAATGGTACTAGAGACGCATGCTTGGTAATATATCATTTTATCTTATCATCAAGCAATATTCTTAGCTTTATCTGATTTTGTTAAACTAATATAATACAAGTTTCTATTTTACCTAATTTTTATGTAACACGACAATAATTACATTTTGATTATGATGTTCTTAAAAATTGTTTTAAAAATTGTCCCATACCTCATCCCAGTACATCCCAGTCTAGTGTGCACAATGTTTTAAACGGAAACAAAGAAGTGGCATTAATTTTTTTATACTCCGTTACTAAAGCGAGGTAATGAAGATAATTTGTAGTCCCGAGTAGTAATTACATCCAACCATAGTGTACATTTAAATTTCGCGCCATATTGTCTCCAAACCTTGTAATTTTCATTAAGCCCATGAAAAACAATCCGGTTTTAAATATATTTTTATAGCGCATGTAGCTGGATAAACAGAGTGTTAAGACACTCCGTTCCCCAATTTCCGCCAAATTGTGAGATATTGCGTATTGAGTGGCGGTACTCAACGCCTTACTTTGTCTTGTTACCAAAGCGACGAAATGAAATATTTCTTTCTCTTTAGGTGGGAATAGAACCCATAACATCGATTACAGTCGACTGTGCCGATCTGTTTTAGTAAAATTAACTTACAGTTTGATGCGGGAGCACCGGCAGTCCAGCACAATCGTTTGTTGGGTGTAATGAGCTTTGGCCCAGAGCGTTGCGGTCATGAATTCCAACCTGCTGTTTTCATTAAAGCTTTTTATTTTAGGTTTGTATATCACTATATCATTTAATTATATTAATTATCAAATAGTTTAAATATTCTATATTCGTATCGAACAGACAAAACTAACCTGTATTCATATATTTTTTAACTATCAAAGTCTAAGATATAATAATAAAGTTCTAAACGTGTTTTAGAGTTTGTAAGGATTTGTGTATTATAATGTTTATAATTTAGCCTGGATCAACTAAATTATATTACATACTACTAAATAAGTAACCTTATCTATCAGCAATAGATCGACCAATACGTCCGTCCGTACGTTATTTCCATTTTTTATATATATTACGTTTACAAAAATATTTGCAATATATGTGGAACAACACTACTTTAAAATATATTAAAATAGTCATTCTTTGTGTCCAGGGACTTTGTAAAACATACAATATCATCCTACAAGACCACAGCGGAACTTATAGAAGCAATGAGAGATGTAGACCCGGAGATACGGCCGCCAGTTCATATACGTGATGAGGATGAAGGCATCACGCGTTCAGATGAAGTCACCAAGCCAGACAATAAGCATGATTAAAAGTCATTATTATTATTATTATTATTTATTTTTTGAATTTCTTCATTCTCTCATTGCTGGGGACTTATTCCCAAACGCGGACTTTTAGTCAAACATTTAGGAAGTTCTGAGCATAATTTTATTGTAATGTTAAAAATTTCCTAACAATGCGACAAGTGTTTAGAATAACTGAATTTATGAAATTTAAAAATTATGAATTTTATCGGTTCCTGTAGCTTTCCAGTTGTGAATTTTTGAAATAACGGATTTTAATAATTCTATAGTAACTGTTTCGAATTGCATTTCAGCTATGTGCTTATCTAAATATTGTTTTTGATCTTCAATCCATTCTGCTTGGTTATGCTCAACCGGAAGAGACCATATGGATGACCAGAAACTATGTAGTTCTTCACTTGTAGGTAAATCAACTGTATTAGTCTGTTTATTATTACTACTGGCTGCTTGGGTCAAATTGCGGTAGAATAATTTTTCGTTTGTATGGAATAATTTATTTTGTGACTTTCTCAATGTTGTCTGTTTATATCGACGTAAGCGGCTAGCTAATGCACTAAGCTTTTGTTTTAAAGTATCCAAAAATTCGCTGAGTGTAACATTTTCTGTCTCGTGCTGTGTATGTATTTTATAATTACTTTTAATTTTATTAATATTATTTTGTAAAATTTCGCTTCTATTTCCATGAATGTAATCGGTTAGTCTACCTATCTTAATTCTTAAGTCCGCTATTCTGTTTTCTAATCTTTTTTGCCATTTTGGAATACTTTTTGCTGGAATATTTCTGTTTTGGGTATGTGATATTTTTGATCCATTCAATAATGCTGCTGACATTGCTGCGCAATATATAAGTGTGTGAATTGTTCCAAAATCACATTCAGAAGTGAGATATTTGTGCAATACTACTGAATCCATATACTGAATTGTGGCTGTAAAATTTTTGTTGCTTCTTTGTTTTAGAATATAAGGTCTTTCGGTAGGAGGAATATCTGAAAAATCGGCATATACGGTAGAAAATGTAGAGCTTATAATAGTTTTATCCTCCTCTTTTAACTGATATTGCGTATTAAGCTGCTGTGTCAAGTCGTTTGTTGCTGTATTATTTGTACTAGTTATATTTCTGATATTAAAAGATAAAGTTTGTTCAGTTTCATTTGTTATTTCAATAATTGGACCAATAGTAAATTGGGTAGTGTTATTAGAATACGATGCTGATGGTGGGATTAATTCAGGTACTTTTTCCGTTTCCGTCAGTAAACATTCATCATTTATTAATTCGGCTTCTACTTCAGCTTTTAGTTCTGCAAGTCTCTCCGGTTTTATTAATTTGTTATGAATTATGACTCTACGCTGGTCGGCTATGCGTTGTATTGAAATATGAGCTAAACTTGGAAATATATCTAAAACTTCTTTATGTAGTTGTGTCCTATAACCGGTTACATTTCTTTCTAATTTAGTTATTCTGTAGTAACATCTCATTATCGCTTCGTTAATTTCTTCACTCCATCTCCTTCGTTCTGAGACTAATTCAATATGATCTATTTGCAATAATTTTTCAGGTTGATTAGGGTTTTGTAGCATTATTCGGAATTCTTCTTTTATCTCTGTTATTTTATGTGCACTGAGTAAATTTTTCCTCATAATTGCCCTACGTTGGTCTCCAACTCTTTGCTTTGATACCTGCATATTAGGAAATTGTTCAATAAATTTAGCATGTAGTGGTGTAAGGTAAGCTCTGAGATTTGCTGTTTCTAATTTGGTGATGATGAAATAGGTACGCACGATAAATATGTTCATTTCTATCGACCATTTCTTTCGCGTACGGGGGCCTATCGGAACGGATGCAGACACAAGAGTCTTATCGACCATCTGCACAGCGTCTTCGATAGGATGAAAAGATGATAGTGATGATGTTGAAGGTGATGGTTGAAATAGTGAAGATGATGCTGATGATTGCAATGGAGAACTTGATGGTGGTGTATGAGGTGATGATGGTGTATGAGGTGATGATGGTGTATGAGGTGATAATGGTGTATGAGGTGATTGCTCGGCTGTAGTATTTTTTTTGACTGGAGTCCGCCTGATCAACTCCTCGTCGCCGATGGTCCGCATACTGAGACACCTAGCATCGGCTCCAGGTGCGCCCCGGCGACCCCCGGGCAGCGGCCGTAAACTATATACTCTTTTTTCCATTTAACATCAAAAAGGTTGGGAATTGTTTGTTTGGGAAGGGTAAGCCTAGTTAGAATTGGCAGATTGAATATGTTATTACTATTTAGTAAAAAGCTAGATGTTCGCGCCTACTTTACAAAGATCTCCTTCCCGTAAGCCCCACCACCACGACAAGATCAATTCCCGTGGCGGGTATTACTATTATTATTATATATTTTTATTTAATTTATTTTACCTACCTACCTTACCTAGAGATAACATCACGCTATGACCAACGGAAGTGAAATAACATCAAAAAATGTTACAAAAACGGCTTGGAAGAGTCTAGGAGCTTCCGTTCCGTGCACTGCCTAGATTGTTTAAATTTAGAAAAATTTGGTCTCACGAAATTGACATCTTTTAAAACTTCTCAATAAAAGTACGCAACAGCATGTCTATCACCTATGGGTTAGCTGCAGCTTACGAAACTATTTTAAAAGATAGGTACAGCATTATCCTAAATTCAAATAAATATATTAGATACGTTGTAGGTTGACTGTAGATCATACTGGATTTTACAGCACAGCGTTTAAAATAATATCTTAGAAGTTAACAGAGATTTTATAAGCTGGGAAATCAAATAACTATCATCATCATATCAACCGGGAGACGTCCACTGCTGGACGAAGGCCTCTCCTATTGAGTGTAATAAAAACCGGATCTGGGCCGCCCTCAGCCCTCATCGGTCCACCTCGCGGGGGCCTGCCTACGCTACGTTATCAAGGATCAAATATATCAAATGCCTACGTCGAATTTCTAGGTAGCAGGTAACCTCGATATAAAGATATCCTGTAGTATTATTTTATCAATTACTATTGACGTTTAGTTAGTAATATGAAGCTACATAACCAGGGAGAACCATGGGCTATTTTTTAGGATTCCGTGCCTCAAAAGCAAAAATGGAACCCTTATAGGTCTAATTTGATATCAGCCTGTCTTTAATTTTGAAATAAACAAAAACCGCGATTTATTAATTTTTAACTATAAGTAGAACATTCGCCGGGCAGTTTATGCTCTGAGAAAATGTGTTACTGTGCAAATTGTCAAGTTAATCGGTCGGCAGTTAATTATCTAAACTAATATGGAAAGTTATGAAGCTTATAAAAACGTGTAAGCACAGCCCTAATAAAAATAACAAGACTTATCATGGTGATGATGATGACAATCAAAATCTAAAAGAAACTTTTCCAAGAGGACACTACAGTTAGGAACTATTCCTCACTATTCCTAGAGAAATATCCTGGACAGGAGATGCTCTGTCTGCTATGCGTAAAGGCTATAGGTACATATAATGGGTAAATAAAACAGCACGGTGTATGTATTTATTATTTATTTAATACATAACTACATAGAATCACTGCGGGCGCGGCCGCGGCGCGAGCGGGCTCTCCGAGTTTTTGGTACACTTAAATCATACGACACAAAATAAAACGTTACTTATCACCTTCTACTGCGGACATCGCGTTTTGTTAATCATAATAATAGAAGAAATTATTAAGGTGTTTAAATCATTTATATTATATGTGTATATATATGTTAATAAATATTAATATATATATATATATATATATATATATATATATATATATATATATATATATATATATATATATATATATATATATATATATATATATATATATATATATATATATATATATATATATATATAAATCGTCTGAGTGATGCATAGAATAAAAAATTGAATAATTTGTTCAAAAATAAAATAAATACAATTTTAAATTAAAAATGTTTATAATTTAAGATCCAACCAAAAGAAAATTGCTTTTCAAACGACCTCACATTTAACGCAATGTCCGCCATCGTTTAAACAACTAGTTTGTGTCATTAAATATACTTCGTACAAGCAATCCATGTTTAAATTACAGAGTACACATGAAGGTATCATGATTTACACAAAACAGTTTCCAAAATATTATCAACGCGTATTATTTATACGCCATTTACCACAGACTAAAAATATTAATCATGTGTATTCATACATATATCCTAGACCAATTCTTCGAGGATGAGATTTAAAAATTAAAAAAAAAACTACCAGCCAAAAATTAAATTTTAACTAAAAACAACGAGTGAACAAACATTGTATCGTTAACTTACAATCAAATTCTATAATACACTGTTCTCCTCATATATTTTTGTGAGTGTACAGGCTTTATAATCCCCACTTACATACTTTAACATAAAAATGAATAGTTAATATTAATTATATTATAAACAAATAATTTAAAGAAAAAATAAAACAAAATCGATAATAAAATCGATTTTGACACACAAACTAAAATTCATAAATAAGTGAGGATTATAATAAAAATGCCAAAACACATCACACGTTAACATCGATAGGACCTTTTTAGGAGATTCGACACAATTGATATTAATATTAAATATTATTAAAAAATATATATTATTTTCACATAATTTAAGCTGGCTAAATTAAATAGTTTCATCCTAAAACGGTCCCAATAATAAATGAAGCATATAGATTTAATAAATTGAAATTGTATGAAACCTTAAGGTTTACAAGAAAACATCGCTATAGTGATTACAAAATCTATTCAGATTATTTTCAATCGACAAATAAGGATCAATTATTGACCAACGTATATCCAAAATGGCCTCACAACACATTTTAATTGAATATTAGATAGACGTTACAGCTAGTGCATGTTGCAAATTTAATCGATTATCATTATTTAAGAGCAAAATCGATAAAACACGGACCCTAGTCTTTTGTTAGACAATTATTTATATATAGAAATATATAAATAAAAATCGAAATAGTAAAGTGCAACAAAACAATAATAAATTTAACAAAATTGTTATTAACTTGCAACATACAGTCTTGAAGGATTTTATGTATATGGTATATTAAAGAGCAGTATTTCAAAAAATTTAATTTTATTAAGTTACCATAGTAACTTATTATTTGTTACGGATAAGAGTCTTCTCATGTTAGGGTCACTTCAGGGTATAAATAACCAGTCTTTATTGGTTTAAGCGTAACGTTACCTGACTGGGTTATGCCTGTGCTTAGGAACATTGTAAGGGGATGTATTCTACAAATATGAGCATTTAAATACATACATACAAAACCTACCAGAGGTAAAAAAAATAAAGATAATGCATAATCGACAAGAGCAGTTAAAAGTAAAAAAAAAACATAAAAAGTATTATTATTTATAATACCGAGAGAATTCAATTCAGCTTTTAAGTATAGCAGTCGGGCACAACTTAAAAATATTTCAACATAATATGAAAGAAACCTGGACCTTGATGAAAGTTGACGTTGAAAGTGACAGCTGTCAGTTTGACAAGTGAGTCATGTGTTGTGGAATACATCCCGCTAGCACAGTACATTCAATCGCTGAGGACGCGCTTGGCTTGCGGCTCCTCTAGCTCTGTCTCTGGTGGCTGTTCGATTCCCGGTAGAAGTATTTGCGTGTCCGATGCTTCTGAAGGCTTTAAGAACATAAATGCATATGTTATTAAAAAATTAAGTGTAAATTTATAAGATAAACAAAAAACGTGTCACTTATTATGAATTTTTTTAAAGGCTTTTAAAATTAATTTCCAGCATACTTTTTTTTACAATTTTTGTTTACATGCATGATAAAAAAATTAACAATTTTTTTATTATTATATTATTTATTTATTATTTTTGCATATTTTTTATTTCACTTATATGAGAACATGCAAATTCTAAGTATGTCAAATAATAAAGCAAAGTATAGTAAAACAATTAATTATAATTATTCATTATCTACAAAAAAAAATTACAATATCACAACCAACTACCAACACCATATTATTATATTATGTTTATAGCAAAAAAAAATGATAAATATAAGAATACAATTTTTTATTTTGGGACCGACCATAGATTAGCAATTCTCTTATTTCCTTTTTGATTACAATGGCAATGGTAGTTTCATCAAATGCTAACATAAACACAACACTAAACAATTCAAAAATAAAAGAGCATTTTCAAAATGTATTTATCGCAAAATAAACTACTTGCTAAATTAAAATAATAATCAAAAATCTATTTAAATGTATAAAATTTTGGAATTTCTATTCATATCGTGTTTACCTTAGCATCGATACTTCCAGATCGAGCAACGATTGGCTGAAATTAGATTAAATGTAATTATTGGGTATGAAGTGATTTGGAACATTCACTTCTCTCCCAATAATGTTCTAAGAACAAAGAAAAACTCAGCCCATAATTTGTTTTATGTATAATATTTTAATAATAAAAAGTTATTTAATAATTTTATTTATTATTTACTAGTTCAAAACCACCAGACAAACGTACGAAATTATACTCATATCATACTCAAATATCATCCAATTCCAATAATTTGACATACAAAATACAAACAGATAAAAAATAGAACTTAATACATACAAATTGTATTTTTAAGTATCATTTTTAAAACTTCACGTAACCTACTTTTTTATATTTTTTGTTTATTTATCCGAACACATGTATATAAATGATGATAACAAGAACATTTTCTTTATAGCAAATAGAACTAAATTAACCATCCCTTGTCGTTATATAAAGGAATCAAGATGAAATCGACACATCACTACACATTTACTACTAAAGGAAGAAAATTGTGTAAATTAAATATAGCACTTATCTATATTAAAAACACAGATTATTAGTAAGTTAAAAATGAAGAAGGCATTCCGCAGGGAGAGCCTAGTGTTAAAGCACTTGGTTACTCGCTTTCCGCCTTTCGAGGCATTGCGAGTTGAGTGGTGGAAGTTAATGCTGCACTTTGTCTTTTACCAGAGATCTCCTCAATGGGTTCGATCCAGCAACCGTTGCGTTTAGTGTCAGGCGCTGTGCCGCTGCCACACGACAGCCCTTAGAATCTATTTTTATATAATAACAATAATTATTATTTTGTATATATTATTATTCTCACCTCAACATCATTAGTGTTCTCGATTTGGTCTGCAGGGCGAGTGCGCTTCTTGCCGCGCGCGTTCGTCGTTTCAGTTCCGGTCGGGTTGCGCTTCGGTTGGAACTGTGTGTATAAAGATTTTAAAAAATATAGATTATACAAGATTTTTTAGTACTGTGCACGTACACATAGTTTTTTACATGGTGTGTAAATGGTTATCTGTTGAATCAACGACTTAACGATTATTTAAAAAGCACAGCACATAAAGATTTATATGATTTTGAATAGTGTACGTGGGAGTTAATTTATTTATTTAGACTCACCAGTGGTAATTACAATATAAATAGCAAGTAAAGTTTCTTAAGTATGTTGTTCTTAAACTAAATGCATTACCTTTTAAGGTGAATATCAATTTACTATCAAAAGCTACGTCTGTTTACGTTTGACTAGAAGTCATATACGAGGATGTTGGACAAAGAAATTCCTGAAAAAGAATGGGTGCCAATACTAATATATATTCAAAATTATCTCAAAAAAATGAAACGATGATACACCCAATACGCGGGTACGCGCGAGCTCCCACACGACTGACGTCGACAGATGTTCGGTCGACAGTGTGCGTGCACGTGACTTCATTTGTGTGTGTGTGCGTGTAGCGGTACCTGTCGCGCCCACAGCACAGATGTCATGTAGCACGCAAGAAGGGAGTCATACACACCTGCAGCTCGGGCGGCAGGAACACGCGAGTGTTGACGAAGAACTCCGGCTGCGGCGCGAAGTACATGGTGGGGATGCGCGCGTCGGAGGGGAACTCCCGCAGCTCGAAGTTTCCCGAGCGCGCCCATATCACCGACATCGCCAGATCACACGTGGCCCATAGTTTCTGTTGAAGTCATTGTTGTTATTTCTGTTGCCACATCGGTTGTGGGTTGTGGGACTCAAACTCGAGGGAATGATTATATAACAATTATTTTCATTTCGCCACTCTCGAAGACAACGCCACGGCCAGTCTCTGCGCACGTCACAACGTCTTAACTAGGTTCCCTCTGTCTATCCTTCATGCAGGAAAAAGTGTGAAAAGCTGAAAAGCTACAATATTCATGGATATACAATGACGATATTTTTTAATAATATTCTAGTATAGACTAGTCGGTCAATCCGACTATCTGGCCACTGCGCCAAACATACGGCTTCTTACTTTGTTTGTATTTGTCAATAAAATGCATTAATATTTTAATATATTTAATATATTTTATGATATGTTAATATACATTTAGGTCGTCGATTAATATAAGCTAAGCGAAATGCTTATGCAAGTGTATAAGCATTTCGATGTAGTCCGATAATAACTAATAGCTCGGCAACGATGATTAGGACAGGATTAGTCTGGTCTCCTCGTGGATCATCCTGAGACGATTTCCAAGAGACCAAAGCCTGCCAGGTTAAAATTTTTTGTCATTTTCAAAATAAGTTTCATACAATTACAAAACACCATTAAATAATATAATTTTATATATTAAAAAATTTAACAGTGTTAGCCGATTTTCGTCGATTGCAGGACGACGCTGCACATAAAAAAACAGGAGGTCTCATTTAGAAGAGCTCCAGCCGTAGATGTGCAAAATAATAAAGATGATTATTAATTGTAATTTACTGAATTGTTATGATTTTACAAAGAATTTATTTAAAAGAGCGATAAAAAGTTACTAGACCGTTAGGCAGCGGCGCTACAAAAACTAGAAGAGTGAGAACCAACTAGTAAATAAAATTCTGTTGAATAAACGCGAAGTTTCACAGATACGAATGTTATAAACATCGATTACTTACATAATTAACAGCATCATCTGTCTCGTTGAGAGCATCCTTGTGGTTCTTCATGCGTTCCACCAAACTCTTATAGAAGCCGTAGCAGTAGAAATCGTTGCGGGTGATGAGTGGCTCCAGAACAAACCAGAGGCATTGTTTTATCATCTGTAATACAGTGTAATGTTAATAAAAACAGCATATAAATAGTTTTAATGGAAAATGAACCTTTTTTTTTCTTCTTCAGTCTAGTAAATATAGATATAATCTGTACTATCTACTCTATACATAATAAACTGCGCTAGCGCAACGTTAAGTGCGCTAATCTCAGAAGCTACTGGTCCGAATTGAAAATATATGTTTGTTTTGAATCGTACATTTATCGAGAAAGGCACAGTCTATATTACATTACGTTAATCTTTCGAAATAACCCACTGGTTATAGTCAGTGTTGCCAGTGGGCAACTGTAGCTGCAGTCACGAGTCATTGCGGACACTTAGCACATGTCATGGGTCATACACGACTTAATACAAAACGGGGTGAAGAGCAAGTAAAAGTCGGTACATACTTAAGTTAAAATAAATAGAACAGTAGTGTTATAATTACATAAGAATTTAAATTAAAAAAAAATTGCGTCTGAAGTGAAATCAATTTTACAATGGGAACCAACAAACACGAGGTCACCTTGAGCTGCGCGACGTTGTCGTAGGCGGTGAAGGCGGGGTCGTGCGCCAGCACCGGCACTGCGAACACCATCATGTAGTCGGGCAGGATGTGCGGCAGCTGCGACACCGCGCGCTCCACTGCAACACACACGCACACGCACGGTCACTCACTACACGGGGGGCGCGGGGGGCGGGGGGCGGGCGCGAGGGGCGGCGGAGGGGGAGGGGGGGGTGTCTCACCCTTGGTGCCGATGGTGATGTTGCGCACGTACTCGCGGCGGCGCACGACGTCGGCCAGCATGTACTGGCGCACGAGGCCGCGCACGCGCCGGTCCGGCTCGCGCCCCGCCAGCGCGTACATGCCCATGAAGTCCAGCGGCAGACACTTGTTGGGGATGCCCTGTGCACCGACGCGGATTGTTTAAACTGATACAAAACACTGAGGGATCTATGGTTCTAGTGCTTAGAGCGGTTTCTAGAATGCACAGATTGTATTTATATTTTACTAATTTGTAATGTAGTTAATATAGAAGACAATCGTCTACTATATTAACTAGCTACCATTCTTCGCGCATTCATCTATGTCAGAAAATGTTAGAATCCGCCCATCCACATATACATATATATTTGTAACGTAGGCAAATTTACACACAATATAAGTACTAAGACTAAACAATAAGAAACAATAAATATAATTGACAAAAATAAAATTATACAAAAAATATGAAATATTAAAATAATATTATATTATATTATTTCAATATTTATATTCTACGACATTCGATTAATAAAGAACTAGGAATAGATGGATGAAAAATGAAAAAACAACTGAATATTTTCTCAAATTAACTTTAGTCCATTTCTATTAAAATATACATACACCGTAAATAGAAAACACCGTTGCGTAATTCGTTACCTTTGATAGTCCTTTGTGTAATTTTGCTGCAAATCCTTCACGAACTTGAGGTACTTCATCCTAAAACACAAATATTTTCTTTTGCTTAGTTAAATTAATTAAATTAATATTAAAAAGTAAATAATAATGAATTTCAATAATAACTACATTCACGATCTCTTGCCATGCCCACAGTAAAAACAAGGTGATGGACACACATACAGTCAGACTACTCGAGAAAACACCAGCACCGGTGCAAATACACTCAGAGTACTCAAAGAAGCATCATTTCTAGTTTATATTAAAGTCTCGGGTAGACTCTTGTCAAAACATCGGGCATTCAAAAATGTATTACTAACTGTACTTAATAAAACAGTTTTTGCGGTTTTTCTCATTATGATACTATGTTAAATTGTAAAATTGAACTACCACTCAAGCCGACAAAAAGCATAACTTTAATTGTAACAAGTAATCCTTTTTAGTTTTACTGTCAACTGTGACATTTAGGTCAAATTAAAAAAAAAGTACATACCACCATCAAATGTGACAAGTTATAGAACTGGTCGGCCGTGAACTGGTCCCCGACGCCCTTCTGCTCGCAGATCTTGAGCATGGCGGCGCCCGCGGCGAGCCGGAGGTGCGCCATTTCCGCTTTTGACACTTGTTTTTGCTGTTTGTGGGTAAAATTAACAATATAAGTTAAGTAATATTATTGTAGGTATTTGTTGTAGAATTTAATTTTAAATTTATAAACCAACTAGTATTATATGAGAGTATGTATATGTCGATAAATTACTTTTAATAACATTCAAATAGATAAGGAATACAATTTATAATCTTGACTAGCAAATTAAATATAACTATCTAATAAAAAAAAATTTATAGTTCAAGCGTCAAATTTCACCTGCAACAGATCTCCCTTGTGAACAATAAACGCGTTCAACATCCTAAACGTTTTCTGAGCGGACAGCTCATCCTTCTTCAATCCGAGTAACCAACGGGCCATACATTTGAGGCCTTCTAATTTGCACCGGGTTTCTTCAGGGAGCTCTTCTTCATCACACCAGTCGCCGTCTGGTGCACTGGAACCACCGCCACCTTCGCGTACTAGTAGTTCTTTCACAATCTGTTTTGGGGGGAAAAAAGTATATATTAAATATGTCTATACTTATGTCATATAGCTGAAGAGTGTTTGTTTGAATAGAACTAATCTCAAAAATACTGGTTCGTATTGTAAAAATTTTATTGTGTTGAATTATTCTATTTATCGAGGAAATCTAAATCTAGACTATATGACATGACATTAATTGATGAATTGAATAGAAATAAATTCACAATTAAACTATAAAGCTTTTGTCATAACAAAATCAAAACATGAAATCATTTGCTATAGAAACATAAAAGTGGAGCTCCGTAGCAGTCTCCAGTGAAGGTTATTAATAAGTTATATGAAGGTAATAAGTTATATAAAGGTAATAAGTTAGTAATACCTAATTTTTATAAGCTAGAATGACATGTCATTGGCATGTAAATTGAATAAGACAGAATATAAGATTTTTATAAACAAACTAGTGGACGCCCGAAACTTGGATGTCGTGGACTTTATGATCCTTGCCACACTACAGACTGCTATCGTTTTATCATTGATATCCATGAGTTGTATTTCAAATATTAGCTTTTTACATGACAAATAAAACTGCTAATTAGCGTAATCACGCTCAATAAGTATTACTAAAAATACTTTATGTTATTTTTTAGTTTAGCTGTGTATTTTTGTTCCAACATCAAAACAATAAAATGTCAATGGGAAATGTTCATCACGTTTAATAATTGTTAAGGCTCCATTTCTGTATTTTATGTAGTCTAACTGGACATGAACATTTTTATTTTGCCATTCTCTGTGTTCTTCAAGTTTAAATATTCTATTTCGTTTTGTAGTATGCTATGTATTATGTAGAATACATCAAATATTCCAGATTTTTAATTTCTATGTCATTGAAAAGTGTTTATCAAATTTAAACATTTTTGTTATGTCAGCATTTCATTTAATTCATTTTTTATAATTTAGCTGGTCTAATATGGTTTTGTATCAAGTATGCTAGTCTTCAAAATCTATTATAGCCTAGAGCCTGCCCTGATCTAACAGATATACAACAAAAGTTTCATGCAAATCCGTCCAATAGATCCTAAGATGTACATGTACAAACAGACCAAAACTATAAACATCTGTTTATATAGCCCTGCATTTTTTCATAAAAATATTCAATGTACAGAGAGAATTTTCACTGTTTTATTATAGTATAGATGATTAGGTTAAAGCTCGTAAAAATAGCCGTGATGATATGTCATCGCTCATCACGCTGCGGTCAAAATGTCTAATCTTCTTTTTAAATCACATAAAATGTGTATCAACTGTGTACTAAACAAAGCTACCGAAAAATTTTATAGTTAATGAATATTTCTTTAGCTGCACACTTCCCACTGTATACCGCAAGTAGCAGGCTAGGCAGAGGGTATCTAGAATTAACACATTCTGTTCCTTACTTTCCGCCCAAAGATTGAGTCATTAGGCGTTCAGTAGCGTATCTCAACACTACGTTCCAAGAGCGAGGAAAAAAAATAAAAAATAAGCCCCCGAGTGGGAATTGGGCCCACAACAGTCCAACGCTATCACACTCTGCAACGCTACGGCAGTTATTAATAATAATACGTAATATACATAATATACTAAAAGACATAAACAATACCCACTTAAAAACTAAAACTTGCAAAATAAAAGAAGTAAAAGTACAAAAAGCTTACCTTTCTAGAAACAATATTCTTTATATGCACTGGGAAGTTATCAGGTAGGTTGTGAGCAATGTGCCCCAACGTCACAATAGCCGTACGATAGTGCTCTGAATGTGGGCTTAGTGTACTCTTTAGAGTATCTAGGATCTCCGTGAAGATGGCCGTACGTTGGTCTGGCACGTTGACAAATAGACATCTGGGGAAAACATATTTTATATAAGATACGGTTATGGGTTTAATTAGTAATATTCGATTAGTGGACGTAAAGATTTTTTCTATTCATCTACTAAATTACAGCAATGTGGTAGTATCACTTATATTAATATTATTATATTCATATTCAATGTTATATAATTAAAGTATAAGTCAAAATGTAGAAAATCTAAATTATATGGAATCCATCAATAAATTACCAAGTAATCGATTATTTTTGTCTATACTGTGATTTAATTTTAGAGATCCCATTCGTACAAGTGCACTTTCAAAGTACAACTTTATCATTATATTCTGTATTTCTGTCACAACCTTACTTATTTTTTTATATTTAATACATAGATAAACTAAGTGACCTACCTCATTTATATAGATAATCATTTATATAAATAGAAGGTAAATATAACAATTTTGTATATTTGCATACCTGACAGCGTTTTTAGCTTGCTTAGGGGTACCGACTTCAGCATACGCTTTACATAGCGTTATAAGTTTTGGGAATAACGCCGGACAAGCTTCACCTGTAAAGAAAGTCATTATTTAAAAAAAATAATAAAATTATTCTATATTACCAATTAAGGTTAATCTTTATTTATTTCAAATATTTCAAATTATGTTCTATGATAATTAATAATTATATCATTCCAGTAATAATTAATAATATAAAAATATAAAAAAATAACTTACTCAACGGTCGGTATTTCCCTAGGAAAGTCAGGGCGGCCAATATATGTGGAGCCACGGTCTCATCGTCCATCTCTAGTAGAGACGTCAATCTGTTCAACACGTCCTCGTGCAAGAAGTGTGCGGGGAACACGAAGGAGAGCATCACCAACAGTTTGAGACCACGTTCTGCTGCTTTTTTTATGTCAATGCCTATAAAAAGGGGTAAAAAACACTTCACAATCACAATTTAATGCATTATTTTCGTTATATATTTAGAAATCTACCCAACTGAAACTGTTTTATTATAATCTGTTCTTTAGCTCGGTAAATTGCCAAATATCGAAACATTTTCCTTCATTGGTAGGTGTTATGTAGGATGCCCTTTGGTTATAGAGTTACCGAGTTAAATAAAAATCAGGACTCTGGAGAATAATAGATAGAGCTATTCAAGTGGGAAATTTATATATACAAATAAATAATATTTCCAAGCTGACAGAGTTACTAGAAAGGCTCTTGTATACTATACTAAGGTCAGAGCCAAAGACAACGTGGCGCAGTGTGGCGTGGACATCACAGCTCTGGCAAGACCCTGCCCTGCTATATATAGAATAATTGTGGACGCTTGCAAAAAAAAAAGTAAAGTAACTAAGTATAGTGCACTTACCGCACTCCTCAGCAATAGACGGATCAGTGCCCTTCACAGAACCTTCCACGTAGCCAACAAGTATCAGTAAGGAATCATGATCCACCATAACCGAGCTAACTCGTTCTAGAAGCATCTTCACTGTATTGTAATACAGATTTGTCATGACCGGTTGACCGAGCTTCTTTAACACATTTGACTGTAAAACAAAATATTTGGTAACAGTTTATTCATTTACAAAATGACTTTTTTATTGTTATTGTATAATTGCTTCGTATTTATTTTGTTAGTGCAATGTATAATTTTTACAAAATATAGTATATAGAAACACGAAAGTACTCACAGTTGTACGAACACACACTTCGCAGCTCACATTAGGATTTAAAATGGTCTCCATTCCTTGTAACAATTCGGGTGCCTTTTTCATGTGATTGGAAAATTTATTTAAGAACTCCTGGGCTTTTACCGATTCGGGTAAAAATTTGGAACTTATATGCAGCACTTTGGCTATCATCTCTTTTTGGACTGCCGGGGTCGGAGGCTTCCTGTGCAACTCGATCCACTCAGCTACAGAGCGACGAACGGCCAACTGGTGTTTTTGCAACTCTATAAACGCTTTCGTAGCATTATCATCGACATTCGACATCAGATAGAACAACTTCTTCATCCTCACTTGAGGCGACAACGTATACGGTACCAGAGACGTGTTTAACAGTCTCTCTACTAGCAGTCGGTCTTCTAAAGCCGTCATGTAATATCCATGAAGGATTTTATCTTTAATCCATTGCACTGCTTTTTCTGTGGCTGGTGGAACACTTTCTTCTGTTAAGAATTTCTTATATATCATGGCTAGTCCAGACATTGCTTCTTTACGAATTTTAAATTTTTTATCGAGTGTTCTTTCCCTGACAAAATGGAGGAGATCTTCTGATTCTGCAACTGCTTGGAAATCTCTTTGAGCTGTGGCAATAATAGCCATGACCACCTCGTAGCGCACTTGCTCGTGGGCGTCATGCTGCCTCATTTTCAAAGTTTCGGTTATATCCTTTCTCAGATCTGGATGATGCACGAGAAAGTGCATACAATATTGCACGCATTTAATTCTTATTTGCACGGATATATCGTTGAAGCGGCCGAGGAAGGCTCGCCATAAAGCTGGATACTGTTTTCCTAAATCCGACCCTGGCTCCGAGAACATTCTAGCAAGTAGAGCCACTGCACTTAGCCGCTCTTGGAAATGAGCTGACTTTAACTTACACTCTAACTGCGGCAACACTGATAGTAACACTGATGGACAGCATTGATTCAATTCATATATTAATTCATATACTTTTGAGAATATTAAAAGATTTTTTTCTTCTTTCCCCAGAATTATTACGTGATTAAAGAACTGGAAAATTAAAAATGATATCTAGTTAGTAAATTCTAGTCCTTTGAAAAAACGAACATAAAAATGCACTTTAGTAATCTGAGTTTACGCAAGTTGCAACAGCAAAAACTGCTAGGTCAAATTACTTAATACAAATTCGACAAAAATATTTCCTTACACATCAAATACTCTAAATATAGTTTTTAAAAATTATTCATACAATAGGAATAAGGAAGTTAGTAAGTTCTTAATAAAATAACAGAACTTACTGCCTGTATATATGGCTCCAAGGTCTCACTGGTCTTCACAATCAGTTCCTTAGCCAGCGCATACGCGTGCTTGTGATCGCGTTTATTGGGATCCACTAGGTTTACAAGAATCACGTTCAACAGCTCGTTAGAAACGACATCTGATTCCGTTATGAGTGGACAGAGAACGTCAAGCATGAACGATTTCACTTTAGATGAGTGTTCCGTACTAAAAAATAAAAATAAATATAAATAATATGCCTCGACGTCAAAAAGTAGACGGTAGACAGAAAAATCTTATTCTGTTATTCATTTCATTCAACTGTGCCACGATAGCTTTTACAGTAATATGATATGATTTAATCTATAGCTTATGACATTTCAAAAGTAGTACCAAAGCTTCTTATAATAGCATAGCATTTTATGTAAAAGCTAAGAAATAAACATTAAATATGTTTAATACCGCTAATTTTAGTATGCATGAACGCTAATGGCATACATAAAATAATAAGATAAGTATAAAGTACTACATAAGCACAACTCTAACAGTAAGAACCTAGTCGTTGACTATTTTGACCATCATTTTTTTATTGTTACGTTCATTACAATTTTACGTTTGTAACGTATAGGGACACTGCCATGACATATTTGCACAATTGCGTTACTTTATTACAATAGTACCTAAGTAAAATTACGTAACGGCGCAAAGTATTAACAGTATAATTTCAATAACAATATTGTTTGAAAAAATCTAACACTTTTTCTATTAAATTAGAACCTACATAAAACTTTTTGATGTTCCTATTTAAGCAAAAGAGTTTGTCACACACTCCTCTTTTAATCGACAACTTCCGCTCCAATATTTTACTTGTGTCGCTATATCCTCCAATTTCCGCTCAATTAAGCCATTTTGCAAGCTGAGTGGTGGAACAAAACATCATCACATCAGTGTACCTCACTACTAATAAGCTTATTACAAAGCAATATAAGATAAATATCTATTACTTTCTATTAAAATATTCTGTCCTCCAATTTAGGATCACATTGCGTGACCAAACACGTTGCTTAAAATTAATTACTTAAATATAAACATTCCCCTACATAGGGTTCGAATCAACAACTATCGCATGTATCGTGCGTGAGACACCTCCCAGCTAACAGCGCTACTTTGAAGTCAATATATAATAAGAAAAGAATATTAAAAAACAAGATATAAACGTAACTCAATGGTTTTTCGCATAATAATATAATAGATTCATAAGTAATATACACTAAAGATTATTTTATACAAGTATAAAGAGCTCGTATGCTACAACATCAATAAAAACGCAATTATTGACTGCAGCAGTCGACTGTACTTAAATATTAATCGAGTTTTCGAAACGTTTCGATACGAACGTACTGTATTATGTTGCATATCATTTAATCCATGTTTCGTTGGTGTTCGAAAACAAAATGTCGGATATACCATTAAACATTGAGCTTGTTATTGTTTCTTTTAAAATTTGTTATTGTGAAAAATGTTTGTGAATGTCGTGCAACATGTTGAACAAATTTTATTTACGGAATAGCTTAATTTTTTTTTTAATTTACTGAATGAATTACACATTGAATTTCTTCGCTTTGGTTCTTAAGACAGAGTGCGGCGTTTAGTTTCACCACCAAACACGCATTGTCTGGAATTACTGATTTTCCGTTCTATACTGTTTGCCATAAGAAAGAAAAATATACGTAAATATGAAATTTGTAAACATGATTCCAAAGAATCCAGCAAATTTAAGCACATTCAAGCAGTCATTAGTAACGGAAGCGGTCGCGCGTAACTTAAACCAGTTGGACATTTCAGGGATTTAAAACACCAAATAACTATAGAATCTCATATTTTTTAATTTATAATATCCATCTCAGTGTAAATAAAAAATAAAATTACGAAAAGTGTTTTAACCCACATAATTAACATTATAATTAAACAGACAATCTCATTTTCCTTCGGCTGTTTTACAATTTAACAGCATAAATTTACATAATCATGATGAATTTGTCAAATACAATAATCTTTAGGTTTTTGAACACTTTCGCAATCTTTAACAATTACTTTGAAAAAAAATTGCAAACATAAAGTACTTCCCACTTATTGACTAGTTTGTTTCGTCACCAATGTCTTCATCATGATTACAGTGATTGCAAATAACATTTGTTACACAAGATGTGCACTGTCTTCGATTGCCTCCTTATTTAAAATATGCCCATATTTTACAGGTTCCATGATTCCAGGTTCAGGTATGTGTATACAACAGTGGAATGCTGATTCCATTCTTGTGATTGGTTCATTTCTGTCGTCACTTTGAATCTGCATACTATCTAATATAATTCTTTTTTGTTTTCTTGGAACATTCACCATTGTGGATTTTCTGTTTTTTTCACCATTGTGGACTCTTTTATCAATTCAATCCCTAAGGCTCGTAAGTTAAGTATTCTTTCTGTAAGTCGAGTAGATCTTAGCTTTTTTATCAACTTCATCGACACCAACTTTTGTTTTATTGTGTAGAGCGTTATTATACTTGATATCGTCTATTTCTGCTGCTCAATGAAGTGATGATATGTGTACAGAAGATTTTTTTTTTTTGATCCGAGTTGACTTAAATATTCAGGTCATGGTGGTATTTCTTTCTTCTTTTTGCGCAAGGTTCCTACAACTGATATCTTACGTTTATTTACTAAATCATATACCAACACTAGTATAAAAATTAACTATGGTTATATTTCGACCTGTGCTTGAAATCAGCCTAATTAATTTCTTCACAATGTCTATTGCTGCGTACTCAGCTTATTCGAGTCATCCGGCTGCTATATAAAGTGCTGCTGCTGTATAAAGTTCTAAATTCAAAACATAAAAAATAGTCGCACCTACCAGCGAATAAAGTTTGATGCCATATATATCAGGTTTCGATTTCATATACTGTCTGAAAGGACATTTTCCCAAATCACCTACTATCACCTCATCAATTACAACATCATATCCAACTGAATAAGGTAAGAAGCAATTATCAGTAAACTTTTGCAAAATATCTCTTATTAGTGCAGCTTTGTCCATAGCCCGACGGGATACTCGTGTAGAAATATCGTCAAACCGCAACGTTCAGTTCAGTTCAAAAGTTCAGGAGAATTTTGTTCTTTTCAGGCGACATACTTTTTGGAAATATAGATACACCTGTGCCATCAGTAGCATATAAATCTTTTAAATTAACAAGGCATATGCGCATAGACCCCGTAATATATAGTAAACCAAATAATGCTCGAATTTCAATGGTATCCGTAGTCTTAGCTTAGCTTAGCTTAGCTCAGCTGTACGAAGAGATCTTTCTTTCTATAAATTCATCAGTACGAGTGACGATTTCGTCAATAATGTCTTTACTGGCGCCTCACCTTGTTGTTATTAGATGTTCGCCATTTTGTTAGTTTATCATGCCCCGTATTGCATTTATCTGTAATAAAGGTGCATATGCATGCTATCGGTTGAAATTCGTCATTCTCTACTTAAGAAACATTGGTCATTAAAAACATCAGGTCGGAAATTTTCGACCCATCATCACTGAGCTCTGATTTGCTTTCTATATCTTCTTTTTATAATAATGTGATTATATGGAAATCGCTGTTAGGCCTACAAACCATTTTATAAAAAAAATATTAACTTTGCTCTAAATAGCAAAAACACACATAGCAGCAAACAATTTTACGACGAAGGGCGTGCGTAGTTGTTTCAACCATTACGCTGCGACTAAAACAAAAGTTATTTGTACAATACGTGATAGGTGGGACCCGGTATATGTTCGTTTTGTTTATGTGTGAACTTAGAAGAAGGTTCTTAAGGCAAGAAAGAGTTCTAGCAATAATATTAGATATTTTTAACAAAAACATTTGAAGTGCGGTCTATTCGACACCGCACGCCTTCTTGAAGGTTAAATTATACCTGACCGGAAAAAGGTCCGGTAAAATGTTATAGACACGTGAAGTCTATTATAATTTTAAAGAATACTGTACAAGCAAAATATTAAAAATAAATACCATCCATTTATTAAAAGAAACTAGTCAAGTTTAAGGTCTTATTTCAATGTTTACTTATAAATGTATTTCCGGATCATCTACAGAACTTGGGTACTACTAGTTTAGATGTCATTAATTTTGTCACAGATATTCTGAATATAAAACTTGACTTTTAAAATTTATGTTTTTGATGATTTGATGGAGTCAAAAGTAAAATAGGGAATTTTATATATTGTATATATGATACTAAAATGTCAATCACACCACATTGGTACAGAATCTCTGTCCAAACTAAACAAAAATTTCATGAAATATAAACTTCCTTTGTTGTTTTTTACTATGTTCTCTAGATCACTATTATTTAAAATCGCTAGTCCAAGTAAGACAAGTTGTAAGTAAGCGCCAGAAAAAGGATAGGAGATATTAAAATTAAGCTTTTAATTCTTATATATAAACCTTAAAAATACTGATTTTGAGTATAAACCACGACGCCTAAACAAACTGAGGACGGATCAAAGTATTTTAACTGATGTAAATTAGAGCTCGTTTTGTCACAGTCTGATAAATTTATGTTAATCTATTTGTTATGTATGCCTCTGTATATTTATACAACTACAGAAACCTAATAGAAAAAGGTCTCATAAATATCACGTAATAGACAAATGAATTAAATTAATCGATTGTTGAGAAATGTGATTAAATTTCTCAACAAGGGATTTCATTATTTAATTAACGTTTTTTTCTGTCGTAATGTCACGGTTGTTTTTTTTTGGCTGAATATGTCAGCGGTCCGGTCAAATAAAGCGGAGCTTTTTTTAAAACCAAAACACACCACAGACACCTCGTCGGTTCTGTTCTGTTCTATTTTCTATTATGATTTATTTAATTACTCTTTTCGTATGCGCTGTCTTCTTCTTCTTCTTCCTGGCATTAGTCCCGGCTTTTTGCCAGGGTCAGGCGCTGTGTCTTGTCAGAACAGGGAATTAAAAATAATAAATTGTCTGAAGTGGGAATCGAACCCACAATCGTCGAGTTTACAGGCAGATGTTGTCCCACTACGCCACGACGCCCTCATTACTTAAGCATAAATGTTATTCGCTAAATTATTTGCATAAAGCATTCTGATGAATAGCCACCGCCTGCAAATTTATAGGTATGTAATTTTATATACCTATAAAAAATAATATACAATAATAATTGGCTTATTTTATATACACAATCATGTTATATTAAATGAGGACTGAAATTTGCCATTAAGTATGTATTAACCTTAATGACTAATTAGTAACTTACCTATCCCATTTGTTCTAACAAAATTATTTTAAAACCAAAATTTTGATGTACCTACTGTAATTTGTATCATTATCTGTATGTATTGAAAATTTTCATTCTATAGATACTCTAAATAGCATAAAATACTAAAAGTAGCGGTATTTGAACCCACAATCACATAGGGTTCATGTTGAAGGGGTTCATACAGTCATATCTAGCCTATACTACCTAAAATGTCTTTTTAGTCGTTACATAATAAATTTTCCCTATAAAGATAAATACACACGCAATGAAAAGAAAATGGGCTTAACTAATAAATCAGAAAAAAATAATACACTTACTTGACGATCTTAAACATGAGGGAGAAGAGCGCGCAAAAGATCTCTTGGCAATCTTCAAGTTCGAAGCACATATTGAACGATTTCACATAGGCCAAATTCTCTAGTAGGTAGAAATACCGTTTGAAAGCTGGATCCTTTGGGTCTCGAAGACCTTGCAGTTGGTTGATGAGAAACAAGAATATGGTTTTTACCTACAATATAAAAATTATTTTCTTTAGTATCTTAAAATAAATAAAATATAAATAATACAACTTTAAGGTCATTCTAAACACGTACAGATAATACTAAATAAGCTTCCAAAAAAAATTCCTTCACTACTTAAATATAAATATTTTTGAAATAAAAAAGTTGCAAGGACTTTTTGCTAAAAAATAATATTTTTAATATTAAAGTAAGTTTCAATGAAATTAAAACACGATAAAAACTACCTAAATAAAAATAAGTACTCAAACATAAATAAATAACAGGAAACAGGAAACGTAAGTATGACAGGCAATATTGAGGAAAATCATGTGGAAAAAGTGTTATACTCGTAGATCAATAATTTGTTATACGAAGCTGATTTCTTTATATTTTTTACGAAAATTTCAATTAATTATGTTAATAAGTTACTTATTTTTCTGTATTTTTGTATTGTCACTTTAAGTGAAATAATATAATTTATAATTTTAATGTTCTGTTTTATATTTTTTTAAACGTCGGCAATATAAAAAACACGAGGGGTACTCGCTACGGGTATATTTGCCGAGGGCAGGCATAAGTTAAGTTGTAACATAAATAATTGTGTGTGTAAGCATTTGAATAATATATTCTAATAGTGAAAGTAAATATGGTGTTGCATTTACGTGCTAAAGTGTACACGTACAGTAGTGTGTTATTATACATTTCAATTTTCCAACTAATAATAATAATACAACATTGTATTATATAACCTTACTTATAAATGCATTAGGTATACACGAACGTTTTACGTTATACTCATCAACAGAAAATAGTTATTAAGTTTTATTTAGATATAGAATTTCTCTCGCTCGCTTACTTTACATAAACTAAATATTAATTTTTTTTATTACTATTTGTAATTTTATGCATTCTATAAATATGACAAATCCTTCGTAACAAAATTTACCATTCAGCACGAATGTGCCATTTAGTTTTTCACTTCATGATTACGATTATTTTTCTATCAAACGCAACTAAACCACAAATTTTGATAGTTTTCTTTATACTGTTATTAATCTTAACTAACAATAACCTCAAGTATTTGGACACCTTGTTCAATAGAGTCGCGAACTTAATGGCAAAGTTATGAAAATCCAAATTTCGCCAATTAAAATGACACTTCCTATTTAATGCAAATATTTTTAGTACTTGTTGTAGATAAATCATAATAAAATAAATTAAAAGTTGATACAATAATTGACATATTCATACCTGTTCTTGATCCTTATAAGGTGCTTCAGGAGCATACACTCTGAGGACATCAGCGATACAACACGCGATAAGCAGTTGTACATCCCGTGAGGGGTGGGTGAGAAAAAACTCATCTGCGAGATGAAGGGCGAGAGGAATATACTGTTGGTACATGCCTTCATCCTGGCCGAGACCCTGGAGCGTGTGTGCTAAGGCCTAAACAAGCAAGAAATAGAGAGAGATATAAATATTATTGTATTAAAATAAAGGTAACGAATAATAGGTATATTTAAATAATAGACCATAAAATTGATAACTTCTTTGGACAATCTATTGGATAGGAAGAGTCGCCAATATTTATTATTAAGGTAAAAATAATATTTATTAATGGAAATATTTCGAGGTTGGTCGGTGAATATAATCTCGTGTAATATTTAAATTTTTTCTCCATCACGTATTATATAGTGTACCCAAGAACACTGTGGGAGTATAATTACAATAACATAAGTCACTCCCTACATTACTTAACTGTATGCCTACATTATATTACGAGCATATTTTGACAATATACATATCTCAAACCGAGAAACGAATCATAGTATGTCATGCATACATATCTGCTACCCTAACCTATAAAATGTTATACATAATTTATATATGCCATTAACAAGCAGGCCAATTTACTAGCTGTTTTGTCACACTTGTACAGACGAATCAGCAATCTAATACTTAAAATATACTAAAAAACTAATACTTAAAAAATACTTTAAAAAATTGCAAATGTCGGTACGTAATAAAAATAGAGGAAAATATTATTAATAATAAGCATTAATAATGCAATTCAGTCAGAAAATATTAGGTCACAAGGATACAAAGCTCAAAAGCTTCATAACTTTTAGATAGCAAACAAACGTAATGTAAAGGAAATAGAGCAGCAAAATTCTTGTAAGTCAGAACTTATTAAAGAGCAGAGCTTTCACAATTTCCTTTGATAGCGAGCACCTACAAAGGATAAAAATGTGACGTTTAAACTATATTTAGTGATTTATTTTTTATTAATTAAATTCAATATATTACTTCCATAGAATATTAAATATTCTAGTAAGATATGCAAATATATTAAATGGCATAATATAAACAATAATATACAATACGAAGGAATAATAACAATGTAATAACGAATACAAACATTAAACATTTATTGGAAAACATGTTGACGAATAAAAAATATAGCGATTTACAGAACGTAACCCTCATACACATGTTAGGAACTTTACAGATTATTTCAAAGTATTATAAGCATATATCAATTCCACGTAAAAAAAACAACTTTGTGACATTTAATCCCGCGTCTCTAGAATACCGTTCAAATTGTTGAGCCCGTAAAGCTACACTACATACATATGTACACTTGTATATACCTCACACGTACATAAATACATCTCTGCTGAGTTTAAACAAAAAAATGCTATTTCAATACCAGAGAAAGTGGATATCTATTGTTAGGAACTTCGTCCTCGTACTCCCACCCGACCTTCTTGGCCAATATTAGAGATTTTGATGGGTGAAAGACTCCAAAGCTGTGCTTAAAATATAAATATACGTACTTTTTCGTAGCATTGCAAAGCGTTATTCATGTTCGGGTGTAGTAGAGTATACAACTCGCTTAAATGCCTAGAGCACTCAGGCAGTAAAACTAGTTGTTATACGCGTATACAATGCGAAGATACGAAGAAAGGATGGAATGAGAGAGTTTTGTGAATGAAAAGTTATTAGAACAAGTGAAAGAAGTAGTATACCTGGAAAGTATGTTAAGTAGAGATAGAAGATACAGAATGGATGTGGAAAGGCGTATTACTGCCAGTAAAAGAATTAACGGTGCCTTAGCTGCATTGTTGAGACGGCAGAACGTCACTGACGTTAGCTGCACTGTACGGCCAGTGTAGTTCTGGTGCCGACGCTGTTATCTGGTAGTGAAAAACGTGGGCATTGCAAAAGAAGAATAAAAGAAACATAAATATTGTGGAGATCCGTGTTTTCGGTCAGTTTTAATGACTGACTCCACAACGGAGATATACACAGATTCGACGGTACTAGCGAGGATGTCGGTGAAAATGAAAAAGAATGTGCACAGGTGGTTTGGGCACGTCGAGAGAATGATTGATGAAAGAATAGTAAAAAAGATATATGAAGCAAGAGTGAGTAGTAACAGAAGTAAGGGGAGACCTCGGTAAAAAGCATGAGGAGAGCATGTATGAAGAGGTGGACGAGGCGAAAGAGGAATGCAGGGAGTGTTTGGCGCTCCGTTCTCTCTGACTATCCTGCTATTGATAAAGTGTGAAGCTATGTATATATACAATACAATTATAATTTCTAAAATATAATGATAATTTCTAAAATATTCTGAAATATATTTCTCTAAGTAATTGCTTTTTCATATTAATTAAACGCTACCTTATTGCTATTTTAAATATCACATTAGAACTTCTGTGTTTATTTTTTTATTAATATGATTAGAAATAATAACTCTAAATAGTTTTAAATAGTTAGTTACTATTTCGTTCGCGTGGACTTGTAAGATTTTTGGATTTAGCATCTGATCTTTTAAATTTTGTTTTCTTTTAAATTCTCATCAGGCTGAACAAGTTTTGCTAAAGAGCAAAAATTTATCATTATGTCATTAAAGTAATTACAGGCTATGTAACGCCCTTTTTTCAAGTGTCCTACAGAGGAATGGTACTGTGGGACTCATCGAACCCGACGACACTACCCACTAAAACCCAGCGGAAACCCTCTCCACCTATATGAGATGCTGCAGGATCGCTTGCGCATGCCACTACAGCACCTCGGTGGAAGGCCCACCTAACGTGGGCCACTATCGCCTTCGGGGAGCCCCAGTGTATCTTCCAGGGCGCCCGCAGCCTCGATGACTTGCGGGAAGATCTTCATGACCTTCCTGCAGTAGCTCCTCTAGGGTTAGGGAAGTTGGAGATACGCGTACCGCCTTCTCCTACCTCCCGGTCTACGACGGCGGAGCAGATCTGCATCCACGCTAAGCTCGCGCGCACGCTCCGCGGCCTCCTTCTGTGCGATAACAGATTCACAGAAGGAGACTGCTACAGACCAGTTCCTCTCTCTCCAGCATGGCTTCCATCATACTAGACAGTGAGAGATCCCTACCCACTACAGCCATCAAGGCGTGGCGTTGCGGAGCCCAAGCGGGGCATTCAGCCAGAGTGTGATGCGCCGAATCAACGGAGGCATCACACTCGTGGCACGCTGGTGACATCTCCCGACGCGCAATCTGATGCAAATATTTGCCGAAGCAACCATGCCCCGTCAATACCTGCACCAGTCTGAACGTCAGGACGCCAAACCCTCTTGTCAACCAGCGCTCTAGGTGGGGGCGAACCGCCTCCACCGTCGCCAGTCCTGCCACCGGTGAACCCAGGTCCTCCCTCCATCGCCGAATCAGGGCTTCGTCTGCTCTCTTCCTGATCCGCCCGATAACCTCACTCGATGGTTGCTCACCTCGCGACCGCTCACTTGCACGGAATGCGTGAACTCTGGCGATCAATTCCGCCTGCAGCTCCCAAGGCGGATCACCCGCCAGGAGTGTAGCCACCGTCCACGACACTGTCCGGTATCCTCGAATAGCTCTAACCGCTATGACCCGCTGCGCTTTACGCAATTGGGTCTTGTTATGAACGGAGAGAGCATCGGCCCACACAGGAGCGCCGTAAAGTGCCATGGATTTCAACACACCGACGTACAAACGTCGACATGTAAATCGGGCCCTCCGATATTTGGCAGTAATCTACCGAGGGCCCCGGCGGCGTTCACAAGCTTAGGTGCAAGCTGAGCGAAGTGCGACTTAAACAACCATCGACTATCCAGGGTTAGTCCTAGATACTTCATCTGGGGCCGTACCTCCACCTCCTGGCCCTGGATGCGCAAAGTAGCCCTACGTGGGGGCCCTTTGCGAGGGCCATGAAAAAGTAGGGCCTCAGTTTTAGGCATAGAGACCTTCAGACCCAGCGCTTCGATGCGGCCAATAACAAGACGCATGCCGGTTTCAGCCAAGCGTGCCGCCTCCTGGTAGGATGGACCACGGGCCGTGACCAAAGTGTCATCCGCGTAACAGATGATACTCATCCCAGGAGGAAGACGACAGCGCAGGAGCCAATCGTAACCGATGTTCCACAGTAACGGGCCCAAAACCGACCCTTGTGGAACCCCACAACCGACACTTCGTCGACCGATCCGGCCATTTCCCCCAATCCATATGACTACTCTATCTTGGAGGTAGTCATCTAACAGCCGCCGGAGATAGAGAGGCACCCCATGGAACCGCAGTGCCTCTCTTAGCGTCTCAAACGGCAGACTGTTAAAGGCATTGACCACATCTAACGAGACGGCGAGAAGAACATCTGTCTCTGCTGTAGCAGCCAACGACCGGGTTTTCAAGGCGTTCAGGGCATCAATGGTTGACCGACCGGCCCTGAACCCGAACTGAGCCTCTGAAAGATCGGGACCTACCCTCTCTAGGTGTTGAATAAGACGGAAGGCGATGATCTTCTCTAAAAGCTTGCCTATCTCATTCAGCAGCACAATTGGCCTATATGCGGAGGGAGAGTCCAGAGGACGCCCCTCCTTGCGCAGCAGGCACAATCCTCCTACCTTCCAAGTCTTCGGAAACTGTCCAGTTAATAAACATTGATCGAATAGTTTCCGAAGTTTGTCACTAAGGTATTCCAGGGCGATGAGGCTATGTAACGCCTTGGTCTAATAGTTATTTAATAAAAAATGTTTAATTTAAATTAGTTAATGTGAGTGTAGTAACATTCATGTTTTATTTCTTTTTTACATTTAAAAAACTAATATGATATACTCTACAATTAATTCGGATTTATTTTAGTTTAAGGAATTCAACTAAATTTAAACATAAATATAGGTTAAAACACATCACTACGTTCCACCTATTTAGTTACATTGTGTAGGTGGATGACACCGTCGCGTTGCATGTTTTCTAATCGCACTTCCCGTTGACTGATATTTGAACCCACACCTACTGAATGTAATGCACCCAACTGCACCAAAAATGTGTCGAACCTAAATATTACGTAAACCTCAATATATGTATATTAAAATGAATCAATCATTTTTTATTCCACATATAAAGTAACCTATAAAGTAACTTCATTAGCAAAAATAAGGGCCGATATTAAATAGAAATAATAAAATAAGTTTGTTAAACATTAGTCCATAAATACTAATAAGACCTATTATATTGTCAGTTTGTTAGTAACCCTAATTAATTATATTTTATTCTCCTATTGCACTAAGAAAAAAATCTATTACTTTAACCAGAACGGGGTTATAACATTCACTCCCCCTAGTGAATGAACCTACAACCACTGTGTTTACAGTCAGACGCTGTCCCAATACGCCACGTTTAAATTCTCATCAGGCTAAACAAGTTTTGCTAAAAGAAAAATTTATCATTATGTCATTAAAGTAATTACAGGCTATGAAACGCCCTTTTTTCAAGTGTCCTACAGGGGAATGGTACTGGGGACTCATCGAACCCGACGACACTACCCACTAAAACCCAGGGGAAAACCCCTCTCCACCTATATGAGATGCTGCAGGATCGCTTGCGCATGCCACTACAGCACCTCGGTGGAAGGCCCACCTAACGTGGGCCACTATCGCCTTCGGGGAGGCCCCAGTGTATCTTCCAGGGCGCGCCGCAGCCTCGATGACTTGCGGGAAGATCTTCATGACCTTCCTGCAGTAGCTCCTCTAGGGTTAGGGAAGTTGGAGATACCGTACCGCCTTCTCCTACCTCCCGGTCTACGACGGCGGAGCAGATCTGCATCCACGCTAAGCTCGCGCGCACGCTCCGCGGCCTCCTTCTGTGCGATAACAGATTCACAGAAGGAGACTGCTACAGACCAGTTCCTCTCTCTTCAGCAGTGGCTTCCATGCATACTAGACAGTGACGAGCTCCCTACCCACTACAGCCATCAAGGCGTGGCGTTGGCGTGAGCCCAAGCGGGGCATTCAGCCAGAGTGTGATGCTGTCCGAATCAACGGAGGCATCACACTCGTGCACGCTGGTGACATCTCCCGACGCGCAATCTGATGCAAATATTTGCCGAAGCAACCATGCCCCGTCAATACCCTGCACACAGTCTGAACGTCAGGACGCCCAAACCCTCTTGTCAACCAGCGCTCTAGGTGGGGGCGAACCGCCTCCACCGTCGCCAGTCCTGCCACCGGTGAACCCAGGTCCTCCCTCCACCGCCGAATCAGGGCTTCGTCTGCTCTCTTCTGATCCGCCCGATAACCTCACTCGATGGTGCTCACCTCGCGACCCGGCTCACTGCACGGAATGCGTGAAACTCTGGCGATCAATTCCGCCTGCAGCTCCCAAGGCGGATCACCCGCCAGGAGTGTAGCCACCGTCCACGGACACTGTCCGGTATCCTCGAATAGCTCTAACCGCTATGACCCGCTGCGCTTTAGCAATTGGGTCTTGTTATGAACGGAGAGGTGAGAGCATCGGCCCAACAGGAGCGCCGTAAAGTGCCATGGATTTCAACACCACCGACGTACAAACGTCGACATGTAAAATCGGGCCCTCCGATATTTGGCAGTAATCTACCGAGGGCCCCGGCGGCGTTCACAAGCTTAGGTGCAAGCTGAGCGAAGTGCGACTTAACAACCATCGACTATCCAGGGTTAGTCCTAGATACTTCATCTGGGGCCGTACTCCACCTCCTGGCCCTGGGATGCGCAAAGTAGCCCTACGTGGGGGCCCTTTGCGAGGGCCATGAAAAAGTAGGCTGGCCTCAGTTTTAGGCATAGAGACCTCAGACCCAAGCGCTTCGATGCGGCCAATAACAAGACGCATGCCAGTTTCAGCCAAGCGTGCCGCTCCTGGTAGGATGGACCACGGGCCGTGACCAAAGTGTCATCCGCGTAACAGATGATACTCATCCCAGGAGGAAGACGACAGCGCAGGAGCCAATCGTAACCGATGTTCCACAGTAACGGGCCCAAAACCGACCCTTGTGGAACCCCACAACCGACACTTCGTCGACCGATCCGGCCATTTCCCCCAATCCATATGACTACTCTATCTGGAGGTAGTCATCTAACAGCCGCCGGAGATAGAGAGGCACCCCATGGAACCGCAGTGCCTCTCTTAGCGTCTCAAACGGCAGACTGTTAAAGGCATTGAACCCACATCTAACGAGACGGCGAGAAGAACATCTGTCTCTGCTGTAGCAGCCAACGACCGGGTTTTTCAAGGCGTTCAGGGCCATCAATGGTGAACCGACCGGCCTGAACCCGAACTGAGCCTCTGAAAGATCGGCCCTACCCTCTCTAGGTGTTGAATAAGACGGAAGGCGATGATCTTCTCTAAAAGCTTGCCTATCTCATTCAGCAGCACAATTGGCCTATATGCGGAGGGAGAGTCCAGAGGACGCCCCTCCTTGCGAGCAGGCACAATCCTCCTACCTTCCAAAGTCTTCGGAAACTGTCCAGTTAATAAACATTGATCGACTAGTTTCCGAAGTTTGTCACTAAGGTATTCCAGGGCGATGAGGCTATGTAACGCCTTGGTCTAATAGTTATTTAATAAAAAATGTTTAATTTAAATTAGTTAATGTGAGTGTAGTAACATTCATGTTTTATTTCTTTTTTACATTTAAAAAAATAATATGATGTACTCTACAATTAATTCGGATTTATTTTAGTTTAAGGAATTCAACTAAATTTAAACATAAATATAGGTTAAAACACATCACTACGTTCCACCTATTTAGTTACATTGTGTAGGTGGATGACACCGTCGCGTTGCATGTTTTCTAATCGCACTTCCCGTTGACTGATATTTGAACCCACACCTACTGAATGTAAAGCGCCCAACTGCACCAAAAATGTGTCGAACCTAAATATTACGTAAACCTCAATATATGTATATTAAAATGAATCAATCATTTTTTATTCCACATATAAAGTAACCTGTAAAGTAACTTCATTAGCAAAAATAAGGGCCGATATTAAATAGAAATAATAAAATAAGCTTGTTAAACATTAGTACATAAATACTAATAAGACCTATTATATTCTCAGTTTGTTAGTAACCCTAATTAATTATATTTTATTCTCCTATTGCACTAAGAAAAACATCTATTACTTTGACCAGAACGGGGTTATTAACATTCATTACCCCTAGTGAATGAACCTACAATCACTGTGTTTACAGTCAGACGCTGCCCCCCTACGCCACGATGGGCCCCTCTAAAATAATGGCAAGTAAAATACTTATTCCACTGTAAAACGCACAAAAATCTAGCTATACATACATATTAAAAATGTAATATATTGATTATATTATCATATAAATATAGATAAGATAAAAATACACCAGGACAATTTGTGTTTATATTTTATTCAATTATGGTAAGCTCCTTTACAAAATGCTTTTGCATATTCCTAGTTGTTATACTGTTACAATATTTCCTATTATTTCTTAAAACTTGAACAACTACTTACTTTTTAAATTCAAATATTTTTCTTTTTATTTTTTAGCTTTACCTATCCTGCTATTCCTTTTCCCGCTTATGTCCTCCTGTTCCTCTGTCTATCTCCTGATAGACAGAGGAAACCTAGTGTTATTTGCGTTCTCCACTTCCAGCTCATTTTTAAAAAAATAATCCATGTTTACCGGCTAAGCTCAACACCGGGGTTTACTAGATTTTATATAAATTAATTATATGCCCCATTGGCGATCGAACACATGACCATAGTGTTTACAGTCAGATGGTGTACCGTACCATTGCACCACAACGGCTTCTAGCTCTTTTAGTTCGAGAGGTGAATGACATGTATGTTTTAAAATAAAAATCAAATATTTGAAGTGAAAATCAAAATTACTATAGCTGTTTCGTGTCGCTAAACATAAAAAGCAACTTGATTCCGATAACTTATTTTATAAAATTCCTTTGGACATACTCCTTTTATATTCAATAAAAACATTCACTGAAGTATCCAATTTTAACGATATTGAACGTTTCAAGGTACATATGAGTATGTAGTACGTTTGTATACATATTGAATGTATGATTATTTTCATATCATATAAAATGCCATTACACAACACTCGGGTTCGATTCTCACTCAGGGTAATGTTTACAATGAAAACAATGTGATTCCCTCAACCTATTATTGTATAATGACCTATTACTGTATAGTAACCTATTATTGTTAGTGTCCGACCGAGAGTTCGGTTTCGGTTTCGGCAAAAAAATGAGTTTCGGTTTAGGTTTGGTTTCGATGGAAAACCTGCCGAAACTACGACCGAAACTGAAACTTCATTCGGGAGTTACCGCGCTGTGCACGGTCATGATCGGTGTGGTAAATTCCTAATCATGTCGTGACTTGTTTGTGTTCGCAATGCGTTTTGTTTGTTGTGAGTTTTCTTGTGTTTTCTTTTAAATTAGGTATACGGTTTTATCGTATGATATAGTTAAAGTAACCACAAAATATTTAGATAGTTATGTTAATTAATTTTAAATGTTGCTACATACTCTAACTGATAGAGTATGTAGCAACATCTAAAATTAATTAACATAACTATCTAAATATTTTGTGGTTACATTAACTCATTCGCTAATGCTAATGCTAATATACGTAACAAACATTAGTTACGTGTACTTAAATGATTTTTATCCTGTGAAAGTATCCTGGGATTGAAACCTGCGCTTCATGGAAACAAAAAAACCGCATGGTTAAGAATTTTATTTGTTTTCTTTAAAATTTCTTTATGTCCTAGATGTGAGCCGTGACAGTATCTAGCACTACATTAAACAAAAGTGGAATAAGAGCTGAGCCTTGGTGAGCTCCTACTGTAATTGGGAAGGGTTTGGTAGCGCCAAAAGCGGTCCTAACTATAAATACAGTGTCGTTGTACATGTCTCTGATAATACCAACATAGTATTCAGGGATCCCTTTGGATCGCAGTACCCACCAGACACACTGACGTGGCACAAAGGCCTTCTGCCTGTCCAAGAATGCCATATGCAGAGTTCTCATCTTTTTCCTGTATACCTCCATCAAAGTTCTGCGGTGTTTTCATAGTGCCTGATCCTAGCTGAAATCCATAGTGACACTCAGAGACGTGTACTATCTTGGTGGATCCTGAGGGCAATGACGCGCTCGAAAAGCTTCATCGTTTGACTCATAATCTTACTACCCCTATAACTACCGCAATCTTGAACACAGGGGCAGTGTTCTTATGTAAATAGGGGTAATAAAACTGTGCCACCATTGATGTGGCATCGTCCCAGTGTTCAAAATACGGTTAAAAAGATCAGTAAGCATGAGCACATCACGAGAGCCCAACGATTTCCACGAATTCTTTATATTCTTCGATCGTCACATCGTCGATTAACACATTAAAAATAATTAATATATTTAATAAAAATAGAATTCTCTCTTGCCAAATGATTGTTCTTTGCTTCAGAGATGCTAACAAAGTAATAAGTTGTATAAAGCGTATAAGAATTTCGATGCAGCGTGAGGAAGAACGCATGGCGTAGTGGTCAGAGCGCTTGAACGATTTTCATGGACGCGGGTTAAATTTTTTATGTTTTCTTGAAGTGTTTTTATTAGTTAGGTACTGGATACTTAATATTGATACTTAACCATTAGTGGTGATAATATTAAGGATTTAGTGCTCCAACGTTGAATTTAATTCCTATTTAATTATAACTAAGTAGCAAGTACAGTTAAATAATTGTTTCTTTTGGCATAATTTGCACGCTTATAATGAAATGAGTGGGTACTTACAAAGGTACCTCTACCTACCTAAGTATCCATTTTATAGGTTTTGTGTATCACTTCAAAATTAAATATATGATATGATATTAGGTAACAACTTAAAAATATGATAGTGATTTAAAGAAAAATATTAAAACTGACTCAAAAAATTATACTTCTAAGGAAATATACTATATATATATATATATATATATATATATATATATATATATATATATATATATATATATATATATATATATATATATATATATATATATATATATATATATATAATATATATATATATATATATATATATATATATATATATATATATATATATATATATTGTAAAACTGCTGGATGACCTAAATAAATGACGAAAATAAAACCTATTTATATAAAGTGCGGCGTTGGATTCCGCCATCTACGCCAGCTCTACATAAAACTCAAAATGGTGGATATTTATTTTTATAAGAGAAATACACCGTATTTAATTCTTAATCATAATTATTATCGCCGTAATGATTTCTTAATCATATACTGTTTTATAGAATTTATTATTTAAAATGTCTTAAATATGATATTTAAATGTTAAAGTGTAGTATATACAAAAATGCGACACGGAAATTTATTTTCTTAAGACACAATATTGAATATGTAGGTATCTGTTATAAATCTTACAATATATAACAACATAGTTACAATATAGTTTTAACGATTAGTTATATGACATATACATATAACATATATAAGATGACTAACATACATGACGTAAAGATAAAACAAAACAGTAAAAATGAGAATCTGGAAATATTGCAGAGAATATTTGAAGAGGGTGGGTAAGTGAGCGTTAAGTAAAATCGAGGCGGACTTTTTTATAATCTCTTATAAATTGGAGGTTGAAAGTAGGGGTTGAAAGTTTGTATGATATATTGATTTTTAGTTAATAAAAATTTTTAAATATATATTATTTATTGAGTTTTGGAGATTGTAAAGCTGCGGGCGGACATCAAGTGAAATATAAATTATACGTATAAAACATGAACTTTTTTTATACAAAATTCAAGCTTATATGTAGAATGTATAAGCAAAAAAGTCGTTCTAAAAATAAAATACTCCCGGTTCTCTGCATTGTGCATTGAACACAAGATAATAAAAATGGGTCAACCATATGTTCTTTTGTCGTGAATCCTTGTAAAAAAAACTGTAGGGTATAATTTTTATGCCACTTCCTCAGTTATTTTAAAATTACTTGATGAAATAAAATATATAATATAGTCATAATTTAATTCAAGTTTTTCTTCCGACGGGTCTCCCACATAGAGCTCGCCCTGTCTCCTCTTGTCTTAGAAGTTACAATATAAAATAAAAACATGATATATTCTAATTGTCTATAGACAACCTAACTGTCATTATTATTAAAATAGTTCAAGTAAATAAGTCTTCCTCGGATTAGGAATAGTCAGTAAAGTAAGCGAAAAAAAAAACAAATACCACGTCAAATCTCGAAGGATGCTGCCCAGTTTGAGCATACTTTAACAGCCCAGATGTAATTGAAATGTGCCGTACAGCCCCTATGGGACTACAAATGCCTTTAAAACTTTTTTAAATATATAAAACATTAGTCAAAAAGTATATAAGATTGATTATTAAATTGAATATTAGGAAGTTTATATTAGATAAAATAATATCATTATATTATTTAATAATAATATACATATTTAATAAAAAAAATACAATATACTGATTAAAGAGAGCATTATAATTTTATCCATCACTAACGGGCCTTTAAAAAGAGCTTCAGCTTCTTAAGAAAAAGCTTATTTACGGTAAAAACTTATTTTTACTGTAATAAGGAACATCTGTATTTAGTGAGCTAGTAAAACATGGACCTTAATTAAATTAATATTTTTTAAAACAGTGTAAAGACCAAGCAAACTCAAGAGGTACAATATATCAACACTGAAGGGCGTGTCCATTTTATGCATTACAGAGTCGCCGCTAAGTAGAAATAGAAGAAAAATTATATATTTTAATTTTATTTATCATTATTCCCAATGATGTATACATTTTACAAATAATGAACCTTTAAATGAGATGGGGTCTGTGAGGCCGCAGTGACTTTACAAGATACTAGATTTGGATCTTCCCGACGTCATTGAGACTTACTCGTCTACAGCTACAAATTTAGAGTTGCCAACTCAATGGCAGTACTGCCGACAATCAATATCAACAGAGAAAAATATGAACATCTTATTCACTAAATAAACGTATACTAATATACTTTTATAATTACGTATCTATGCCCTAAACAAATGTAATTTAATTGTACCTTTGTTATTTATTGGTAATATTTTAAAATTATATGCATATCAGAAAATTTTCTTTTTTTTACACCGCATGTTCATGTACCATGAACTGTAACTGTGCGCTTAAGAAGTGATATTTTTCTCTAGTTAAATGACATTTTCAAGTCAAAAACAGACTCAAAGATTAATAAAATATGAGTTAAAAGCATTAATATTCTTTACAAGATAACAGCAGCAAGATTCAGTGTTATTTTTTAACGTTTCACGTCGTATAGCAAGAAGAAGCCGTGACACTGCGCTATTTTCTAGGGGATTCTTTCATGGATGACATTAAAAATGGGCCTTTAGTACTGATGGAGACGAAGATAAGTCAAATGCGAATTCGTCAAACGCCCAAACATTATTACTTATTAGCATTTACCGACTAGACGACGATGCAGGTAGTTTCTTTGATTAAAAACAAAGACGTACCAAACCAAAATAAATGAATACGCATATTAACGTAATTATAAATACACTATAAAATGATTTTGAGGTTTTTTATACAAAATGGAATATATTTTCGTTTTTTCATTGCATTTCACGGTTAATACGCATTTTCGTTTAAGACGCGTTTGTAGCTCTGTGAAATTTTGTGACTAATTAAAAATGTTATATCGTATAGGCAGTCCATAATAACATATAATCTATATGTGTAAGGTAATCTAATAATGCAAACCGACCGTTAATTACAGGCTAGGCACCAAAACAATGTATGCAAAACAACTAATAAAAAATTAACGTCGCAGCTGTAGTTCTCATAAATTTTGATAACTTAGACTTTAACAGTAATAACGTACTAATACTGGTAGTAAGTTTTCAACAAAAACTATTGAAATTACTTAATAACGACGTATTGATGTCGTTATTGAGAGGCTAAACCAAAGTAAACACAGACGGTATCTAGAGGTTTATTTAAATCGAGGTGTAAGCTGTATATAAAAAAAATATGATAATAGAACTGAAGCTATCTATACTTAAATAAAATAGCAAATAAGTGTATCTACAAATAAACCATTTTTACGAAATGAAGAAAAACATTGTAACAGGTATACGAATTTATGATTTTAGTCTATATATTTATGATTTTAGTCTATTTATGGAGAACAACGGCGCTATACCATCCTGGGGAAACATCCAATGTACCCAGAATAGGTGAAGACCCTCACAGCAAAGATAATACTGCAATTCTTTGCAGAAATCAATCTCAACTGTGAACTGTGGTATGCGGAGTCGCAGTGACACTGGGCAAAGCCGCAACTAGGAAGAATAAGAATATGGAGAACAGAATATCTTGACACTAAGCACTACCTAACTACTACACTGAACCACAACGGACGGTTAATGAAAGTATGTAGAATGAAAAAGAGTCATAAAGACCACGCAAACAAAGTTGCGGGCGGCAATTCATAAATACGTAAATAAGAGTGTATGGGCAACTTGTGGCTGTGAGTCAATTTAGATCGCCTTCGAATTTATCCCTGGGGGTTAATCTACTTATCTCGATATTCAGCGGAAAATCAAGCAGTATAACATGTATAGATCAGTATACGTCAGTCAATCCGCAGAGTAAAAAAGCACCTGTCGAGTGCTTATATTACACAGTATATTTAGGGTCACGTCATTGTAAGACGCCAGTTGAGAAATTTGAGACTGTTGTGCTGTGGTTTCTATTACACTTTGAGGAAATTTTATCCTATATTTTTTTATATTAATTTATAAATATTGAAATGAATAAATTAATTTTGTTTATAATAAAAAATAAAAAAAATATATAGACGTTAAATATATGAATGCAGCTTTTAACAGTGGCAGAGCTTCACTGAGTAGACATTTTAATCTATAAAAGAGAGAAAATTGGGAAGCTATAAAGTTTAGCTTTAGGTTCTATCTGTCAATCCCACTTATAGTGCAAAATTTCATAATGTAAAATCTATATGATGAATATTTTATTGCATTATATAATTCCTTAAGTGTACCTTAAGTCTTCGAACAAGTTCGTCTGGTCCAAGGTCATCGGTGATTGGGCGGCAGCCTTGCGGGTACACTATTTCCGCCATGGTGCCAATCTAAACAGAAAATGTATTATTAAAAATATGCATTATGCATTCAAAAACATAACACAAAATATTCTATTATGTTTTTATATTCAAAACATATGTAAGTTTATTGAAGCTCTGACATAAGATTTTAATATAGAATGCCGCAATTTAAAACGAACATAAGTATATTTTTAACAACTCTTTTCAATGGTAATAAAAAATTGATTTTGCAATAGAAATTTACAGAATATACTGGTAATGCAAATTAAGGACCGATATTTCATCTCTTATGATTTTTTTAATTAATTGATGTATAATATATGAATAGTTATTATATTGGCATATTTAAACTAAAACAATCCTTACAAAAGAAAAAGTAAATTAAGTAAATTAGACAAAATGATTTCGCCAGAAACACTATTCTGCCACTTCTATCATGGGTTGATAAATTTTATCATTTGTTATATATAGTACAGGCAGCAGAAGCATCCTAAATAGTAAAACAAAATGAAATGTGTAAAACGATTTAAAGAAAGACGAAAAATTAGATATAAATAAAGAAAACATTTTAAATTTTAATAAAATTCTGATATTACTATAAAATAAGTTTTGATTAGCTTATTGCAAACAAGTCATGTTATGAATCCAAATTATTAACATCCAATCTTTATTGACTAACTCATATTAAATATATAACAAACTAGTTTTTACATGTGGCTACCCCTAACTGTCAAATGAAAATAAATTCAAAAATTTGCTGCTGCTGCTGCTACTGGTTTTATGAGTTCCTTTCTTGATAAATAAACTATCCAAAACATATAAGATTTTCATAATTCAACCCTGTAGTTCCCAAAATAAATAATAATAAAACAAAGTTTTCAGCTTTATAAACAAAGATAAGTTAATAATCTTATAGAAAAAGTAGTTACACGCAACAGTGTGAAAATTACCATATTATTTTCTCTAGCTCATATAGAAACATATATGTTTTTAGGTTTATTAATAAATAAGAAATAGTAACTAATGCTATATGATCTATTCGACACAGCAAAACTTTACATTTTATATTTATTTACATTTTCACTACTACTAGAGTCTGAGAGCCCTTACCAAGCTTAACGGTGTACATCATTTAAGGCGGAATCCTTATCCAAAAAAAAATGGTACAATAATGAGCATGTTCCAATGACATCAAAATTTATAGAGACCAGTTAAACTATAAAAATATGAGATTGCAGAAGTTGGTATATAATTGTGCTATGCAAAAGTTGTTCTGCACTATAAAAAATATCCTGTGAGTTAAAAATACAATGACTAAATCATCTGATGTTGAACTCTTAGAAACCAGGAAAAATTATAACTAATATAGAAATGGTACCTTAGAAAAAGTTAAACATTTAGTTACAATGTCTCTATAGAAAACTCTAAACTACATTATCAACTCTCATGTATGTTTTATTATTTTAAAATTTTCACATTGAGTTTGTCATAATCAATCAATATTTTTCTATGTATAAAAAAAAATATTTTTTTATAAGACAACCTATTTTTAGCTATCTCAGACTATTAAAACACATTTATATTTTTATATTCTCTTTGAATCAAACAATCAAACAATCAATTTATATCTTGATTTGGGCAAAAGGTGAATTCTATAATTTTGTGAACAGATTTTATTGTATTGTTTCAAAATAAATAAATAAAAATAATAGTAATTAAACTTTTTTAAGAAATTTGTATATTTATTACTTTTATATTTCATTGTTCATTTGTATTTATTTTATTTGTGATAGACTCATCTTAAAGCAAATTAAGCAAAGCAATCAAGCAAAATGATTAATACTCAATTAGGATGCCTGAAAACCACAGTGAAATTGAATTTGCACAGTATTAAGTATACTTGTAAAATATTCATAGTAAAAAAGACAAGCAAGCAAGCATACCATGTCTCCTTTAAAGGTCAGGTACACTTTTCTTTTTGAGAAGATTGAAATTCTTAAAATTGTAGGACATCACAACTATATTTATTGTTAAAGTTGTGCTTACTGTTATAAATTATTTCATAAAATGGTGTAAAAAGTCTCTTTCTCTTATATATTAGAATAAGTAGGTCACAGTTCCAAATATAATTGAAAACTTTCAAACAATATAATATCATATCATATTTATAGAGGGACTCAATCTGGCAAATTATATGCAAAGCAAAAAACAATAATTGTAGAGGCTTGAAATAAAGAGTAGCCATTTCAAATTCAATCATATTACTAAAAATAAATTGATCACAACAGAGCAATCAATAAGCAGATTTTTGATAGGGATCTTAGTCAGCCCTATAATTAAGTAGCATAACGAAAATCAAATAATTTCAAAATATAATGTTTCTTTTTCATGTATTGACAATATCACTGTGTATAAACATTTACCAGGCATTAAATCATAACATAATTTGTGACGTGTATAAGCTTAATCATAATCTAATAAAGATTCTGTCAAGTCCACAAGGTAAAGACATATTTGTTGTGAACAACAAAATGCATTCGTAATTCCCTTTAAGACTGTAATGTGTGTTGCATTGTAACTTACCAACCACAATTCGATTACATTAAGTTTCTCTTTCCAAATAAACACATCAATATTTCGAGGTTAAACTACGGCTAAGCATTCTACAAATATATATAAACACTCAAATTTGCATGCGTAATACAAATTTTGGTAAAGTATACCGATAATGGCTAAAATACGTACAAGAAGTCATAGACGTGGGGCCTGTGTTCCCGATGTTTACAAAAATCACCACAGCAGGATAACCCAAACAAAGGAATCACGGATATAACATAATAACTTTATAAAAACATCACTAGAAAACAAATAATAAAGATAAATAAACGTCTTATTGATCTAAATACATAGGAAATTTGAGTTAAAATTCTTTTATCAATCGGTGGACGCCAAACTGCGGGAAAAACTACGGTGAAGTTAGTAACAATTTAGTTCGCATATTCAAGGTTACTCTATAGTCTGTGGTAGCTAATCGTTCAAGAACTTGAAAGATTTTGTTGATAAATACAAAAGTGATAATTAAACCATGAAATTTAATAATACATTTTGTATGAAATATTTATGTATTTAATTTATCTTTATATTTTATTTTACTGTTTAAGAAAAAAAAATAAAAATATTGCATATTCTGAAGTATTCTTTTATTTCAATCAAATAAATGTAATTTTTATTTCACATTTTAGATATATCTTGTAAGCATAAAAATATATATTTTTAGATGCATATAATTTGTCACTTAGGTTCTAAAAAGTGTTAAGTTTATCCAACGTATTTTAGTTTTTATCAATATAATTATATTTCTAGTGTGAGGTATAGAAAGTATTGATTTAAAAAATAAAGAATTAATATATTTTGTGCATATATTATTACGTTCTATAGTGATTTTGTGTTATTAGAAAGTTAAATAAATTAAATACATTTTTAATGAATAATCTTTATTAAAACCATTTACAATAGTTATTAAAATAGCATTCCACGCAACGGAATCCTACAATTACCATTCCTGTGAAGTTATCTAACTTTGCTTAGAAAGCTAGCAAAACGCAGAATAACATATTAAAACGTATAATTTTAAAGCAGCAGTCAGGTTGTCATGCAAATCACACTGCTAAATAATGCTAACAAAAATTATCATAAGAAATCATTGTAATATATATTTACAACGATATACTCATCAGAATGGTAACGTGACTCCACCGACGGCTGCCACTACCGTTCTATTTTATTTTAAGTAACATAGTAGAAATACATTTTACAATTAGAAAAAAATTAAAATTAATTGTCTTGCATTTGTCTTCCTTAATATCTTTTACTGTTGATTAAATATAAAAATAGAAACAAGACGCTATACAAAATTATGAGATCTACCACAAAATGTTATTTGCATATGAAGAATTTAATAATATTATCGTTTATTTGTTTTTAACGTTGATACAAAGCAAAATCTTAGCCTGAGTATTTAAAATATAACTTAAACAAATAAATCTTAATGTATATCTAGTCTAATTCCAGTTTCCTGAACGATCCCGCAGTAGAATGAATATCTTGAGTAAGATCATTTTTCTCAAGAGCATATAAATCAATACTCATGTCGTCCAAAGCAAGTAAATCTTCCCGGTGTTTCAGTAGCTTGCGTTTTAGTTCACCAATCATGTCTTTTAGTGGAACTGTGCCGCCATATTCTTTGGGCAATATGGCAGGGTCTACGTATTTTGTTAGATCTTCCGCCGTACGGTGGAACTGAAAGAATAGTTACAATTTTGACATGTCAATTTTGACACACACTACTTTTAATTATTATTTTAGACATAATATATTTTTAAAAATAGTTCGCCTAAAATTCCAGATCAATTGCGACCAATTAAAAGCTGGAGTGAAACTGGAAACAAAACGAAATGCTTATATTTATTACAGGCAACCCTATTTAAGATTTGATGCGTCTACGAATCCTAATTCTACGGCGGCAATTTCAAATGTTGACAAATATTTATAACTAGACATCGGATTATATGCATTTGTATGTTTGCATATGAAAATGCATATAATTGTATTTTTATAGCGTTATTGCATATTTTGGTACATTTTCGTCAATGGTGCATATTTTTAAATTAATGGAATCTTTAGCCAATATAGGAAAGAAGGCACTGTGATTTTTAAAGTCGACAACAACTACTGACTCATAATCCGTCTTCTAATCCAGATGAGAGTTTTTAGAAAAAACAAATAATTTGATTCAACAAAGATTTTGTGAGCTATTCATTAGTTGCAATATTCGTTTTCATCAGTTAAATATCGAAGTATGCCGGAAATTCCTTAAGAAATATTGCACTTATGAGATAATTCCGAAAGAATCCACAATTAAAAAAAAATACCTGTCTACAAAGAAGTAGTTAGTGAAATACGCGGTGATCTCTCTGAGAATTTAGAACCCTATAAAAAAGTAGTTGACAAATTTGATAGATCAGACGCCATCGTAATCAAGTAATTATATGTTATAATAATAATAATAAAAAAATACAACTACTATTAGTATAGCTAATCAAATATATATAATGTAATGGGAAAATAAACATAAACTGTAATAATAAATATTTTTTTGATAGTGTATATTCTGTGCATATTTTGCCCTTTTTTAGTGCATATTTGCCTGGATATTTTGGCCTTTTGATAGTGCATATAATCCGATTTCTATTTATAACTATGAAAGTAAATAATATATTTTAAATTACATTCACACATAGTACTTTTAAGTTTCAATGACATTTTAAGGCAATTAATAAATATACAAGTGGTTTATGTGTATAAATTTTTTTTATTACCATAACACGATCCTTTAGTTTATCGCTGAGCAATGACACCGCGAACTCGAAGAACTTGACGCCATAGTGCGGTATGTTGACAAAATGTGTACGCTTGTGACGCATGGGTGTGGAATTCTGCAAGACGATAAACTTATAAACATCTATACATATTTTTGTTACAAATAAAAAAAAAATATATAAATACTTAAAATTAAACAAGTGAAGTTTTTTTACCAAAAGTACTTAAAAAACTTTGATTCCACTCGGTGAGAAATTCCACTCGGTTTAATTTTCGTCGCTCTGGCAACAAGGAAAAAAGTGCGGCGTCGAGCTCCGCCACTCAACACGCAATGCTTCTAAATGTGGAAAGCGGGGAACGGAGTGTCTTAAAACTAGGTTCTTTGTGCCTACCTTGTTATGTCCAGGACACAGCGTGATATATATATATATATATATATATATATATATATATATATATATATATATATATATATATATATATATATATATATATATATATATATAGCTTCGGAATGGAACGAAGTGTCAATACACTCCGTGGGGGCACTTTATCATCTTTTAATTTAATATCAATATACTATACTACTGTACTATACCTGTATGCAATTCAACATAACTCGTACGTCAGTGAGCGACCAAAGACTGACATGTGGCATTTGCATACCAGCTTCGTCGTTCACGTGAGTGTATCCGAGTAATTGGGAACGAGGCTCATCCAGCAGCAGTTCTACTATCATTGAATGTACGCGGGCCATTATATTACTGTCAAACTCATGGGGGTCGAAACGACCTGAAACATCACAGGATTAAAATGTATCAATATACATTTTAATTTACATACATACATATAGAAGACTGAAGACAATTCTTCAGTATTTTATTATGTCCAAAGGTAAGATGACATTTTTTGTTTTGGTTAGCGAAACTTTACGTCGGTCTAGCTGGACCAAACGCTTATATGAAAAAACGAATATTTAATAACTTAATAATATCATTGACTTTTCAATATTGTTGTCCATAGTCCGTTACTAATCTCAAATTGTAATTATTTTACTGTTGAACAAAAATCCTTAAAAAATAAAAAATTACAATAAATAATTATTAAGCAATTAAGACGTACCCATACAAGATAAAACGACTCTCCGTCCTTCAGTATCCCTCTTAGGAAGTGGCAATAAATATCCTGCATCAATAACAGCAGCTATTTTGGGATCCAAGGGGTCAAGTTTTTGGAACCATTGAGGATACATTTGCCGTATCGTCAGATATCTCTCCAGCATAGAACACGCTTGCGGTATGGAGTATTTCTTTGTGCGAAGAAAACGAAGTAGAAATGGTGCATCTGTTAATTACAATTTATGTAAATGTTAGTATATTGAAAAATCTTTTGTACGCTGCAAAAATTAGAACGTAGTGGATTTGAAGATGCACGCCTGTTGGTCACGATTTTTTAAATCCTGAGTGTGTGAATAACATTTTAAATAAACTAATTTTTATTTAAAATATATATTGTATGTAGTATATTCATACATATTTATATTATTTAAATAACTATATAATTCTTTTATTATTGTATGCAAAGAATTTTAAATGAAATTATAATTGTGAACATCACATCTTATAATAAGAGTCACAAGCGACGAGAGTGACAACGTTGTGTCAAAAATTTTGATTGCTGCACAAACTATTAAATAATAGTGAATTTGAATGAAATAAATAAATATATATTTTTTACTTTTAAGTAAATTTTTCATAAAAACGTGTTTTTTTATTTTATTTAACTATGTATTATTATCCTTGATAGGTATGCAAAAAATAAAATTAGTTCAAGCTCTCAAAGTTGGTCAAAGTCACGTTTAATATTTACATTTATACATACATATAAACGACCGACGCTAATAAAACGTTAAAATTACCATGTTAAGTATGTCCTACAATTTAAGATAATAAATATAACGTCTAATACATAAACTATCAAATATTTTGCTCTTAGTATTTTATATGGTATTATATTAAAGCAGTTTACATTTATCTTGAAACTCTACAACTATGTTAAACAAGTCACTTACCGGTCCTGCATTTCTTGATAGCTGGATGTTTCTCAATGAAGTGCCGCATCTGCGCAAGCGCATGATCTCGTATGGCGGGTTCCTCTCTTACATCCGACCTGGCCCTTTCTCGGAGTTCAGATGGGAGGTCACCAGTTTCTCGTTCATTGGATTCCAAAATTGCAGTTCTTTCATCGTCTGTTAATCTTGGTGTATCTGGTAAGGGCTCGTGTTCACGTCTGCATTCTTCTGGCTGAAGGACGGAGGTCGCCATTTTATTTATCTGCAACAAAGATACATTTCAATAAAAGTTAAATAGCCAATTACTTATTTTTTGTATTCATTTGATTGAAACTCTCGTAACGCTTATACACTATGGAAAAATTCAAACATAGAATTTCGTAATTTTGTTAACCTCAACGTAAACTTTTAAACCACCCAAAATTTTGGCCAGTTAGAAAATATAAGTCGATTCTTACTTTAAATTTCAACATGATCTTATACCATAATCTATTGACCCACTTCGTGAGTCGCCCATCAAACTTATGTAATAACATGACTGCCTCAAGCATTACGCAAATACCGTTAAGGAAACACGCTGTTAGGAACACTATAATACTATCAATAATCAAATTTCATTTATGCTTGGGTTGTTTTGTAAATGTATGTTTTATGTCACAATGAACGACATAGTATTATTAGTATTTTATTTTTAGAATGTGTGGTAGTGGGATTCGAACCTGCGCCTTTTGGAAACCGCCCAAGCGCTCGAGCCAATTCGAGTCCAAACCGTTCAAGATTTTATATGTTTTCTAAAAATATTTTTGTTTTTATACTTAATGTAATGTGTACGTAAAGAATATAGAAATATATATATATATATATATATATATATATATATATATATATATATATATATATATATATATATATATATATATATATATATATATATATATATATATATATATATATATATATATATATATATATATATATATATATATATATATATTCCGTTTCTCACTTAGTGCCTAATTTTTCGAGGCATTGAACGCACGAACGAAATTGTGGCACGTACAGTCATATTCTGTCTATGCATGAAAACCTAATGGTAAATTTTAGAAGAATAAAATAATTATATTTTGTGAACCTAATTACAAACTTGTAACAAAATACATTACTAAAAAAAAAATGCTGATAGGTTAAAAAAAATACTAAAAATCTTAGATATTTTTTATAATTTTTCTTTTTTTTTAACTGAGATATAAACACGAAATATAAAATCACTATAGTGAATACTTGCACGTATTGTGAATATCCATTATAAATATTGATAGAGGCATCGTACGCATCTATTTGCAAACTGTTTAACAAATATGACATACGTAGTACAGATAATATTTAAAAATAAATCACCGGCCATGTTCCACTTTAAGTTCTTCTTAACTTACTAGGCAATTATGAGTTTGGTTTTTACTTTGGTCTTTGTTTTGGTGTTGGTAGTGCCTAAACTAGACTTACGAAGACTAAAAGAAATTGACACTTTTTTCACTCACTTTATAAATCAAATCTATATATAAATACATAATATCAGTCAAGTACGAGTAGTACTCCCGCACAGAGGGTTCCGTACCTATTTCAAGGTTAGTTGCTAGGTAGGTATTCCACTGAGTAAAACTCTACTTATAAAATTTGACAAACTTAAATGTGCAGTCGTGTTCATTTATTTTAATGGTTTATTTCCACAATAACCTTATAAATGATCAAATTTGAGATTTTATCATTTATATATACTGTAAGTTCTAAGTCTAGTCGTAGAACTACAGTATAAATTTTTAATGGCTTTTTTCTGGGATATATTTATAAATTTATTGAATTTTTCCTTTGGTTGTACTATAAGCTCTAACTTATTGCCAAATTTCTTAACTCTACGATGACGGGAATTACCTTGCAGATTTTGATTATGCGACGATTTTAATGAAAATGCAAAATAAATAAGCTATAACGTTCGTTTTTTTTGATTGCGTTAACTTGGAAGTTTGATTTTTTCTGTGCCTCAAAAAGTCACCTTGGCTATTTTAGCTTCATTCTTCCACGTGATTTGAAAAAAATATTCTTGACAGACAGGCAGACTGGCAGATAGACAGACAGACAGACAAACATACAACAGTGTATGATTTTTTTCTTTTGAGGTATTTAAAAATAACGTAAAATAAAAATATATTTTTTAATAGAAATATTAAACATTTCAGATCATTTCAGATTTGGACACGTTACAAGTTAATTACATTGTAGGTATATTAGTCATAAAATGAAAGCGAAATTGGCATTCAAAAATTACCATTGTCAAAGTTTATCACTTTTACTGTAACGTGAAAGGCGAGTGAAAGTTTAGAATGTGCAGATTTGAAGGTCAAACGATTTGTAGCTACTTTGTTTGTATAAATTCTAACATTAAATATTTTGTTCACTTTAATTAAACTTAAGTTTTAGCTTAATGGTATTTTTTCTATAATTTATTTAAGTGCTTTCTTCTCTTGTAGAGTTACAATTAGAAACACAATTTACAATATAAAGAACTTAAATTGTAAAGATTCTGTTTATAGAATATGACAGATATCTCGTCGCTATGCAATTTATTTGGTTCCGTGTCTTAAAGTGTACTACATGGCAAGCCTGGGGCACATGGATGGATCTATGAAACATGGACCATCCATGAATCCATGGATTTTAATAATTACTTACATAAATTTTAACTGGTAAATTTTTGTAATTAATACAGAATGTAACTTTCATTATGTAGAAACATATGCATTTTTCTAATTTTATAATTGACTAATTTCATACTTTTATAATTATCATTATGTTATATTGGCACAGAAATTATGTAATTTTCCACTTAATCCCTATTTAAGATTACTTCGTGGTTCCCGCACTGAGAAACATATAAATTATGAATGTGAATACTTAAGTATAGATATATTCTATATACCCTAAATAAAAAAACAATTCATACAAATAATCAATAGTAGCGAGAAGAGTATTTAGAAGGATGAGAATATATATGTACCTAACAAATATTATGAAATTTGTACTGCCCTTCATATTATATTCGTCAGTTTAATACTGCCTTACACCAAAGGAATTTTTTGAAATGTGAGTTGACATATTATGCTAAGTTAAATTCAAAATTAAGACTAAAGTGGCTGTACATGTCGAAATGACATGTTTAGTGGGCTAATTAAGTGGATATTCGCAAAAATGTGGTGAAAGTTTTACACACATCAAGCTTTCGCGATATTACAACTGATTCATATTAAATGAAGTATATGTTTTCTATGAAGTTATCTTTAAAGCCAACTCAGAAATGGAAAGCAGCGCGTCATAGTATCCCACTACGGAAGATAATATTTACGATTTTTTTTTGTGACCAAAAACATAACTTAAGAAACTTTCAGATTCATGATACATTTTATCAACAGAAATTGTACTCTTAAACAAAAATTATAATAAATATTTTAAACGATCCCAAATGAACCTAAAAATGTATCTAGATTCAAATAGACATTCATACAATAGTATTCACATTAGTTCACTTCGTTTGAAATGCAGGATAAATATAGGAAAATTGTAGGAACAGGACAAACCTACAAAACTTTATAAACTCTAAAAACTTTTATATACCTAATAATTACGATGATACGACTACGAAATACGACTTTTATATACCTTAATAAATACGATGCTGTTAACAAAATTTATAAAAAACAATTTGAAAGTTTTCGAAACGTATGAGTGTATATGAATACTTAAAATATATATGGAAATAACCAGCTGAAGATATTCAACCGCTTGTCGTATAGCTTATAAAGCTATGAGAATAGTTAAAAAGGCAATAAAGTATAAAAGTCAATAGTTAACAACTTACTGGATCACATTTCGTTAAGAAAATTCGGGACGGCACGTCACGCAATAAACTCAAAGCAAGTCGGACTGCTCGGTCGATGCTCCTTCCCACCGTTAGCTCCCGAAATATTACGGAAGGTGCTCCATGGTACTTTAGGCTGTTGCCCTTTTAACTTCGTTATATAGTGAAAATCTATATATATATATATACATAAAATGTTTCATTATTTGTATGTCCGTCTGTATAATGATTAAGATTCTGAATGGGATTTATGATCTAAGAGTCCTAAGTCCTTCCCTTATGTGTAACTACTGTAATATATTGTACACACATATTTTTATTCACAGAGCATGTATTTACTTTAATTTTAATTTGCTTTTTTATATTTTTTCTATTTTTATAGCTATTATTGTTTCTATAATCCAAGTCCCATAAATCAACTGTGGATACCTTAATCCCTTTCAAAACGTCATAGTACCCTTTTACTTTTATAATAAACATCACCCAATTTGTTAGTTATTATCTTTTTGTGCCTACTTGATTAAGCAACGGTCATCGATCAAACTTTCATTCGTGGTAAAAATTATATTGGTTTTGTATACATAAAATATTTTATAGAAGCTTCTCAACGAATATGACTTTAAAAGAACTTATATTTTACCGAATTTCCTAAAATGGTGCTGAAATAGTGTCACTTATCAATAAGTAAAGTATAAAAACCACATTAGGTAAGTCAACGGGAAGTACAACATGTAAAGATTAACAAATTTAAACGTGCGTTCGTTTCATGCACCAATTTTGTATAAAATTAACCATAAAATCCCGTTTTTGGAATCATAACTATAAGTACTTACTTCTTAACAAATAAATAAAGTAAGAATTTGTTAAATATTGACAAGATTTGTCAAATTAATAATACAAACATAATACAAACATGATAATTTCAACTTAGTTTCAGCTTAATACCTTCATGCGTATCCTCTTGAGGAAGAGGGTCATGACTGATTGACAGACAGACAGACAGGCAAACTGACAGACGGACGATGAGGTGATCCTATTCTTTGGAGATACATAATCCAAAAAAGACAGTTACCTTATATATGTTATTCACACATTATATATATATATATATATATATATATATATATATATATATATATATATATATATATATATATATATATATATATATATATATATATATATATATAATATATATATATATATATATATATATATATATATATATATATATATATATTTATATATATATATGTACCTATATATAATGTGTGTATAAAATATTTACTTTGTTCTTTTAACGTTACAAAGTATACGTAATCGTATACTCCGTCACCAAAAAGACGAAATAACGAACCACCCGGTCAATGCACCTTTTCAAAGTTGGCTCCCGAATTCATTATCAATAGTCATTGAACGTAAGACCTGTGCCTGTCACATTCAAATTCTTAATGGATTATGCATTCAGTACCTACATATGTGTGTTGGACATAATTATACGATATATAATATATATATATATATATATATATATATATATATATATATATATATATATATATATATATAGTATATATATATATATATATATATATATATATATATATATATATAGTATATATATATATATATTTAGAATTTTGTGTACTAGTTTCTGCCTTCTGCTTCGCCCGCGTGGTCAAATGGTAATAAAGAACAGTTGTGTATGATACTCCACACTTTCTAACAATGACCACGCAAGTAATAATTAGGTATCTACAATGTACGTATTACATATGTATATTATATTATTATATATTAAATATGCAATGACACTAAAGTTAAAAGCATATTTATATTATTTAAATTCAAATTTAAAATACCCTTTTTCAAATAGACTTTAACAAGCTTTTGAACTGTCGAATGAACATGTCGCTTCCACCGCCTTAGAAGGCAGTTCTGCTGGGAAGAGCCGGCAAGAACCTCAACAGTTGCTCTTTTAAATATCAATGCCACAATTTTATATATAAAGCGATCTCACATTTTCCTTTCTTGAAGAGTAAATATATAATTTATTTCGGCAGCACTTCCTCATAGTAGCATTCCATAAGACAGAATGCTATGAAAGTTGCTAAAATGAACGAATCGGGCAGTTTCATCATCCGTTATTTTTCACTTTTGTAATTTTTTTAATTGTGAATGCAGTATAGCTGAGTTTATCTGCAAGTGTTTCTAAGTGGGCATTCTTCTGGAATTTGAAATCTATAATTTTACCTAAGAATACTGTTGATTCCGTTACGTTAAGTGTTCACTTTTAGTAGAGAGATTAATATATTGATATTTTTTTATATTAGGTAAGGCAAATTCTATGCATTTATTCTTTAGCATGCAACATGTGTTTATTTACGTCAAACCAAAGAAGAAAGGCAAAAAGGAAGGTCATTCATATAAAGTGCAAAATAAAGGGGTTCAAGAATAGATTTTTGGGGAATGCCCATCCTTAGGGAAGACTCAGTCGATTTTGCATTATCTATATTTACCTTTTGGATTCTCTGACTTAGATATAAGGCATAAAACAGTAACTTTATGAAATATTAGATAAAAAAAATAAATAATCGCACATCGATGTTAAGTACACTATCGAATAATAACATTTGCTTAACAGACATTAGTTATCTAGGTATCTATTTTCTTATATTCCCATAAAAAAAATCCCGAGTTACATATTGAATAAAGTTTTTTTTCTTTATCATCTCCATTATTCCATGACAGTCTCAATGTTGTGATAACTAAACAAAAACACAGCAATATAAATTCATACGTAAGTTTTAAATGGCGCTTAAAATTCTTTTCACGCTTGATTGTGTTTGAAGCTTGGCCTGAACTTGACATGACTTTCAAACGATTTGTATTGTATGTGATTATGTATATTGTATACAAGCCAAAGATGCTTAATCTATTTTCTAAGAGTTTCTATTTATACATATTAAGTACTATGCAATTGTTTGATATTATTCAAATTTTGTTTGGCTTATATTTTTCTTTGTATAATTTCCATATTGTTGTACCTAGATTTTAATACAGAGACCTTTACCTGCTTACTTTAGAAGTTTTCAAATTACCCAAAAGAATGGGTAACCACTTTGTTTTACAAAGTCTAAAAGACTAATATCATAAATAGCATATAAAGTCCCCCCCTTGATCTTCTAACTTAAAACCATCGCGAATAGTTTCGATATCCGCACCAGAATGATAATTTTTCTTACGGTCAAACTACATATATTTATTTTACTACTAATTAGTGGTGACAGTGCGAGTATGGAGTTTTTGTTTGTATTGTTATACTTAGAAAATAAGTAAAGAAAGTGATTAACCATCGCACTACAACATTTAGAATTGCCTCAAGCGTCTCTAATGAGCTACTTATTTATATACAGTTAATTATGTTTTAACCTCCCATCTCAATACCGCGAAGGTTATAATGTTCTTGTAGAGTTATCTGAAGACAAACGGCCGTCATTATAAAAATTGGAGCTTGCGGTCAACGCCCGGACCGTTATTCCCGAATTGCGACCAACCCGCGGGATTGCTTGTAAATAATTACATAAGAAATAAAACAAATCATGTATTAAATATTAATTAAATATATTTCATCTATATATTCTTAATTTACGTAGATATATTGACGATGATTTTTTATCTCACAGAACATTTAAGAAATTTATATAATATGGATAGATATACATATTTTTATAGTCTTGAGTGGACACACGATACTGATACGAATTTAAAATGATACGTACCTAACTATACTCGTATATGAGATGCATTTTTATTATTTTACGATTACACTGAAAACAAGTAACTGGCATTATAATGGATGCCGTGCATCGTCGGCTGTGACAAGCTGTGACGTCTGATTTCTATGGAGTATATTGGTTAATTTAAAAAAAAAACGTGAGCATTTTTTTCACCACCAATATTTGAAATAATTTAATCACCACTAGGACATACAGAATCTAAACTAAACATCTTTAGATAAGTTTTCTCGGGTAACCTACTCCAAAACATATTATTTATTTATTTATTTATTTATTATGATCCACAAGTGATGATAACATTAAACATCAAGAAAAGGAGTGAAACAAAAAAAAATAATTAAAACTAAATGCACCATCTTTTAAAGTGGATACATCATGCTATATAACATTATATTACAGGTTTTTTTTTAAATATTCTATGATACCTACATATATCGATGCAAGGAACTTAATAACAACCACATGATAATCAGTTATTGATATATAAAAAAACCAACGTCAATAAGCCTTGTATAACAATAAAATGTCGCAAAACAATAAGTTAAATGAATTAATCAATATATAATAGCTTTCGGACTATATCGGTAGCTATTAAACGTGTTTAATGCTCTATTACAATAAACAATTTACGGTTAATGTACCCGGAAAAAGGAGAATTATTCGCAACATAATGCTGGTACGATTACTTGTTAAAGATATACGTACATGATAAATTGTTGTGTCTCCTGCTTTATACAATTGTTATACTGAAATGCATCAGCTTTACTTGCGTCTATAATGTTATTAAAATATATTGACGCCATCGTCACTTCTTAATGTAAGGTAATAAAAAAATTAAAATCTCGTTCAGGATTAGGCACGCTTGCCGATCTCTAAAGAACATAATAACACAATTATTTTTCTATAGTAAATCTATAATTCTTTAATTCAACGTATACGTATATATAGATATGTTTGTATATTTGGTCTGGTATCTAGGTATAGGTATAGAATACAGTCTGAATTGTGTATTTTTGTAATAAACTGTCATATCAAAGTACTAAGCCACTTTCGATACTTGAGCGGATTATAGTGTCCCTTAGATATAATCTTTAGTCGATAAAGTATGAAACGAACTCACGTCGCGTCGATAAATTGAAATGAGCTTTCTAATTTCAAATAACTATATATTTATTTTTTGTTTCTTTTACATATGTGTAAGAAATATAGACCCACTCCCGTTTTAAATCGAAGAGCGAAATTCATATGAAATATAACATATTATGTAAAACATTTTATTGGCACATGTTTAGATAATTAAACGCGGTACTTAATAGTAGATTGAACTTGAAATTCAAATGGAGATATATTTATATGACACATTCTTTTCAAATATATAAAAGTCCAGCCAGTGAATACATAGTATAAAGGTTTATAGGCATTTCGTCTTAGTAACAATAAACAGCGTACCAGGAAGGAATAGCTTAAGAAGATTTATCTGTTCTCTCTCAAAGTGGAAGATCTCACCTGTTACAGAAACCTGATTTATGCGCAGCGTCAAACATTAATAGTATTGTAAGCCTTTCTAATCCTTGTCGGGTAACTCGTGGATAACGCAATGTTATTTTCTAGTACATAAGTACATACGTATCTATATAGATAGCCCTTTTAGCAGTAAGTAAGATCTAATATTATTGAATACTTTTATGTTTTTTTTAAGCATGGCTGGCATTCTGTAAAGTTAGCGCGAGTGTAGTAGAATGTTATATATCGATCAGATGTTCAATGTATGCCATATTGAAACGTCGTATGAAGGATACGTATAGGAAAACCTTACCAACGGTTGAAAACCAAACGGGTATTGTAATAAATGTTTTTTTTTTTTAATTTAACCCTATAACAAAAATTATATCTTAATAATATTGTGTTGCAAAAAAATGTATTAAATTACTTGCATATGCAGCTTGCGGAGTAATTTTCGACACATTGCGTGGTGTGGTGAAACTCAACGCCGCGTTTTGACTTTCTATGAGAGCAATTTCATAATACTTTTCCCCAAAAGGGAATGGATCCTACAACCATCGCGTTTACAGTCAAATGCTGTACAGATGCTACGACAGCCTTAACGACAGACGGCAATATGACATTATGAAATCCATTAAAAACTTTTTAAATCGTGATTCTTTAAACACATTTTTTTTAATTATCAATTATCGCAATAAATGACGAAACAATTAAAGATTTTGCGTCACTTTAAAATATTTTGTAACTTTTTCATTCGATTACCTACCACGAGAGTTCAAGGCGAATTAAGTAACGATTTATATGAGAAATTGAGGACGCTCATATAGAAGCTTCTAGTCTTTAACATATCTGTTTTTACACCACGTTTAGAATCAAAAGTTATCAATAGGTAGTAGTATTATGAATGTATAGTATATGGGATTATTTTCTGAAGCTGACCAAGATATTAGATAAGTATCGGACTGGCATCAGTTTCTTCAAATATTTAGCATATTATCAATTACATCTACAATTTTGTATATAAATTGAGAACTAATATATATATATAAAACGTATATAGACCAGGTTTCAGTGTAGTTGTTAAGGTGTCGACGATGTGTGTGTACACGTGCCAGCACAGTATTTGAATTTCTTTGAATCAAGCTAGCTCTACAGTTTTGTTATTTGTCATTTAAATAAAAAGCTAAGAAATGCCTTAAAAATGAGAAATAAAAATAAATATATCCAACGGAATCGAACCCTCAACCGTCTCACATCACAGGCCAGACGCAGTCCCGCTGTGTCACGGTGATGTCTACTATAATCTTATATATTATTTATTATCTATCAATGGCGAAGGGTACATACGAGTATAACACGATTCCCATCAGGTCCCATCTTTTGTAAATCATAATGAAAATAAACTTTGTCATCTAAGCTCAATTTTTATATTATTGTTTTTATCCACAATAGCTTAAATTTAAAAAAAAACACTCTTCGCCACTGTTATACATAGATATTTATTATGTAGACATATGTGATGGTATAAATAATTTTAAAAGCTTTCAAAATTCAATTTTAATTATACATCTTTGTTACCATAAAAGATATTTTATTTCAATTTTTTTTTTATCTAAGAACCAACTAAAATATATCATGTGAATGAAATTATTGATGAATAAATTATTTTTTCGTCTCGTATGGTGTGTATGTAGAGTTTTATTGTGAAAAAGTTATACCCAACATATAATATCGATTTAAAAAAATATAAACACATATATTTTTTAAATCTTTCATTACTCTTCTCTAACTTACAGGAAAGCCTTACGTTGACAATATAAGCATATGAATCTGTTATCTCATTTACAGTTTACTCTAAAAGCAATAACTAAAGCCAAGTAATACTATGCTAAATCTATCTAAGCCTATATTTATTTCACAATATACGACCTTCATCTACAGATCTCTTTTATTACTATAACAAAGAAAAATAATATCTGCAAATTTATTGTAACTTTAAGCGTATAATATTTGATTTTGGTCGTATTATTGCAGGGAAAGTCCGCGCCATCGATGCAGAATGAGGGCGAACGGTGATTCATTCCGTTATGCACTTACTTGTAGCTGCAATCAGTTATATATATCAAAATACTGTGTGTGAACTGTATAATATATATATATATATATATATATATATATATATATTATATATATATATATATATATATATATATATATATATGTATATTATTTAGATAAATAAATATACATATATATAGATTACAAATTATAGTTCCGATGATATACTTTTTGTCGATGTAATTGGAATTACACTAAAAAACCGTTAAGTACGTGTCAGACCCGCGCACCGAGAATTGCGTACAGATTTCATAATTACAAGTCAAGACTTGTGGGCGCAAGACAACTTTAAATTTGTGGACGTGTATGCACTCATTTTGTGTATAATTAATTACAAGCAGAAATTTGTAATATTTTTTTTCTTTGATACACTTATCAATTACAACTTTTTAGACTTTTTTCTTTTTTCTCACATATACCAATAGATTTTGATTAAGCTGCGAATATCAAAGTATACGACAATAACATGATTGTTTTGCATGTATTGATTTAAAAGTTTGAATATTTTCTGTGTTCTAAGGGTTTTGATAGACAGACAGATAGAGAGATAACAAGGTGATTCATTCAATATTTTTATTAGTTTTAAAGTGTTATTCAACAATAAGGAAAGAAAAATACTTTTTAAATACATATAAAAATTTAAAACGTGTGAACCCACGCCTCTTTGATACCGTCCAAGCGCAACAATAAGGAAAGATATGGCTTAGCGAGTCCAAATTCCGCTACGTTCAAATTTATATTAGTTTTATAAAGAGTATGATCGAATAAATGTTATCTTATCTCTATCTTATGCAGGGAAAGAATCATAAGAAATAAGTCGTCAAAATCTTTTGTAGAATATAACTAATTCGATACTCGTTTATTACTCTTTTTAAATATTTAGGCGCACGCTACCATTGATATTTTAAAAAGTTGTTCACAAAAAACCAACAGCTTTTATGTACTATTATTACATTTCAATAGTAATATTACATTTCATACGTAAATAACTTACATATTATGTAAATTATAAATATAATATCAAGTTTTAGAAATAGATCTTATCGGAACGTTTCAAATTCCATACTAATTCCATACGGCCGGCCGCCTTAAAGAAGAAATTGCCGTGATCCAGATAACTAGACATATTATTCTCTCGGTCTAGACAATCTTCAAAGTAAGTACCAAACAACTAAATTATCACTAGACGTCAAACTTTTTATTTTATTTTCATGCATCAGCAAGATGGAGGAGACATGTGTAAATAAAAAATAAAAAATCGTCTTAACAGAAGAAGACAGGAAAATGATGAACTCAAACTATTATTATTAAACCTGTGAGTCAAATAGGCATGCTCATAAGTCATGAGTGTCAGTTTCTTTAAGTCATTAATAATGAATATGTCGAGCCACTTTTATACTTCAAATAAAGCTAATACAAGTAAACTAAGGAAAACTTTATGGAAAATGTAAAATCTCAAGTCTCAATCTCAATCAAGTTTATGTAAAACTTGTGTCACGTTAAGGAGGCGTGTGGCCGGTAATAATTGATTTTAAGTTTAAATAAAATTTCTGTTCAACTAATCTGGTCATGGCGGTACATAAATAACAGGGAATGTAAAATAGTAATAACAATTCTCCCTACTTCAAAACGTGTATAATGGCTATATATCTATAAAAAATAAACATAGACACTAATAAAAAAATACTAATTAAGTATTAAGTCGATGGACATATAATATGCATATATAAACATACACATTTACACATTTACATACGTACCTGCCTGCCTACTCTTCAAATAATTACTCATTTTAAAAATATATTATCTATATTTAGTAGTATTGGCATTTACACTAGATATCCTTATACTAAGTAAGTTGTGGTAAGAAATTACGTACTTTTGCCATAATGTTTTTTTTTTTATTTTTGTCATGGCACATTTCAATAAATTGCTTTTTTTATGGAAACGTACAGAATAAAAAGTTCACGTACAATTGAAACTATATTACAAAAAAAATCATAACAGCAACTAAAATTTAATAATACATAAATACCAAAATTGGCAAATATAAGCAAAAAGTTAAATTTAGATAATAAAAGTTCTAACGTATAAAATTTCACGGTTGCAAATTCAAACGACAATCTGTCACGTTCTAGTTAAGACACTAACTAAACTTTTAAGTATGTCTAAAGTTAATGTGTTTGTTATTTTTTTAACATTTGGTATCTGGCCTTTTTTCCTTCAAAATAAATAAGCAAATGGATAATTATTTGCTTAATTAGAAAAGGAACAAGTTTTGTTACAACACTAATAATCGACTGAGTCCAGTCCACGAATGTAGTTTAGTAGGTACTTTTTTAGTTGGCACAAACAGACAAAATTATGAAATATAAATAAATAAATAAATTCCATAGAACGTGACATTGGCGATGTGAATTGGCAATTGTCACACTCGGAACGCCATAACTTAAGAGAAGAAGGCAAAGTAGAATACAACGAATTATATACTACAATTTATTTATCTTATTCAAATTTCTCATTTTAAATTCAGATTTTCCTTTTGATTAGATAGTGTAACAAGAAATGTTACACGATTTATCTTATTGTCCAGAACAGAGACTAGTCTATTGAACACGTTGTATCGGCCAGCTCTAGGCGGAAATGACGTTGACCCATTTCTCTATCGCATCTAGTCAAACGAGATTATATTTACTTTGTACAAACACAAGAAAGCATTACATATTATTTATATAAAATAATATAACATGTTTTGTTTGTTTTTAATTAATAACCAACTGTTTAAGCAAATATTTAAAGTAATATTTGGAAAGGTATTATGTGTTTACTATATACGGCTACTAAATTACGATTAGTAACTACAGCTGCACATAAATCTGGTTTCAAATAGTGTGTTTTCTGTATTAAGTTCATCATGAAATCAAACATAATTTGTGATGTTGTCAGTATATATTCTAACACGCCACTAGTAAAATATTTATTATTATTATTTATTTTATTTTATATACATCTGTAATCTATATATGCAAAATTGAACATGCAGATATGTGTCCACATACCAAATTATTACAAATTTAAAAAATTACACATGAAGTTAAATTATATTGCAAATTCCATAAAACTCATAAAATTACTTGCAAAATAAAAAAAAACAGTATATAATACCGGTAGCATATAATCAACGGGACATATAACTTGTAAAACTTGGATTGTATGGACTTTTTGTATGAAACTATTACAGATTTATTCTATCATATACCTACAAATTTGTAATTCTTACATTCTTTTTAATTTCTACTATAAGTTCTCACAACTTACCAAATTTATTTATGTATTACTTTAGGCATTGCTTTAAATATGGTTTGACAATATCTGTTGGAAATAATAAAAGTAAAATTGAATAAATCTGAATGTGTTGTTCACGTTTTAGAGTATTTATAAAAAATGCACATATCATTCATTTCTCATACTAATTCAATTATGTGCAAATACGAATACAAAAACAAACATTACAAACCTTGACAAGGAGCTAGTGAATGATGACAGATGCTGTTGTAATCTACAACAATAAGCAAGCCAATTTAACATGTAAAGTTTCAGTAATAGGGGTCATAATGGTATAAAGCAATTAGCACGTACATATTAATGTAGAGATAACCACGAAATCCGGTGATCTAAACGAGTGACAATTTAATTACTGAGGCAACGAGCTATGACAGTGGCAAAGGCCGATAAATTAAAAAGAATTTATATGATGTGTTATTTATTAAATGGGAAAATTTATGGTGGTGCAGACAAATCTCACATAGGTATATTTATATTTAAAATTATTTATAGCTTTGCCCCATCAAATAACTAATAGTTGGGTTAGTGTAGGGTACAGGTAAATTTGATAGCATGTACAGAGGTTTATGTTGAAAAACATGATTTAATATAATCTTCTTCGATGAATGGGCTCTTCAGCTTTGCAATATTATGTATAGGTATCTACCTATACCATACCTATATTTATAGTTGTAGTTGAGTTTTACAATTTAATAGGAAATGTCTCGAATTTAGCGATATAAACATATAACACAGACTTGCTGGAATTGTCAGACAAAGTGATGGTATAGGATGATATATTAGATATTTCCACTTAAAAGTATATATTTTATGTATAAATGGAACTTTCAGGAAAACATAACGTATAACATATACCTATCACTCATGGAGGTCAATTTCTTTTTACTGGCTATTTTGTTTACAACAGAAGTAATACTAAATACTTTGATCAACAACCTTCAAATAATAATGTCAGTTTACAATAGTAAAAAAACTGATACAAACTTTCAAAGTATAGTTCCTAACTATTATTATGCTAATTTCAGAGAGACGACATTTATATGGTAAGCAAGTAGTCAGTCAGTACTATTTATAAAGTCGTTTTATATTATTATTATAGTAACCTACTTCTCATAATAAAATCATGTTTGGTCATAATGAAACTTAAGTTTCACTTTCGACTTTATCTCGAATTTCGGTCAGACCTAGTTACTGGATTCTTGTATTTTTCTTATTTTAATATAAAAGTTGTCTACCTTTGTATGTAAATTAAATTCTAGTCTTTACCTAAATGAATTGTTAAAAAAAAAGTAAGGCAACAAGAGATTCTATATACAGATTTTTTTTTACAGAAAATGTTTAATATTTCCTTTACATTATTTTAGGTAACGGTATAAGACCTTCAACCATGTATCCTGTTTCACAGCATCATATCAATTCAGATATGGAAGAGAACCTTGGATTCGAAAACTGAGGTAAACGCACTTATAAAGGTAAGGGCCTCTTGACTTTGACTTTCACTTTAAAAGTAAATAATATTACTTTAATAACATATTGTGCTAAGAATACACTTCCCTAGGAAGCAGGAAATAAATTACTGTTCAATTTAAGTTTGTGTTTTAGGTTCCAGGCAAAATTATTGCAAGCGTCTGCCTGCCTCTGTTAAATTCAGTCACACGATTTCGAACTGTATTAGCTTATTTTTTTTATTAAATTTAACAATAAAAGAGTACATAAAAATAAGCGTTTATATTTTATATAATGCTCCACGTTATTTTGTGCTTAAAGCAACCAAGGTAGACAAAGGGAACCGAGTTTCACGATACTCCGTTCCCCACTTTCCGCATAATTTTCAAGACACTGTATGTTGAGTGGCGGAACTCAACGCGGCATTTTGTCTTGTAACCAGAGTGAGGATAATGAATAATAATAATCCATCTCTTCCATTCCAAGCGGGAATACAATTAATATAGATTTTAACTCTACTAGTGTAAATATTTACACATGTAATATTTTGTTCCTTTAAAAGACCTTCCAATGGTCGTTTCTCTGTCTGTCCTGCATAACGCGATGTGGTAAAATGTAAGAAAGTATTTTTTTATCTTAAAGCAACTGCACTATATTTTTTTTATCTGCACTTCTTGAGTCAATCTAGTGATCTAGTAATAAGATACTGTGATATGGAGCGGAAGCTGTTGTTTGTTTTTTAGCACATTGAATATTAGAAAGGACATCGTTCAGGAGTTTTGCGTAGATTTGAACCCATTTGCAACAAAGAATAGTCGAATGCGACTACGTTACATTGTAAATACGCTGCAAGAATTAATTTCTTTGAACGTTAGGGAGATAGTCGTTTTAGAGATAGTTACATATACATATGTACCTATCTCTTGTAAAATCTAACATGCATATATGAATTTGTCATTTTATGTAATATTGCAATGATTTGGCACTAGGTGTAGAGCCATTACATAAATGCATATTATTAGCTTATAATTATCATCATTTAATGATAGAAAAAATTACTTACTTCAAAATGTTTATTTTTTCTTAAATATTATTTTTGAACAGGTCACTTAATATTTTTGTTGGACACAGTTTTCTAATAGGAGTGGATGTAAATCTTACAAGGAAAGCACAGGTGTAATTAAATACTTAAGTCTCTCCAAGAGATAATAAGCTCGTTAAACATATTGATAATCATGTTCAATATAAAAAAGAACACTTTGAAATAAATATAAAATATATTATATAAAACATAGTATATATTTTATGATTTATTTTAAAAATAGTAATAAAATAATATTCTTTAAAGTTACTTACCAAAGATAAATAAAGATCACACAAATCTGGATCTGATTGCAAAAATCCAAGTTCACTGTAAATATTATAAATGATTTAAGTAATTTGATCTATAATTCAACGATGGTAATGGTACCACCGCTGCGAGTGTCCGTTCAACACTGACGCGTAGGAAGAGTAGGTCGCCACCACTATGTCAATTGAGCTAGCTCATACTTTCTAAGGAAACTGAAAAAATTATAACAATAAGCTCTACTATTGAGTAGTTATTTTATATACAATTTGAATTTATGAGAATATTTGAACATTTCATATAGAGATGTAACATCACAGAGGACCGGTTCTAGCATCTGTCTGTCCGTCCTTTTTCTAACTTTCTTTGACCTCAATACAATCGAGTACGTTTTGGTTTGCATTTTATAACGTAACGTTATGGTATTTTCGTTTTCGAATCGATATAAAAAGTGAAATTCACTACATATATTTTTTAGCATTTGCCATTCTTTCTTCTTACTCCAGCCTATTTTTTTAATTTAGCACAAGAATTATTAATATTTGTATATAGCTTATTATTATTCAGTGCAATCTAGTAACCGAGAAATGTTATAAATATTTACATTGTTGTTATCTTTCATAAATTGTCGAATGAGGGATTATTATTTACTATTCATTGAAGTATTTAAATGAATAGTAAATAATAATCCCTCATTCGACTATTTATGAAAGATAAAAACAATGTAGCCAGCAATAGACGTTAAAAAGAGTCGTGAAAGGATGGATGAATTGATTTATATCTCAAAATATATACGTTCCTTCATATAAGTATACGTGTATAAAAGAATCGAGGTACTAATAGTTGTATAACTATAAGTACCTCGATTCTTTTATACACTATTTTATTTAATGTGTTACTATTTTATTATTTAATGTGTAATAATAATCAAATTCGTTATAATATCTTGTTTAACAAATTCAATGAAACACCGAGATTTAGTATTTTTTCTCAATTTCCAATATATATAATTACTTGGAGATTGCATCTCGCACTAAACACATCTCTGACCTCGTAACAAATAAGCCGGAGTTTAGATTCAAGGTTTACAAATTGCTAAGTGTTAGCATAAAACAGACCCTATCTTGTGTAAGCTATTAATATTCCAAATAAACGATAAAAATAATACTATGATTGTGTAGTAATATGAATATTTATATTTTTTGAATTAAGTCGTGTAACAGAGCTGGGAAATGAAGAGAATTTCTTCGAATGAGATCTTAATTGGGCCCACAACAATCGCGCTTCCAGTTCCAGAGCGTGAGTCGTGTATGTATGTATGTGTGTATGTATGTATGTATATACTGTCAGCGATCGTCCGTCATTTATGATTGACACGCTGGAAATCACAGATTAAAGTAAAATACACATATAATATACATTCGAGGGACCACGTCGCCGTAACTGGCTATAAGGTCCCTCGTATCTCACTGCACGTTCGCGCCCAAGCGGGACGGGACCCGCCAATTTCTTTGCTTCTTTGGGACAAACTGTTTTTGTCCGTGAATTGTCTTGATAGCTAGGAGTGTGCTTTGTTTCCAAAGATTAAAATTACAGGGTGGCAACTCCGAAGTTGGTATATAAGGTAGGTTATTCGATGGGACAGAAACAGCTATCAGACTTATCACTATTGCTGATAGAGGCAGAAATTTTAGAAAAACTAAAATCGTCTCCATCTGTAATGGATTAATTGATTTAATAAATCAATTTGAAGAAAAAAGCTACAGTAAACTGTATATTAAGCTTAGATTTTTTGAATTGCTTAATTTCTAGGAGATAATGATAAGTGATAACTAATAATCAAAAAAATTTATTTTGAAGTAATGCACGTATTTTTGTTTCTTATTGTTTAATAGTTTTGTGTCCATAACTTTCCGCTAGGGTTCTGCGTACGTCATATTTACTTGTATCCACTTCAATTTAATTTGGTATAAGTATCCAAGCGTATGTCATACTGAACAATTTAGTAATGTAAATTTAGTCTGTCAGTGCTATCTGTCAAATGTAAACAATATAGAAAATGGCTCTCCCTCTTGGAATAAAAACTCACTCTCAAAAGGTTTGCAGCCTTTATAAAAGGGGTTTACGTAATTTGGAAGCGTTTTATGACAGACGGTAAGTAAATAATATAAAAATAAAATATAATTAAGCGTATATTATGCCATTACGTAACCTATTGATTTTAACAAGTAACCTTTTATTTTTCAGATATTTTTATATTTTGTTTTGTTATCCAAAAACTACATAAATCCGAAAATTTGTCCTTTGAATACTATAATAAGGTTTATTTTTTTTAATTAAATATATTAAGTAGCGTATAATATTTGGATATAAATTCAAGAAATTAACTATGTAATATGTATGTAGTTTCACAATGTACCATATACGATATAAAATAGATAAAATATTTTTCTATAAAGTTATAGATATAAATAGAAATTATTTATTTAATTTTCACAATGATCTTTAATTATAACATATTGTATCATTATTCTTTAATTTACAGCCATGTTTTCCGTTATCAGGCTGTTTTGCTAAGAGAACGTTTCGACAAGAATGCGAATGTTGCAGACCCTCGTAAAGCACAGCAACTGCTAAAGGATGGAGAAGAGGAGCTTTTCCTTACTCAACATCCTCTTCCAAAGAAATGTAAGTATATTTAACGAATCCACTTTCATCTGTAATATATATACATATAATAAAAGTGGTTTATAGAAGTTTTTTGTGTATTTGAGATATAACATGTTTTATTTAAAAATAAATTATTATGCATCCCACATAAAAAAATTGATAAAAAACATTAACATTTTTGTTTATACATATTTTTCTTAGATTTACTGTTGTAGCTTGCTCACCTATAGTAAAAATGATGAATAAAATCAAAATAAAAATGTAGAATTTTATTAAATATATCTGTATAATTGTGTGATGGAAAATTTGACACTAAATTTTACTTAAAGATATATAAAAATTTCAGTCGCCACCAGTGTTGGAGGTGTAGCTCATGAGCGTGTAGTCACTCCTCCTGACTGGGTACTTGACTATTGGCATCCTCTAGAAAAGGCCCAATACCCAGAATATTTCAAAAAAAGAGAGGAACGGAAAAAGGAATTTATTGCCATGTGGGAAAAAGAATATGGCAAGCATGATGAGAAAGAAAAGCACCATTGAGCTGTATAGATAATTATATTAGTAAAGTAATTGATGTTAATACTTGGTTTTATTTTATATGGTTTTGATGTCACTTAAGCTATTTTTTTCAATTTTGAAACAATTGATTTAATTTTTAATGATAGTGATCCGTTTGCGAATTTTAGTATTGAAACAAGTTAATGACTCACATTAAGACTCAGTCGTTCAGTCTGCTTACAGAATAATATCAATCAATCTAGTGTGAGCCGTACTCGCGCACCAAAGGCTCCGTCCCAATTTCATGATTGTTGACAAACAAATTTAAATTTAACAAAACAAAGTGGCTTTATAAGAAGTTCGTCATTTTTCTTTTTAGGTACAGAATCCTAAAAAAGAGCTTTTCCCTATTGTTGGAAAAAACCTAGAAATATACAAATTGAGGCGGTCGCGGCACAGCGTGTGATTGTTAATACGATGGTTGTGGGTTTGATGCCCTCATCGTCCTATTTAGTTTTAGGACTTTAACATTTTATTATTTGACTGAGAGCTGAAATTACGCAAAGTACTAATCTGAAATTGGGCCAAATTAGGCACTAAACGGGAGTTTTAGAAATTCTAACTGGACCAGGAAAGAATGAGATTGAATGTTTTATAAGACACGCAAATGAAAATATGTAGTGTAGTCCAATAAAAATGAAGTAAAGTAAGAAAAAATTACTCAGAATCATTTAATAATACCGTTTTGTCGTATTTTTGTTTTCCTTGAGGCCAGTAAAAAATAAGTACGTTCTTCTAGTATTCACTTTTATATACTATAAAAATAATTACAATGGAAATTAGTATTATTTCAGAAATAGCATATACCTAATAATTACATTATTTTTAGCATAAAATTACCATTCGAAAAATAAAAAGTTGCACAAATACCATACTTTCGAATCTATGTCTTGAATACCTATATTTTTTTTCTATGGGGGACTGATATTTTATACAATTACTTGCTACATGCTGTTGTAGCTTTATAAGAATCAGTTGTCGGCTTTTGTTATTTTTATTTATTACACCTTATTGTACACCACTGGTTAATAATTTAATTATAATATAACCGGTAAATTAGAAGCAAGGAACCCACAAAAAATATACAGGGACTCAGGGACAGAGTACTCTCTCGCCTCCCCAACCGGTGTCGCTGTCAAGGCCAATAGAGCTCACAGCATTAAACTCGACAAAAAAAAAAGAAAAATAATAAAATAAAAATCAAAAATCGAGATAATCGTAAAAGTCTAACATTCGATAGCATTTGATGATTGATTGTGTTAAATTAGAATTCTTGTGAATTTCATTCTGAGGGAAGAACACTTGGCCAAATAAAATACTAAAATACCTTTAAAAAAATTTATTGTTAACTTTAAAATAATGTAAATAGAAAAATAATATGCTTCTGTTAAAGGCTAAAATGATTGAATTTCAATGCCAAAATATTAAGAATTAAAAGCGTAACAAAATGATTCGACAGGTTTGAGTTTACATAAATAAAATTTTAGTTAACGTTAAAAAATATATATGCTAAATGTTTATATGCAATAAACAAAACGAGTGAGTTTATAGTAAACCCTATTATATATGTATTGGTAATTATAATTACACATCTTTAGCCATAACTAAAAATAACCATTTTGACCGTAATTATTTCCAAAATATAACAATTTATTCTAAAAAAATAAAATTATCGTATAGTGATTAGCCAAATAATGGCGTATTTTACACTATTTGGATAAATTAACCACAGAATCCAGTAAGAACTGGTTATACTTATTAAAGTATAATAGAAAAAAAATTGACCTTATTACAATTTCACTGACAATATGTACACATATACTTATAAATTTGTAATACCACGAGACTTATTTTTTTTGTTTATTTTAATATTTAAGATACCATTAACTTTTTTCTATATAAAGAGAGAACTTATTAATATAATTTTTCTTTGTTCATCATTAGGTACAAGTCTTTTTTTTTAATTAACAAAACCATATCTAATAGTAAACCCGACAAAATATATTGTACGATTCTTCTATGTACTTACTAACATCCACTTATTTCACACCACACCATACAATAATGTAAAGAACAAGAAATTTATTATGAAGCAAATTATTATATTAAAAATAAATATTATTACTTAATAAAATCACAAAGACAAACCAACACCAACGAAATAAAATCCTGTTTTTCATTCGAGTGTTTATATTTTTGCCTTACTTAAACGTCCATAAATATCTTCAAAACAAATTTCATGGAATTTATTTGAACACGATTTTGAAATAAAACGTAAATATATTACTATAATAAAATTATATTTTACAATACGTTTAATCGCAGTATATAAAAAATGTATTGTAGGTGACAAAGAGCAACACAAAATGAATTCCCCTATTTTCGTAAATGTCAGTAGAGTAACCAATGCCAAAAATATTTTATCAGTTTTTTTTATTAAAATGATGAGAAATAAGGATAAGTTAAAGATGAACAAGTGCCAGTTGAATAATTCATCAGTTTATAAGGTCATTCAGTTTCCTCCCAGTGTTTGTCCTCTTCCCCAGTTGTGTCCGAACATTGACCCGCCAGCGGGTCTGGCGCCCGTCGCCGCCCTAGTTTGAGGTGCGGTACCGAACCCACCTACATACCGAGTTTCGGGGAAGATTTGTTTTCTGAAATGACCATGTTTTAATAAGAATGAAGCATCATTATATTTTTAAAATTAAGTACAACATTCGTGTTTCAAGTAAAGTAATAGAAAAGTAAAGTTATCTTGGAATCACTATTACAGTTAGAGTAAGTATAATTTATATAATTATTACTTACATGAAATTAGGAGGTGACAAGAGCGCCGGTCCACCAAACTCTTGTGGGTATTTGAACATAAGGAAGAATGATAAATGCCCAATGAGGATACCAAGGAGCTCCATAACACCTCTAAACAAATAAACATATTTAAAAAACTAAAGTTCAGTATTAAACGTCAAATAAATATTAAAATATGAGCATGATGCTATTTAATTTATATGATAATTAATCTGTATAAATCTTTGTAGGTAACATGACTAAAGTTCTAATTAAAAATACATATTTTAGACATTAAATATATATTGAAGAGTGCCATTAATGTCATATTAAGAGCATTTATAATAATAATAATATATAATATAGTAGTTTTTATATAGTAATCAATTTATTATTGACTTACCCTCCACTTATAACTAAGTTAAATGCAAGTAACACCCATGGCAGATACATGGCTTTGAAGCGAGTGCCAAACCAAAATGAAACTATTACATCTTTGTTGAGTTGACACCACACATACAGTACTGATAGTACCATAGGGTCCATAAGAATCTGGAAGAATTTATCTTGTCATATTAAAAAGTTTATATTTTGTCATTTGTAAGGAGGCAGTAGAAACTGCTAAGCGCTTGCTGGTAATCTTAAAGAGTGATCAATACTTAGGGCCCTATGACAATGTACTAGATTTATACTATAATAATACAATAAAAAAATTGTGTCTGTACATTAAACATTTTTATGAAAAAATTATGCAGACAGATGTAAAAACACTACTAGAATATAAACCTATGATTTTTTAAATTTTTTGTTGTATATCTGTTAGGTCAGGACAGGATGAAGACTATAATAGATTTTAAAAACTAACATACTTGATGCAGAACTATAGTAGACCAGCTGAATTAAAGGAATAATATAATACTGCCATTACAAAAAGGTTTGAATGTGGTAAGTACTTTTTAATGACACATAAAATTCAAAAATCTGGAACACTTGATGAACCAGAAAATGGCTCTTTAGTAAGTTAAGCATGATGAGCATTTTTTTGTTAAAATATGAAAATCCAAGATCTGGAACATCTCATGAAGACCCATTACATCCAGCTAAATTACATGAAATACGGGGAAGAGACAAAATTTATTTAATTTAAATGATAATTAGGATAGAACCAGGAAACTTTTTCTTATCAGAGGACCATATTAGTTAACTTGTCAAGAAGTGAGAATGTGTTCGAAAAATTAGACATTTCGTTTTTTTACTATTTAATAGTAAGTTTCACTTTAGCACATAACCAATGTATTTTTATCGAGAGGTCATCGTTTACATTGTCAAATAAATTTTGTTGTCTTTTCATTTTAAAAATTAATGAAGTACATCTCTATATCCTTCCAACTAACATATATATGAAACATTTAGTTTTTTAGTAGCAAGATCTCAGAGAAACAAAGCTAGCAAACGGTCAATAGTATGATAAAGAAGCCTAGTCTAAAAAATCCACACAAATGCTTTTCACAATTTTAGATTCAGTTTTTGTCATCCAGATCAGATATCTTTCTCCACTCTAGAAGCATCAACAAGTATCTAAAACTTCATAACAGACCAACCAGGAATAGGTTAATTTGTTTGCAGTAAAAGTATATCAGTGAAATCACTCTCTAATTTGCTAAAAGATCTCGTCTATCTAGAATATACTTTGAAGGCACTAGTAAAGAGGCTCCCAGGCACTAGAACACTGCTCTCCCTACAATGTGATGGGCCTAGCACCCACACAGCAAATTCATGGAATGCTAAGTAGTGTCTTCTCATTATGATAGTTACATTATAATGTTTTAATCTTGCATCACCTACTTCACGTCTTATAAATAAATATTTACATTAAGTATAATATTTAAAAAAATCATAGATACTCACTGGTAGACTCACTAAAAGGCCAATAGCAACACAGCAAAGCCAATTAAATAACAACATATAGAAGTAATCGGCAGGTTTCCCACTAAACATGCCCGATTCCAATCGTTGGGAATAATTGTAGAGGAAGTAACAGTTTATCAAGAAATGGAATCCTGTTGAAGGGCCTATTGGATAATAGAATAGAGCTGTGATTGGTCGCCATATCTAAAATATAAAACTAGCATTAATATGTTATGATCTTTGAGCTTCTATTATGTTATAAATAAGACACATAAGAAAATAATAATTAACATTTACATTTCATTTATTTAGTAGTTAGCTATTGAACATTGTTTAGTTTTTTCTTATATTTAAAAAAAAACAATAAATAAATATGTTGCAACATGCTATTATAATGTTATTTATAACAATCAATTTTGGCATAAGTGTAATCTTATCATAATATAAATAACACAAATATATAAATGGTATGGTCAGCAGGTCAAATATTAATTTATAGCAAATAAATAATATATTATAATTATAAAATTAAGCTAATGGACACCCACTCACCCACTCAATATAAAACTGTACTCACACTTGTTATTTAAAATATGAAAATTGAAGATAACAATAGAGTATATATATTCATGACCTCATAAGTAGCAAATATTATTTGTTTAAAAACTAGACAGCTTTTAAGTTTACATTTGTAAATGTATTTGATTTATCAAATGCAATGATATGCAATAACAAGAAATATAATAAAACATACCTGGAATTGGTGTATAAATGGATAATAGTCCAAGATGAAATAATAATAACTAATAATCCCAAATCTTCCAATAATACTTAAACCTAATGTGAATGTCAGCCAATAACGAGTAAAAAAGGGTACACTGTTGTACCAGTCCTTAAATTCAGTCATGTTTGCGAATTAATGGAATACTAGTGTTTATTCGTAAATGACACAGACTCGAGTTCCAACTTTTTTGAACTTCATTCGGCAGTCGTGATACAGACAAAATTAAATACAACAAGTACACGTGTCGCGAGCGAATTTGTCTAGAAAACTTTGCCCATTTGCGAAGTGTTGAAATCAAAATGATATTTGTTTTTTGACATTGTAACATATAGATAACATATCTTTTTTCTATGTCCACAGAGCATAAAATGTGTCAATGTATTTGTACTTCAGCTTTGCAAAATATATAGTAAAATTATATAAATGATGATGTTTTTATATGCATTAGCTTCTAAATTAAAAAAATAATTTAAGTTGTTTTAGATTTTTTTACTTGTAGAATTTTTTGTTTCAACTTTCATGTCTGAATTGTTTCGAACAACTAATAAACATAACCTGCATATTTTAGCCGAATTCACATCACAGAAAATATAGACATAAATTTTCAACGTCTTAAAAATGCGGAGCTTAATTAGAAAATGTGTTTCATTTAGCAATTTTTCGTTTACTAGAATCAATACTGTAAGACTTGCTTCTTCTAAAAGCGATGCACAAAAAGAAGAACCCAAGAATGTTGAAGAAATTAAGAAGAGTAAATAGCCTTTTAATTTATATATCTATACATAATTACCATCATATATTACATTTACCCTTTAGTTTAGTAAATAAAACTTGGCTGATTATATAGAGCTATCATTATTTTCTATCTTATGTTAGATATTGTTGTGGAAAAATATGGGGCAGTCACTACTTTGAATATTGACCGTCAAAATACTCGCAACAGTCTTGATGAAGCTACCCTTAGAGAAATGGCAGAGGCTATTAACAAATTTGATAAAGATAATGAGGCAAAGGTTCTGGTGTTCAATGGCGAAGGTGGCAGCTTTTGTTCGGGATTTGATATGGATGAAGTTGCAGAAAAGGGTTACCACACCTTAATAGATGCTGCTGTAAGTAAAATATTTTATAACTTTCTTGGTATTTTTTGAAACATAATATAAATTATTGTCTCATTTTATAATAACTATTTGCTTCAGTCAAGACTTTTGCGAAGGCCATTATGTGATAAACCTACAATAGCTGCAGTAACAGGATATGCTGTGGGAGAAGGATTTGAATTGGCACTTGCTTGTGATTTGCGAGTTATAGAAGATACAGCAGTTTTAGGTTGTCTTGGGAGAAGATTTGGTATGTATTTGCTATCCTCTAATATCCTGGGCACAGTGACTGATAATCAGATAATAATTTAACTAAATAAATAAATTATACTAGTAGTTATTAATATTGAAATATCATTGTTAATAACATATTAATTAGTGCCTTAATTTGTAAGATTATTTATAGTAAATGGGCCTTGTATATAATATTTGAATATTATTATATAGCTGTTTTCTTAGACAAAATGTAAGCTTTGGTTCATCTATTCAACACTGAATAAGTTTAAATGGAAAAAAATATATAAAGGCTAAAAAAAGCTCTCAAGCTTATTCCCTCAAGTAGATCAATTCCACTACTTTTACTTTATATGTCAGGTGCTATGCTATCATGCTGTAGTGACCTTTAATGAATTTCAATATCAAATTATAGTCACCTTAAAAAAATACCTTAATTATTTTTGTTTTTAAAGGTGCACCACAAAGTCTGTTTGGAGGAAGACGTCTAACAGCTCTCATTGGTCTCTCCCGAGCCCTAGACTTGCTAATTACAGGTCGGCCTATATCTGGTGCAGATGCTAATGTTATGGGTTTAGCATGTAAATTAACAACTACTGGCACTGGTAAATATTGAAATTGCATATTTATTTATTATTATTTCTATATACACTAATAAAGTATTTATTATGTTAAACTAGAGCTCCGCTTAAGTAATGTCCGCTTAAGTAAACCGATTTACGTTTACTTGAGCGTTTTTTTATTGTTACTCCATTATTATTCACCATAGTATGCTGTAATATTATAATAACATATTATGCCTATAGCTCGATTTTCTACTTTTTGCTCGACAGTCGCTACCCATGTCGTCACAACAAATCAGCGCTGTAATTTAAAACTGTGATTGATATCTGCTAAAATATCAATTTTATTAACATGCTATAAACGGCAATTTTGATCTATATAAAGCGCACTATGTATCTAACGTATTTATTTGATTAAGGAATAATTCAGTTCATATTGCTTAAAATAGTTTCGTAAATATCTCTGCATTTTTTTGTAATATAAAATAAAAATGGTTACTGTGGGTTATTCTTAGAAGATAGATATATGATCTCGCGGACGTTTATTTAGTACTTTTCAACGGAAAACACTTATTCATTCAAATGTCATATATTATTCTTACTTTGGTTTTTAATAATTATTAAATTTTTTATACGGATCCCTAATGCTTTTGTAAATGTTCCATCGTTTATGTCTGTCAGAGATAATGAAGGGATTCTAATGGTAACAGAATTGAAACGTATAGATGCAAAAGTACCTAGCAATGTCCATTCAAATCAATACTTAGAAAATTAGATAAAACGTGTTTTCGTAGTAATACCTGTAAAGTATGCAAAAATATATTTACACTATAACCGGGATAATATACCATATGTGTAGTAAATATTGGAAAGTAAAATTACCACTTAGTTATGCAAAAATAGTGAATAAATTAAAAATAAAAATAGGATATTGCTGTATTTGCTTCTATACCTATGGTTCTTTATGACGCTTTCAAACAAAAAAAAAAAATTTTCTCTTTATAATTAATATAGGTTAAGGTTTTTATGGTAGCAAAACCTTTTTAAATATAAAAGATTTTTTTAATTACAGCTCTCGGCGAATCTATAAAATTAGCCAAGTCTATAATAAAATTTCCACAAAATGCACTTATGATGGACAAATTGGCCGCCGTCAATTCACAACTCAATCCCAACAGTGAAGAGAGTATGAGAGATGAAGCAGTCATGCAGAGTTTATTAGGTTACGCTATAGATGATTTAAATAATGGTATTAAGAAGTTTCAAGGAGGTTAGTAAAATTTTTTTAAACTATTAGTTGGCAGTTTGTATTTCTTTTATAATTGTTAGAACTTATTAATGTTGTTAGCATCTATTTAGGGTTTTTTTTTGTAAATATAAAACATCATGCAAAGCTTTTTTCTAAGAAAAATTAATTTAATTAATCAAGGAAATGTCATTTATCAATTATTTTTAAAGTCTTATTCCACTTTAAAGGAGGAAATATATAAATAAAAACTATATCCTTTTTTTTTTAGTTATAAAGAAAATGTAATTTTAAAAGAATGTAGTTTAGAATAAGTTTCCTCAATTACAAACAATATGTTTTACAGGCATTGGAAAACACGGCAAATTCTATAAATTAACTGAAGTGCCTCTAAAGGAATGGGAACTTGAAGAATCTTTCGAAGAAATTGTTAAAATAGATGAAGACAAAGACAAGAAACCTTAGAGTCATTTATTTAGTTTTATTTAATTGTTTTTGTTTTAATTTTAGTGTTTAATTTTTGTTGTTGAAAGCTTAACTACACACTAGTCTACTTATTTTATAAATAAAAACGTCTTAGTAAATATAAAATTTCAAAAGAATCTAAGAGTTAAATATTATTTTCAGATTTTGTTATAAACTGTTGAAACTTGAATAATATCTATAATCAGAGCTTGTGTATTTTAATATTCGAATAAATAGTAGGATCCGCTTAAAACGAACGCTCGTATTAAGATTTACCGCATAATACGCCAATATATATGCTCAAGTCCCTGCAACATGATACATGGTTTCACACATTTGTCAACCGCTTAATATGGCATATTATACTACAGGATAATAACTCTCGTACATGTAATATGCTCATTATCATTTTAAAGAAAAGAAATTAGTGCAGTGCTGTAAGACCCAGGAAAGCCTCGGAATCCAGGTACGGCCGATGAGTGCCAATACAAACTTGAATTGTGGTTTTAACAAAATGAATAATAAAATTAAAATGAAATATTTATGCGATATTCAAATGTTTTTCAAATTGTTACTATTAATTTTTAAAATCGTCTTTGAATTTTTATAAATTTAAAGTAATATTTTGAAAACGAGGTCTATTACGAACATGTCCTTAGACCTGAAGGAACAACAGCAGCTGTTGATGTGGCTCCTAACAGATAAGTACACGTTAGTGGCATCTTGCTGAATATGCAGCTATTCGCGAGTATATACAACTGAATAAAAAGACTATTTTTTATTTATTTCATTATCTATGTAATAAATATTAACTTTGCCGGTAGTGTGACAATAGTTAATAAATAAATAATATTTACTAAATAATTGTGTTATTCAATATTTGAAAATACATTTATAGGTAGTAGTTGTTTTACATTCATATTGTACACTTAAAAAAATTAATAGTGAATGGTGAATTATATTAGTATATTTTAAAATAAATTGACAATGCAAAAACGCTGTTAAAGTAAATTCAATAATATTAATTATTATCATGATATAAACGCGAGTTATTTATCAATATCATTAAATATTATCATATCATACTTGTCGTTAGAGCCTCCTATTTAAGTGAGTCACTGTATAGTGACCAAGTCAATTCTCATTAGTGACCATAAATTCGGATTTAGTTCTTAATTCAGCTTCGAACTAGGAGAAATTATGAAAATAACAAGAGGTATATCAGCGCAGAAATCGGCTTCTGCAGAAAGAGCGGATGGATTGTATGTAGGACAATATTTATATGCTTGAATTTGTCTGTGTGCATTCAGTATGCACACCAAAAAGAAAAAAATTAAAATAAACGAGGTATTAATGTTTATTTGAAACCACATCAGCACTTGAATATCGCGTTCCTCATAAATTTCAGTTGTGTCACACTTCTACCGGGTGCAGAAGGCAGTTCTGCCGAAAAGAGCCAGCAATATATTCAATACTTACTTTATTAAACATAGTTTTATAATAAACTTACAACAAACATTAGTTTCTCGTGTGACCATCAACAGTATTTGATTCCGCACATTCATATTATACATCTTGGGACTTAAAAATATACTTATGATTTTTTGTTCAATTTCAAATTTATCAACCCCAAAATAAAACATTATCATATATTATAAGCATTATTTATTAAACCTCCTTAATATTAAAATGAATCATCTTTAATCCCCTTCTCCGCCTGATACTTGTAGTGCAAGTCCGAGCAGTCCTCGTTAGAGATGTTGACCCAGCCCTTGTCGTTGATGTGGTACACTCGGACGATACCGCCGGAGTACGCGTCACGGTGGGTCGCGTGATAGATTGCGCGACGGCCGAGTTCTGTGGCAAGAGATATTATAATTGATGACATTTAATATATAGTTTTTGTATTTAGAGAAAAAAACAACGGCACCCTTATATAATCACTTTGTTGTCCGTCTGTCTGTGTGTTTGTCAAAATTGTGAGAGAGCTTATTCTCAAACTCGTGTAAGAGTATCAAGCCGAAATTAATATTAAATATCCGATAGGTAGTCTCTTGAAGCACAGAAAAACACGCACTTCGAAATCAATGCAATCAAGATACACAAGCGTTATATTTCATTTTGTATGAACTTGGCCGCGTATAAAATTTGTTAAGAAGTTAGAACTTATACCTAGTACAGACAAAGGAAAAACCATTACACACTGATGTGTCTAGTTCATTTCGTACAAAATGATGAAAGGAACAGCACAACCGCAAATTTTAGTTTGTCAACCTTACCAATTTGACCCACACACATGAAATTGATACGGTACCCTTAATATAAACAGAATTTTTTTTGTTTCTTTTTTCAATCCACAAACATCGCGTTTACAGTCAGACGTAACTTCTGTAACTGCGTCAAGACGGCTTAATATTATAAAACCGTAGTGTTTGCTTGTTTAAACACGCTAATCTCAAGAACTATCAGTTTTCATTGAGTTTTTTATTATTATTTTATTTATGGTGATTAAATAATTCTTTTATATATGAATTCTGTGTTCTGTATTAAATCACGTTAATCGTTTTGATGTAACCTACTATGCCTGCGGTCAAACCACTGTCTGAAATAACTCATTTTTAGCTCACTGAATGTTAAATGAATGTGTCATATACAAACCTTTCCATATAACCGTGCGGGTGCGCCGTCGCAATTAATAACTACTACAGTTAGTACATACATTATTAGTACACAGTGTAATTGCGGATTTTGAAATTACAATCAAAACATTTTGTGTAAAAACGCTTTTGCCCGCTTTGAAGGTTAAGTAGAGTAAATCTAGTGCTTAACGACAAGTGCAAACCAAAATGTTAGTTTCTCCACTTTTTGCCTCAATGCAAGATATTCTATATTAAATAAGGGAACTGAACGCCATGCTTGATCTTGACCAGATAGAGGAAATATAAATATTCATCAAATCAACAACTAGCGTATTTACAATCAGAAGCTGTCCCACGGGGCTATGATGGTAACAAAGAAGGCCCACACTATATTGTTAATTGCAAAAAAAAACACTAAGCTTTTGAAAATGCATGCCTTGAGGCAAATTGGTAATTCAAGTTTAGACAAATTGTAACCAAGTCTTATCTTCTTGTAGGGATTTGGAGACGAATTCTCCAAATCCCTACAAGAAGATAAGACTTAGTTATAATAAAGTTAAGCAATCTCTACATCGGAATGCCATAGATCTATCTATTGAGTGTTTAAATAATACAGAATCTAATACTAATGTTTTATATTGGCTATGTGTGTGTGGAGAAATGGAATGGAATTGCCCTATAGCGTTCCTTAATAAATAAACTATTCAATGCACAACAATTTTTTCAAATGAAATCAGTTGTTCCTGAGATTACTGCATTTAACTTAATAGATTTTCTGCTTTATAATATTAATACAGAATTGTATATATAACAATCTAGAGACACATAAATCTAAAGTTATTAACTGTCAAACCTTGTGCTTCAGCATCTTCCAAGTCCCAGCTATATCCAGAGTCCAAAACACCAAAAGCATATACAGATCCGGAGCCCACTGAGAACACCTTGCCTGGAGTGCGAGTGCCTTCACTGTCTACATAGTATAGCTGAGCACCCTGAAAAAATTAAATGTTTTGAATTTTTCAATAGATTATCTGTATTTAAATATAAATAAAGTTAGAATAGAGAATTTTAGGCTTATTTTGATAAATAAAAACACAGTTATTATTAAATATTAAATAAACAAAAAATTTGGCACAACATTGTTACAATGTTGTAATCCATCAAAGTAATTTCACATAGAGTAAAATAAATATATGATGATAAATTTAACTTTTAACTTTTTTATGTTGTAATAAGTAAAAATTTGTTTTACTAAAGATTAAGACTTGTACAAGGGTCATATAATGCAATTTCTTATCCACTTCTCTATTGTTTGAGTATTAAGATATTTGATTCTTCAATATTCAATATGATACTCTACAAAAATAATATTATAGATAAAATACTAACTCTTTTATCAATTCCAGCAAGCATCATGCCCATACTAAGTCCCATGCCTTTATAATTATAGACCATGTTAGCCATTAGTTTACTGGCAGCAGCTACAGAAATGCGCTCACGGTTCCTCAGTTCATACAATCTACATTGCTTTGCTAAGACTCGGTCCCAGTACACACAGTCTGCAGCACCACCAGCAAGGGTACCTTAACATACAAAAATAATTTTCAATAAATTTGAATGAAATTTGATTCAATAAAAGATATTGAAATATATATTTTCAAGTAGTAATCCATATTAACTACAGTGTCATATAAAATATTTAAGTCTTAATATTTGTTTTTTTGCCAGCAACTTACCAAGCAAATAATCATTGATTTCCACAATCTTCTTCATGGATTGGGAACCAATGAACTGGCCACCTGTGGCTCTGGAGTCTACTGCTAGAAGCACACCTCCCTATAAATATTATCTACATATAGAATTGTGAAAACGAATGTACTGTGATTTTCGTTCGTTTAGTAATTAAATTTTACAATGAATATCTACAAGTCATTTATATTGTATAAACTCAGAATTCAAAATAATAACTCACTTTGTATCTAAATCCTAATGTTGTAGTGCCGTGATCAAATTCAATCTTAATCTGGCGGCCGGTCTCGTCTTTAGTGTTAAATTGTGCTAGAGTTTCAACTGGCTAGAAAAATAAAGAAGTAAATAAAAAAATATGTTATACATAAATAGTTATAGTTATCAGGCAAAATAACCTTTACTTACGTTTGCAAACGGTGGTGAAGCAAGTTGAGCACAATTATTGAAATTTTGAGTATATCCAAGCACATCATCATTCATAGATACGAGAGAATCAATTGATTTGTAATTGATTTTCTCATCTAGACGACAAAAATCTAGTAAAGCCATAATTGTATCTTAATATCTTATAATTTTTTAAATCAAACTTTAACTTTTGTAATGGGATGACAAGCGAAATATAATGCTAAATAACGCCGAAAGCAATGACAGCTGTCAGATTGCTGCACAGAGGTATTTTAAAAAAAATGTCGACTATAAATAAATAACTATAACTTTAATGTATTTTTATCTTCTAATATAAAAAAATCATATATTAAATTGAGTTCGTGGAATGGATTTATTATGTTTTATAGAAACATAATGGCTTTTGTAGATCTATTCACTACAAGATGACACCTCTGTAGCATCAAGAATTAAAAGTAAATAAACATTCCATTCACCAATAGATGGTAGTACTAGTTTTTTAGTCAATTATCTAAGTATTAATAAGTAACTTTAATCTTTTGTAGGCACAGAGACACTACTACACAAGACAGAATACTATTTATTCAGTATTTTACAATAAACACTTATTTAAAAATTAGATCTTGTGAATATATTGAAAAAATTTAATCATTATATACCATAATTGATGATCTTATGGTATCTAATGGTTATTCGTTGTCTATGATTTTAAAACAATTATTTCTCCGGCCAAACGTTTCAAAAACGTTAATTGTTAACATTTTAGCAAATAAAAGTAAAACTATTTTTTAGAAATAAATGGGCAGAGACTAACGGTTAAAGAATTATTAAATTGAGTGAATACAGCATTATCGAATGAATAGTTCCGCTCAACCTGTCATTATTCTATGAGTCAGTTCTAATTTGCATATTTTTGTTTAAAGCTAACGGGAACGTGACGATATTGGAACGATGACTTTATTATTATATTTTTGTTACGATTTTCAGATGTTCTATGTAATTAAAAAATTAAAATGGTTTCAAAACAGATCGATCCTTGTATTAAGGCACTACGTTCCCCCTTTTTCCAATCTAAATATAGCTAAAAATAAAAAAATTGTTATATATTTCACCTATGTAGGGAGAGCCAATGTACAACAGTGCATGGCGATAGGCTGAAAAAAAATGAAGAGCCTAACAGAGATCACAGTGTTTTTAAACGAGGATAGTTTTTAATCAACGCCTTAATATATTTAGTTAAAAAGAGTTTTAAGTCAATTATGTATATCTTATACATTAATATAAGATTTTGGTATTTGATATTAGCTAAAAGGATAGTAAAAATGTTTTTATTTATAGGTAAGTAGATATTAATTATAAATTATTACATTCCCCAGAGTGGAAATCAAAATTTGCAGCCGTCGCGTTTACAGACAAACGCTGGGCTGCTGCGAAACGACGGCCTATAGACTAGAATATTTAAAATCATTAATAAATACTATTTATTGTATCTATGGTATGGTACATTAGCATTTTATATACTATAGAAAATTATCAGATTTCCTATTTGTGATACTTTGAATTTAAAATAAAATGTATTGTAAGTTTGATTTTATAATATTTTAAGATGTGACGTAAGCGAGTGTGTCTGTATATGTCTGTATCTGAAAAAGACTAGAGAGCAGTAACTAGGTGTTCAATTGATTAGTTTTTTTAAAGCGATACAAACATTTTTTGTGAAGCAAATCTTCATGCGGTACCAATTTGTCAAGTTTCTTTATTTTCAAAGAGATTATTCTTCACGCTCTCCCTGCAAGCAGAGAAAAATGGAAACACTTCGTTTTCTTCTTTCAAGTTAATACTCGTTAATCTTCATTTTTCACCTAAATTACCTTACCTTTCACTAAATGTCTTTTCACCTAAATGTCTTACCAGGTCGAGGAAATAAAAATAATTCACTATACCCTACCCTGATCTAGTTACTCATCGTGCGAATGGTGAGTTTCAGTATCCGATACTGTCTCTAAAATGAGAGGGTAGCAGACAACAAAGTGATATTTAATTAGTTTTTTATCAGCAATTGTTCTCTAAATAGCAGGATAGGCAGACAGAATCTAGTGTCAAGGTACACTTTTTTCTGTTTTCCATCCGAATTTGAGACATTGCATGTAGAATGGTGGGATAAAAAATTGACACCTCCAAGTGGAAATCGAACCCATATCCATCGCGTTGACAGTCAAACTTTTTTGCATTTTCTATATATATACATATACAGATTTACCATAAATATAATAAGTATATAGTATCTAAGATGTAATCTACGCATATAATTTGTAAAAAACTTTAAACATCAAATCCCAACAGTCCCGAACCCATGAAAGTCACGACGGTTTTCTAAAGTGCATATTAACAAATAACCTAGCTCAGCTAAATGATAGCCTAAAAACTCATAATTGCAACTTATAAGAGGCTGTATTCACACCGAATCGTAACGCTATATGTGTAATTTTTATGTTTAATGCGAGGCAGTAAAAGTGTGTTAAATGGTATTTAGTGCTCGTAATTATAGTAGGACAGTCAAGTGCAGGCTGTATTTTAACACATAGTTTGGGACAAATTGGTTTTTAAGGATATTAAAAGTTGAAAATTACACGTCTAAGTATAAGATATATTTGGAAGTGGATTTATCCCTTATTAAGCCGCTTAAGTCAACTAAATTGCATTCATATTTACTATAATAATTTATTTTTCTAAAATATTCGTCTCAGTAAAAGTCCCGTCAAAATCGGTCCAGCCGTTTCAGAGATTAGCCTGTACAAACAGACAGATAGACAAAATTTTTTATGAACTGTTCTTTAAAAAGCGCTTATTTTAATATTACAAATAGACACTCCAATTCTATTTATAAGTATATACAGATTTAAAATACATTTTTTTATTGAGCTTCATCTGAATTTCTTACAAAATGTTACTCAATACAATTACTATAGGTAATAAATGGGACGTAAAATATTGATATTGTAATACGCTATAATTTAAGTATTAAAGTATCAAACTGATATCTGTGGGTATATATAAGTATCAAACTGATCTATCTGTGGATTATCTGTGGGTTTGATTCCCCTTCGGGGAAATGATGGGAATATAATTTTAATGTTTTTGCTCTTGTAACAAGACAAAGCTCGGCGTTGAGAGACCACTTAACGCAATGTTACAAACGTCACTAGCTTAGGTCAGCGTATCCTGCTATATGCGGGATACAGAAGGAAGCTTAACAAAATAAATTATAATAAAGAAAGAAATACAGTGTAACATGCGGCACAATTTAGACTACATTAGTGGATTTCTGAAATCCTTACGGTTAGTTTCCCATAGGAACCTTTGTTGAGACTGAAGTGACCTGCGTTGTCACGCGATCTGTTTCGGTATTGATAAGGGTGTCCACACTTCATGTATATTTTTAAATTTAATATTATATAGCGTATATATGACTTATTATAACAAATAATATTAAAGGTTATTAAGGTAAAGGCTTGGTTAAATATATATATATATATATATATATATATATATATATATATATATATATATATATATATATATATATATATATATATACATATATATATATATATAAATAAATATAATATATAAATAAATCCAATTTATTTTCGAAAATGCTTATTGTAATGGTCACTTACTCTACTTTATAAGGGTCTGGACAACGAGTGTCATAATGTCATACATTTCGAAGGCACGCTAATGACGGACTCTATTGACACCCAAATTGTTACCACATTAGTGTCCCGCCATTAAATAGCCATACCAACTCACGCTATAGAGGGGAAAACAGCTTGCTCTAAAATATTATATATTTTGTTTATATAAATACTCATAGATAATTATTTAATTTCCTCACTCTGGTAAAAAAAACAACGTTCCCTCTGTCTACCTTGCTAAAAGCCACCCGTTGGACACCCATTTTGTATAAATATTTATGAATATTAAATAAAACAGTTTAACCAGATTAATCGAGTATATTGACATTATTTGGAAACTCAACGTGTCGAACACTTTGCAGTAGTCCGTATATATATATATATATATATATATATATATATATATATATATATATATATATATATATATATATATATATATATATATATATATATATATATATATATATATATATATATATATATATATATATATATATATATATATATATATATATATATATATATATATATATATATATATATATGTATATATATATGTATATATATATATATATATATATATATATATATATATATATATATATATATATATATATATATATATATATATATATATATATATATATATATATATATATATATATATATGTATATATATATATATATATATATATATATATATATATATATATATATAATATATATATATATATATATATATATTATATATATATATATATATATATATATATATCTGAAATCTGAAATTTTGTAGGAATCTATCTATCTCTATTTATTGGAGCAATATAAACGTTATATTACATGTTATAATTATTTTGTATGACAAACATTTAAAAAAATTTTGCTTTAAGTTATATAGTTGGCTAGGTTTTGGATAAACAATATACCTTCTAGGATCTACCAGTCTAAGCAGTAAATCCTAGAAGGTACCCTTTAGATTTAGGCGCCTGAGGCAGCGGCTTCGATTACTTTACAGTAGAACCAGCTAGGTTACCTAACATTAACTAGACTAAAGTTAATAGACAGTAAGCAATTAATAATTGCGTATATTAATCGTAAACAAATATATCTACGGTATAGTATCAAAAGGATACGGTTAGCACGAAAATACAATTTAAAACTTTGTTATATTTTAATACGTTATTTACACTGTCTGTTGTCGCAAGTCTAGCTGCCCAACACTCAATGTTATAAGTCCTGGCGGAAAGTGGAGAGCGGAGTGTATAGACACTAAGGTTCACTTTACCTATAGTATAATTTGGGATGTAAAAGTTACGGTCTCTTGAATATATTGTAGCTTAAGCTATAGCTTCTAAACGAAAAACAAGAAACACACGCTTAAATTTTTCTAGCTTTCTACTTTTATGTAATTTATGATTTTTATGTAACTTAAACATATAAAATAATGTCAAATTTGATATTTATATTTATGACATTTTATTGAGAAACGTAAGTGTTAGATCACTTCTATTTCCACTTCTATCGAAACACAAAGAGTAATCGATTGACTGATTGACTGACATTAGCAAGGCAAGCCCACAAGCCCAATATGTAATTTATGTAGAATTTTTTACTCATTATCATTCCGTTAAGCCTGACCTGTGTCTGGCTGTCTGTCTGTCCTTTACGTTAATATAAAGAATATATTTGTTATGATAATACATTTATCACAAAGAGATAATAATTACAAGTTATAAATACTACTGCTTTAGATTAAATCTTGCGATCAGACGTTTATAAAGGTCCTCTAAATTTCAATAGAAAGAGATGGATATATAATATATAGTATATGTCGAAAAGGGACAAAAAGTATGTGACTTACGGCGTAATGCCGCACGTTGTATTAAAATTCGAAAATAAAGAATGTTGCCACCTGCCCTGAGGTGGACGGTGTATATCGCGGTAGTGTTGAAAGTAAAATTATATTATGTCGATAAGGATATATGAATATTAGATGAACAAAATGGTATATTTTTGTTTCAGGTCATCGTACTATACCCACTCGGAGGATTAAATTATCTTCATTTCCCTTTTCAAGTCAAACAAAATGCGACTCAAAACACTCTTTATACAGCGTAAAGCTCAAAAAATTATATTATTTAACATTATTTTTTATACCTTTAAATTTTATACCTTGTATCTTGGTAGAAATTACTTGAAATTGAAATTACTTGAATGATTGAATTCCAAGTAATTTCTTATCAATAGACTTATGAGTCTAAGCAAGCAAAAATGTTTATTAAATATAGCCGACTAATACTATAATTAAATTAGACTGATTTATTTCTTCGGTCACGTAAGGAAAACCTGGACATTGCAGAATTTAATGTAGAACTTTATTTAAATTAAAAAAATATATTTAATATCTCAGCAAACAAAGTCTTAATGAAAAATTCTTCTTTCCTATGCTGGGGTTACCTCTATATAAAATAATTACAAATATCTGCACTAATGTATAATTTATTATCACAAATTAAAGTATATTTAACGATAACTACTAAACGGAGTGTCCAAACACTGAATTTTCTCTGCCTAACCAGCAAAATTACAGAAGAAATTAAAAAAAAATTTAGTCAAGTGATCACATCACTAACTACAGGCCGATAGTAGTGATCTTGCCTGCGGCTGCGTGCGCGCCACCCTCTCATTTTCTAATTATACAGGCAACCGCGAGCCCGTGCGCGACCGGACACTTAGGATTTAGAAAAGAATCATGAATATATGTTTGAAACTTGTCGACATATATTAAGTAAGTATATTAAGTATATATAAATATATTTAAAGCTTCATTTTCATTTAAATTACTTTTTGAAAAATTTACCCTTGTGATCCTTTTGAGAGCAGAATGCAGCTCCAAATAACAATAAAGAAACAAAATCTGACTTCAAAACTATATCTACATGCACACACTTATACAAAAACAAAATCTAGTAAATAATATTTTCATTTTTTTGTTTAAAATCCCTTGTTCTTTATTCCCTTGAAACATGATCTATCATCGTATAACATACATACATAAAAAAAACATACAGTCAGATTGTCCTTTTGAAATCGGTTAAAATGATCATTTGAATTTTGTGTCTCTAGGAATAAGAACGTCCTGACCTAGACAGAAGATAAATCTAAACAAGAGCTTTTTTTTATTTTTTTTTCCCTTCTTACCAAAAAAAATATAAGGAATTATATTACAAAAACATAAAAAAAATATTGTTGGCTTTCCAATTCTCGTGAAAGAGATATTATAAAGGAATTGTTACTATAGAGGCCGTCCTGGCGCAGTGGCACACTAGCAGTAAACGCGAGAATTGTGGGTTCGGTTCCCACTCGGAGGAAATAATTATATATCATTGCCTCGCTTTGGTAACAAGCCAATGAGCGAAAATATGGCTGAAAGTGGGGAACGGAATGTCTTAACACTAAATTTTCTCTGCCTACGCTGTTATATACAGCGTAAAGCTTAAATAATTCTTTTAACATAATATTATTGGAGGACGATTTAATTTTGGTACTTTAATATTATTGCTTAGAAGGTTTCATCACGTTAGATTTATTACAAGAGATGCTAACCTGTACTAGATAAAATGATTTATACTTTTCTTTCGTAGTCTAAAAAAATAGAAAAAAATACATTTAAAATTTTGCAATTTCTGTATGAAGTTGTAGTACATTTTGTATTTGCATTGAAAAGGACATGCGTGTCTTAGGGTCGTTATGTGAGGCGCCATAAACTCTGTCGTCTCTGTCGCTATGTTTGCTCAGTTTATCATTTGATTAATTCGTATATTATGGATGAAGCAATAAAATATTTCTATAAATAGCTATCTAAATATAGAGTTACATAAATTATTTCTCCGTTGGTAATATATATAAGCATCTATTGTGGCGCAGTGCGACAGTTTCTGACTGTTAATGCTTTGGTTGTGGATTCGGTTTCTTTTCGAATTAATCAATTATTTTCATTGCCTTGATCTAGCAAGAGAAAATGTGGCGTTGAGTTCTTTAACATATATGACGCTAAGTCTTCTATGCCTGTACTACTCACATGTGAGATATAGAAGGAAGCTAAAAAAAATGATAAACACATATTTTGTGTAAAGTAATTCATGTTATAACTCGTCTGTTAATTTATATTTACTTCATCAATCCTTAAAATATTTCATTATTTTATATTTGTCATATTTCTTGTACTTTGGATGGTATCTCCATGTTAACTATTAAAATTTGATTTCAGGTGACGGTACCCAGAGCACTGTACAATATCCAATACGATCGAAGAAATATCCATCTATTGCTTCTCTCTTAGTAAAGTGTATATTAAACTCTTAACTATAACAATTAAATCTGACACAGAATCTGGTCATAGTCACATACACTTCATAATGACGAAGCTCTTATTAAAATCAACAATATTTCTGAATATTTCTTGTATCATCAAATGTCTAACACACCATGAAAGTAGACGACATAGTGGCAAATCACTCTGTACTTTACTTTCCAATAATTTCAAATAGATTGCGTAAAAAAACCACACAGTATTTATTATAATAGTCTCATTTGTAAAATAGTCGAAATCAAGTATAACGTACACATATATATATATATATATATATATATATATATATATATATATATATATATATATATATATATATATATATATATATATATATATATACCAGTGACCACCAGTGACCTCCCGCCATTTGGCCCAGGCAGCGTTTATACGGGCATGGATGTCGTGGTCGATGCCTCCAGACTCATGCATAACGGCTCCAAGGTACCTGAACTTCTCCGACTTAACGGCTGGCTCAGGCCCGATATGGATGGTGCTCGAGTCCGGGCTCCCACAAGCCATGTACTCGGTCTTCGACACATTCAGTTTGAGACCACCGTTTTCAAGCGCACCCTTCCAGGCGTTCACTTTACGCTCCAGCATCAGTCGGTTCTCATCGATGAGTACTATATCATCGGCATACATCATCAGCCACGGAGGCTGGCATTGGATGTCAGCCGAGACAGTATCCAGCACTACATTGAATAAGAACGGACTAAGAGCTGAGCCCTGGTGAACCCCTACTGTAATCGGGAAGGGCTTGGATATATATATATATATATATATATATATATATATATATATATATATATATATATATATATATATATATATATATATATAATATATATATATAAGAACAAAGATATAATTTAACAAAATGTAACAAAATTAAACGTCTGGTGATCAAAACATTTCCTTCGCAATACATAAAGGAAATTATAATCTAAATTGTAGTTGAGAAGTAAGACGGTTTTATAGCGGGTGCCATACTGCCATACTGAGGCCTGCGATATAATCGAGCATTATTCAAATTGACGGCCCGCGGCGCGTGGCTTTACATCAAGTGCACAGTAATAACACGGTGGTATAATGACAATTGTTGTTTTTAAAATATGAGGGTGAGGAGGAGATTCTCTTTTTAAATTATGCTATATTTTTGCCAAACATTTTTGTTCAAAATGCTTCTAAACTATTTAACATATTTGTGAATACGTTTTTATTTAATTATCTATAGTCTAGAACATGTTGCTATATAGATATACCTATATATATGGTGGCTCATGGTGATGGCAGCATATTTATCAGATTTTATACCTATATCATGGCATCTGGTAAAAATACTGATATAAGAATCGGCCATGAAGAGGGCTCTTTTTTTGCTTGCAAATGTATTATATAAAACAGTCCCTCAAGAAAAGGTTGGGAACGGCTGATCTAGGTGATAATCATAACACACTGGGTTTTTATTAATATGTTTAATAAAGTACTTTATTATAAGAATTGTTTGAACCAAAACGTTTCCATTGCATAATAAAAAAAATTAAAATAAAAATCATATAAAAATTACTATGGTAAATAATATGTAAATATTTTTTGAATTAGTACATATAATTTGATAAGGCCGTTGCGGCGTCAGTACTTACAGTCAGACAGCGTGCCATTGTAAGAGCGACAGTTGTGAATTTGATTCCCGTTCAGGGAAAATGATTATTTTTCATTTCCTCGCTCTGACAAAAAGCAAGAAAATTGGTCAGAAAGTGTTCGATGGAGTGTCTTAACACCAGGTACCCTGTCTACCAATATATAAGCTAAATGAATAAGGGATACAGCGTAAATATTTTTTTATAGAATATTACACTTACAGTTACGAACATCAAAGTGACGGAACGGAAACGACTGTAGTTCCATAGTCTGATGTAAGCTAAAAGTAGACACTCGTACGTTGTGACATTCTCTTGACCTTTTCTATTCAATGAAATCTCAATTATATCATGATTAATTGACCGTAACCACTATAATTACACATTTTATCGCATATAAACGATTTGGTTCGTTGACAGCTGGCCCCTGAAGCGATATACTAAAAAGTCGAAAAATCGGTCACAGGTAATCAAGGAATTGCCTACAGCTTACTCGGTAATTAGGAATAAAGTGAAGATTAATTCTTTGCTATATGTTTTAAGTGTGAATGCTTCTTACTAATAACACGGTTTTAAAACTAGCGCAGACTTAACGAGATTCTTAGTCTCACATTTCCTTTGCTTCGACGAATAAAAAATAAATTATGGTATTTTAAAGTCTATGAAATCAAAATAAAAATATTTTACTACGCGCCAAATTATTTTATATTGGTCTTACGCGTAAAAAATTTAGATAATTTACTAACCTTTAATAAAAGCTTCTAAGCTTCCACAATACTTAGATTATTTACGCAATGCTTAAAGCGACGTCCTAATACACTGTCAGGAGCAAAAAGCAATTTCACCATAACGGTCTAGCGTCAAACCTGGGCATAGACAATTTTGCGCGCGAAAGATCATATCTATGGCCACGTGACCGCCGGCGGGGTCACGTGACGTTATTTGTACAGCCATACCGCTTTTATTAACTCGGTGGGCACTTTATAGTGTAGTAGAAATCAATAAGTAACTTAAGTGTAAGTAACTTAAGTACTTCAGAATGTGTGTAGTTAAAAATAATAAAATAAGGAATATGTTAAGTAAACCATGTTACTTGTCACATTACTAAGAGAGGCATATAATTCAGTTTTTCATTTATCGCAGAGACTTTGCGTGTTGAGTAGAAAAAGTAAATGCTGTACTCTTTTTGTTCAATCAAATTTTTTTTTCTCAAGTACGGGAACTTTTTAGGAATGTGCTAACACTTAAATCATTCATCAGCTCATTCCTAATCATTCATCAGCTTCATATTTTACCCCTTTAGAAAAGTTGTATGACGGAATCCAAATCCAAAGTTAATCTATCTAGAACGGGAAAACACTTTTATGTTATTTTAAAATTTTCCAACAAATATACAATTATTGTTCCGAATGAAATTCATGAGCGTCTCTTGAGACATTTACCAGGCCTGGCGTCCAGTGTTTCATTAGACGCAATGGTCATATCATCGAAGTATTAGTTAACGGTTAATGTACGAATAAATTTACTTTATAAGTATTTTATCACACTTTTATATATACATTTCTATTATATAAACATTCTACATTTTATATTTATGCACAGCAATAAGCTCGAGCATCGGTCACCGACGCCGCCACGTCGCTGGTCGCTAGCGCGAGTATAATCAGTATTGTCAATACGCGTTGAGTGACACTTGACGTCCCTACAGTCATAATCCCAGGGGATAATATGAGTCGGCAATACTATTTAAATGGATATGAAATAATATTTAGAAAAAGCCTTAATTTATTTATGTGTATTTTTTGTACAATTTTTATACGTTTGTGTAACTGATGCCTATGATAGTATAAGAAATTTTCTATGTATCTAAGATTTTTTCCCAGAAAATCTATGGACGCTTTATAAATTTCCATTGGAGCACTAAATAATTTATAGCTGTGTTTACCAAAAGTCTTTCACATCGGATTCATAAGTACGAGTAACGAATAATAAAATACCGCATCCACAATTCGTGTCACCAATACACCACTCTTAAAATGAACAACACGAAGAGTAGTGTTGTGTTGATTTTTGTACTCAACGTTATCCCGGACTTTATTCCGCACGCTTTCCCAGCCGTAATGAAATATCAGTTCTCCCGGGATTGGGGCTAATAGTAAGCTCGTTATGACCCTTGCGAAGAATTTGCACGTTATTAGTAATTTTGTGGTCTGTGCTATATTAGCAACACTACCTTAGGATTACCACAAATTGTAATTTCATTTCCAGTATGAGCCACGGAACACAATACCACGCTCTAACTCCACGAAAACAATAAAAACTAAATTTGTGAGCACATTGGAAACTGTACTAGATGAATCTAAATAAAACAATTTTACAGTATAGTCGTTTTTGAATCTGGGAAGGATATAAGACATTTTGAAAATTGGAGCATCTAGGACCATAATAGACTAGTTAAAGCATAAGAAGGAAAGACTTCTTAGTAAAATTTATTCAACGTATTGAATTACGTTAGAAAATTTAAGGTTTTAGAATATTTGATGTGAAATACTAACAAATAGGCTAAACCATAAATGATTAAGGATTTATTAAAATATGTGATTACATTACAAATTTTGCATCGTAAAATCAACGTACATGCTTAAATAAACAGATACTACAATTTTCTAAAAATCCAATCAATGGTTTTCATTTTTTATGATGTTTGTAAAGTATATTTCTAAATCAGCTAAGTATGTACTTAAATAAAATGACATAAGTATTATTAATTTCCTTGCGATAGTAACAAGACAACGCACGTTTAGTACCATTAGTGACGCGCAAAGTCTCAAAATTTTAAAGAAAGTGGCGAATAGAGTGTCTTAACACTAGGTTCATGGCTACCTTGTTATATGCGGGAAATAGCGCAGATAAAGCTATTTATTTATTTATTTATTTTATTTAATATATTTGACAAAAAAGTATTCAATACTCACTAAGAGTATACAAAAGTACGATAACAGATTATACTCGAAAGTACACTTGACATTTAAAGAAGGGTGACGATAAAAGGAACGTTATGAAAGGGAAATAGTAAAACAAAAATGGTTGTTTATATATATATTATAATGTTATTTAAAAACGAATTGAGTTACGACTTCTCCATTGGAATTCAAGTGGAAAATGGAGGACGAAGGGTTTTGTACATTAATTACTAAAAGATATACATATAGTGAAGATATATAGTGAAGATATATAGTAGAATAAAGATATATAGAAATATAGTGAATATAGAAATATGTATCCCTAGATTTTCAACTTATCACATAAAGAAATAAAGAAATATTTAGCCCAAAATTTTTATTGTCATTTATTATGCATTTCGACGAATAAAATAAAATCAAATGTAATGATGTATAGCTAAAAATAAGAGTATGTTCTTCCTATCGACATCACTCCCTTACACAAACAAATTCGTCACACTTATAAAGAGCCGCGTCATGAAAACGAACTAACTAGCATCATTACGTAATCTGCATAACAGCATTTGCAGTGCGGGATTGTCGCATCATCGTGTCCCCCGGGATCCAGTACCGCATAACAAAACTCAATTTTAGCAATATTTCTATACATCGCTATCTGTCACTATGAAATTAACAATTTAGAATTGTATCCTCTAGTATTAGAGTTCACTTTAGCTTGTTAATTTTTAAGGGATAACCTCTTTTATAGTACCATAAAGGATATGTCGCCCCCCAGTTATTATATGCAAATAATACGCATAATTTAGGGTTTGGCCTATTCCGTGTTTTATCTACTTATCTGTGAAATGGCTCAATTAGGAAAGCGTGTAGTTGGTCTGTGGTCGCAGAGGGTGCGATGCAAATTGCGATATCTACTCGTATGAAATATGCTAAATGATTTATCGTGACGATACATTTGAATGAGCATTAAAGATATTTTGTTAGTAAATGTATGTATAAAGTGGGAACTTTGTATATATGTAAAAGTTTTATGGTATGTTATCGTTTTTTATGACTTTATTAAATACTAGTACGATATCTTTTGACAATTAATTAATTTAAAGTTTAATTTAAGGTAGACACAGTAGTTAAAGGTAAAAGATAAAACACAGGAGATAAGTAGATAAACAAAAACGTCATAAAATCAACGATGGCTACCCACAACCACATAAATTTTAATAAAATTTTGCATAGGTATGTACATTAGGTTACATAATACTTATTATCATGATTAAAAATTAAAGACCGTCACTCGTACGTTTAATTGATTTTGCCAAACATACGTTCTTAATAACTAAGATCATACAGACTTTATTCTATAAATTGAATGATTCATATCTTCAAGAACAGCAATCATCTAATTACAAAATTATCAAGTTGGTGAAGTATTTTGCGAGACCGTAACGATTTCCATGAACCGACTTTAACCACACATGACGATAAAATCATAACAGGCTCGTTTTAGACATTAACCCTAAAAAGCATTTTGGGGCATCGGTCACATACATTTACAACCATTAGCAGATCGCACAAAAACCATTACAACCACTAATTTAACCATATCTATAAAACTAAATAAATCAAGAAAAAAGCAAACACACGACTATTAATATCTCTATCCTTATACTTAAGTTCGGAAACGCGACGATAATTACAGTTCACGGACGTCGAGTTTAACGTTTGAAAATTAAAAGAGTTGAGCGATCTCCAAACGCTATGTATTATTATGTTTGCATTATTTTGTTCTTGTTTGGGCGACCCGAGGTTAAGATGGGTCACGACACATCCCAATTAGGGATGATTAGGCATTCTAATTTATTGAGTGCGCACAAACGTGCTGGCACCGCGGCGCTCTTTCAACACAGAGTGTCGTGGCGCCGATGTTTTTATTTGTCTTAGGCGCTAATTTGCAAATGGCTTCTTAATTTTTTTTATTAGTCCTTAATAAATTTGAGTTTTGTCGATTAATCATGTATCGTCGTATATATGTTTTACCTGCCTTTATGACTTTTTTGTTGTTTAAAATTAACACGTTATTATCTGTGGACAGGGTATTTTTTGATATGTTTTTATTTTATGATCTAGAAAAATAATTTAAAATTCACACGATGTCAGGGAATAAAAAGGGTATGTTCGCGGGATAGCTGTCCCGGACATTAATTATGGCGTGACCCGGCTTTCCCGGGATTCGAAATTTAAGCGCCGCGCCGCACCGCCCTATGATTAGTCCCCATATACAATGCGCATTTAAAACTTTTAACTCACATTAAACATCATAAAAACTTCGTGTTGCTCGAGTGTTATAATTATCTAATGTTTGGAAAAATATAATATTTCATTTAAATGAAGATTATTTGAGTAAATAAAAAAATATAATTATCTCATGGTCCTAAGTTTTTATAAAATATGATTAAATATCTATTTAAGCTGATATTTAATAAGTGTTTTATTCAAAACTGTTTCGTCTAATCCTAAGCACTAACACCAATCAATGTGAACTAGAGTAAACTGTGTGAATTTTGGGTTTCCTACTTAACTTGCCTAAGTCTAGATTTGAAATGAAGAAGAAGTCGTTTGATCTTTACTGACATAATGCATTTTCTGAGTAAATGATATTAGGTTGACAATTAAATAATTTCAGCCGATTCATTTATAGACGTCTCTCACATACATTTTTATGACATCAGTAAAAGCTATCTTCTTGTTCTTATATGTGTTAGAGTTCCTTTTTTTTAACGTAATCCTTACTTAGCTTTACAAGTTTATTGGATATTTTCTGATACAATACTAGGCCACGTCTTTGGATGCTCACCAAAAACTGATCAATATTGTTTATAATTCTTAAAGTGACCTCACTAAGGATATAAAAAGTAATGGAAATTTGTAACAAGCATATAATTACATAAAGAAGTTGCAATAAGCGTATAAGAATTTCAGCGTAGCTCGAGGAGAACGTACAGCTTAGCAGTCAGAGCGCTTGGACGGTTCCCAAGATGTGTGGATACAAATCCTGCTACGTTAATTTTGTTATATTTTTACCTAAAATATGGATGGACATTGCTTGGGAATGGACCCACCCACCTTAAAGCCCTCGTTTCGCGCTATCGAATCTCTACTTTTTTCAATGCCTGGTAAAACTTTAAATGATGACGACGCTGTAAAATCCCAATTTAACCAGATTTTGGCCAAAAGAATAAGCATTATTACATACGTGGAATTTTCATTTTGTTAGAGAGATGGAAAAAGTCATCGGAAAAAATAATAAATCCGTAAAAGATTAAAAGTAAGTTCATTCTAATTAAAGAACTATTTTATTTCATTAAATTGGCATTTACTGAGTTGTCAACCCAATATTTGCCAATAAAACAAATCATTAAAAGTATGCACAAGAGTTACAATAATTTTTTTAAAAAAATTTTTAATTGAAAATTTCTTATAGTGTTCCATAGTCTATTTGTCGAGGAAGGCTATACGTTAGTTATATTAGGTTTGTATTGCGATGTAACCCGCTGTACATCCATGTCGGATACGTTGAATCTATCATACCCAACCCAAGTTATTTCCATTGAATACGGGACAAAGCCACAGGGAAAAGCTAGTTAGTGCATAAATATCATAACAGATAAAGCCGTAATATTTTTTCAATAAGGCTATTGCCAGTGAAAATTGCGAACTTAAATTGCCTTCGGTATTCCTTTTTTGAACATAAAAGTAATTTTATCAACACTTACAATCTTAGCTTTATCTTAATAGTGGGACAAACTTACTTAACACGTGACATTATCTCTTCGTCATTGGAGATTTTAACATCATATATAATTACTACGTGTCTATGAGTGACGAATTAATGTCGGATAACGTGGTAAGTACTGGTTGTGTTAATAGGTAAGAGTTAAACGTAATTTCTCTTGACTTACATATATATAATATTCGTAACATACATATATAAAAAGAAAAAAATATCAGCTTTGTGGTCAGCATCTGTATGGGGAATCGTAGGCAGTTTGAACTTAGTGTCAAGACAGATTGTCTACGAATTCGAGACAAATTGCATTCAGTATAGGAACTCAACCCAATGCTTTTTATTATATCGTTATTTTATTATATCTTATAGATTAGGTGAACTACTATATCCCACATCAGCTGTGCCAGTTTTCGAATTCTATTTTACTCTTGGCTCTTGTCCAAGTCTTTTTTTCGAAGTTTACAACAAGAAAAACAGACGAACGGGCAGTCACAAAATTTAAGAATCGAAGTTCGTGTTCCATTATGTATTTTATTTCTCTGAACGAATTTTTCGTATATATGTTGTATGTACGTAATATGACACACATTCTTACTATTTTAATGACAGACATTGTATTTAACACAAAAGCGGTCACTAGTTTCGGATAGGTAACTTCATACTTAAGCTTAACTCAGCTAGTTACACTTGACCAGTTATGCGCCCACGCAAACTTCTGAAGCCATCGTGTCGATAGATGTGTCGATTAGATTATATAAGCCATTTATTATATTCTTATTATACACAATTCTGGTACTGCTTTCACTTGAAATTGTTATGTACTTGATAAATAAAGTAGTAATAACTGTCCTTGTAGTGTGGGAGACACTACAAGACAGTAATTACTCCTTTTGAGTTAAATTTATGTATTGATATTGAATTTTAATTATTTCCAAAATATATACTTGTAATTAATAAATATCTAATTAAAATTGTATTAAATTAGTTAAAATATATAAGTAATAATTTTATACATAACTAATATTTTTTACATAATACATAACATAAGGACACAAAAATTATTTAACTAAACCAAAGGCGAACATCATTAAATAGTACAGAATAAAAATTGCATAATTATGTAATGACATTATAGGCTAGCGATTCTAATGGCCCTTCTATAATTTAGACAACAATTACAGGCGGGTCAATGATTATGACCTATTATCTAGGCTCGATGGTAAGGTTAAATGCAAATTGGCGGCAATTTATTAGATAGAAAACACCTGTGATTATAGACTTGAGTAATAAAAAAAAGAAATTTCATTTTATCTGTGCTATTATTTTAAAGTATAATGACCTCAAAGACACATGTCATGATTACATTATTATTGCGTGCATTTAACTAGAAATAAAATTACTTAGCAATTTTTTGAAGCGGAAGTAATATATGCAAGATTTTTTTAATTAGCAGCATTTACTCAATACAAATATATTTATATTAATTATTCATTAAATTCTCACTTTAATATGAACTACTGTGGTTATAAGTGGCTATTAATTCTCATGCCTAATTTAACACTAGAAGTAACACTTTTTTTTACAATTTCTGAGTTATTTATATTAGAGATTTTAATTTATTGTCATTAAAATATTTATTGTTTTTATTCCTATGTAATTTTACACACGACTAAATAAATATGAACTTCGGGTTTAAATCGATATTTAGAATTATTAAATATTCAGAATTGGGACGGAAAGCGGTAAACAGAGTGTCTATACAAAGTTCTTTCTACCATGCTATATGCGGGATACAGTGTTAATTGTAAAAACATTATTTTATATTTTTATTCCTCTAGAAGGAACCAAATATATGTATATAGATAATAATTTTGTTACAGTATAGCCCGGCGGGTAAACGATTGGCAAAATTTGTCGTTTGAGCGTCTGGGGGCGAGTTTAGTTTAAATAAAGAAAACCATTGTTTGTCACCGCACCCCTGTGAATGATTTTAATTTGTCATCATGGGGTAGGTTTAGCTTTCATTTTTAGCTGTATTTGTTGTTTTTTTTTAATATTCCTTCTCTTACAGATTTCCGTTTCATTGCAATAGGTATAGTTTACGATATTTATAATTAGTTATAATTAAAAAAAAATATTCGTTACAATTTATAAATAGATAAATAGAATGAGAACGTTGATGTTATCAATAGACAATCTCTATGGATATTATGAAATGTAGAAAATAGCTGTTTACAAATGATATGTTACTCTTTTGTCAATTTTATTGTTTATATTTTTGCACAGGTTAAAATTATGTTCAAACTTAAAAAGTATTTAGTTTAAATAGACGTATGCAAACATTTTTGAACTGTTGAACATAAAGCTGTAACCGGCTCGGAAAGCATTTCTGCTGAGACGAGCCGACAAGAAACTCAACACTTGCCCTTTTCAATATGAAAGGATTGACAATTAATTATTTTTAAATGATTTAAATGATCTAATTTCCACACATTTATTCCCTTTAAATATTCTTCGATAGAGTTAGAAGTTAATATTGTTTTTGTATTAACTTTTGGTAAATTTCACGGTATATCCCCCACTTGGCAGGGTAAGCAAAGAGAACCGTAGGAACCTATTGTTAGGATACTTCTTCGCTTTCCGCCCATCGAGGCATTGCGTGTTCAGACCGAAGAAAATGAAAATTATTCATTCTCCCCGAGTGGGAATCGAACTAACAAGCTGTACAGGCAGATTCTGTGCCTCTGCAAACCTTTAAATACATTGCAGAATTAATCCACCATATTGTAAATTGACGTTATCATAGCGAAGTATATACCTGACTCATGAGTGTACGAGATATGATCAACATGGTTATTGGTTTGAATCTCGCTCAATATATGGTAAAAAGAAAAAATACGTATATGATTATCAAAAAATGTAACATTACTTTTATATGTGGCCCAAATAAGGGTATCAAATGTTCACCCTCAACGATTAGCGTTATGGAAATTACCTATCCCCAAAACTTTATCTAAATAACTGCCCGATTAGCGCCCTCTTCCAACTTCGCTTTTTATGAGTGTTGTTTAATTTATCGATATTACTACTGTAGGCGCAAAAGTCTTCTCTTAATCTACTTTCTCATAATTTTAGTCTTAAATTTTATATTTTTTATTAAGTCGTAACGTATTTGAAGCATTATGTGTACGCGATCATCTTTAATTCAAATTTTCACTAAATGACAAAGTATGGATTTGGCCATCTTGCCATTAATAAAGAATGCTTGAGCATATAATTAGGACAAAAACATTCTAATATTATAAATAATAAAAAATATCGATACTCTTAGGTAGTCACATCACTACGTATTTAACTATAATATTGTTAATAGCCCATTTGACGTGCTCTTTGAAGATTAAAAGAAATATACTTAGTTATAGTATACTTATGATTATTTGCAGATTACAAAGTATGGCGCAATAAAAGTTTTATAGCAATTTAATAAGTGAAATGGCAAATTTCAAATATGCTTAGATTGCAACACACAACTGATTGATTATTTAAAGATTCTGGAAGAGGAGGAAAGAAGACAAAAAATGAAAGCATATCTCCTTTACTGCACCTTAATACCTTAAATAATGTTATGTCCTAAATGACTTTTCTGAGTGCAATTTCTACAATGAGTTTCAATTCAATGCTAGTTATAATTTAATTGAGAAGGCTATATACTATACAATATACCCCTACCTACCTACTTAACCAGTTATCGCTGATTTCAGACCCTTTTGAATAAGCATTATAATTAATTATACTTTATACTAAACTACTAATTATTTGTTTTTAGTTTATTATGTTTTTTTTATTGTTTCTTTCTTTTGTTGACCACAGACTTTTGGCGTCCGTGCCATTTTTTTTCTGGTTAGCTTATTTGTATTATCATTATTGAAGTTATTCAGTCTTAAGCAGTTTTAGTGTGAATCGATTCTATGTTCCAATTGGCCGACAGTTGTCGTCGACAATATCTTCAGCTGTTGTCTTCGTTGTTGTTGTTTTCTTTTCCAGGTACCTTGTTGGTGACTTTATTGCGTAGTCCTCGTCCTCGTCTCTATAGGAAACAGCAGTTGTGATGTTGTGTTCTACTATATCAGTCATGGAACTTTCGTTTGCCCGACGAATGAACCTGCCGATTGCTTCTTCTTCAGCGTCAGAGTAGTAAATACATCCTTTGGTGTGTCTTGTTATTGCGACGACAGCGTGGGATATATTGTCGTATATGACACTCTTGATGGTCTTCGTTTGGATGATCACTACGGACTCGTATGTTAATCTCTCGGCCTCGTTGATAGTTAGGATCTATTATGTTAACTCTTGTTGGATTTGTGGACTTTACTACTTAGCCCAGAATTGTAAATAGCCGAGAAATATTTTGTATTACGATTTCGCCTTTATTAAGATTTTCTCATGTTCGAATAATCTGGTGTACTTATATTTTTGTGTTAATAATTTACACTTCAAGAAGTATTGATATATAAAGATAACATTTATTATAAAATTGTAAGGTCATCATGGCGCTGTGGGTTGTGGGTTCGGCTCTCACACGCAATGTTGAATTATTTTTATTTCCTCGTATTATGTAGCGGAAAGCTTAAACGAAGTGTCTTGACACTCTTTTCAACCTGATTACCCTGCATCACTATATCACGCATATCGTGACACAGATTAAAAAATATATTTTTTTTTTTTGCATGACAGTGACATGACACATATGATAGTGTTACATTACAATATTTAAAAAGAGGAAGAAATTATCACTATAAAAAAATCAAAGCACAGTAATAAAAATGTCATAACAAATTAAATAAATCATATACCTAATCCATTAAGTACTATTAACCGTCATTATATAATGTACATCACAGGTTGATTATATGAATACTTTGAATTTTCGAACGCACAAAATTGCCTGGCTGTATGCGAAGAATTTAAAAAGAGAAAAAAATATTTGGAGCGAAAAAGTCGTGATAGTTGTTCAAAAGGAACGCTTAGCAATTACTGGCACGCGAGCGGACAGTCGCGCGCCGGCTACGGACGTTTACACATCAATAAAGATTACAAATTAAGTAAAATTCTATATTATAAAATATATGTTCCTGCAGTTAATATAACAAGATAAAACCCACATGGTTTCGAAATTTTAAAATATTTACAATTAATAGAAAAAAAATATATTGTAATTATTTTAAAAGTTACTAAATTCAAATAGGTACCTATTATAAATGTTGGCTTCATTATAATTTAATTTTTATATTATGGAAAGTAGTGGAGTAGATAGTAAAAGTAGTCTAGAAATAGAGAGTGCATACTTATATGTAAAAAAAGAAAGAAAACCGCTTCGATTCCAATCTTACAATAGTACAAATAAGCTTAATTTATTTTTATATATTTTACCTAACGGTCGTTAAAACCTTTAATAAACTACTTTCTTTTTATTGTTGTTAAATAAAAATAAGTTTACATCTTTATGGCCGCATCTTACTTGTCATACGTCGTGATAGCCGGAAGCTTACGATGAAATTCTCAACCACGTTTACTTCGCATTTCCTTGAATCTTGTTTTTAAAAACATGGCTTTCATTATTACACGGACATTATTAATTTTACATTTGTTTTGTGGACAAGGAAATAAAATACTTGTTTGTTTTGCTTTCTAAATAAAATGATTACTTATTTATATTAATTTATAAAAATGAAAGTTAAACTTCACATAAACATAAAGCCTTTGGAATAGATCAGTTTCAATTAAAATATATGTATCAATAAGAGTATTTTCATATGTCGATAGTACTATTAATAAATATTTTGTTATAATCTGTAATTTTCTGACAGTTCAAGGATTTTTTTAAAATTATATTAGTTTAAAGTGTCAAATGCAGTGAAACTATATCTAATCCGTAGTAGTGTTACCGGTGTGGTCGCATCTTTAGCGTCGTCGTGATCGCCGCGAGCCGCTGACAAATAACCCGCCCCGCCTACCGCCTGCCGCGATGTACCTAGCCTACATTGCCACGAATACTATGCTTATGTGTAGAATATCTTAAAATTTGGTAGCTCCATTAACGATAGAAGTTGAAGTACATCTCAAACATTATTTATTTTAATTATTACTTTGATCTTCATTTGGAACAGGTGTTTGTGTGGTGGACCTGTGCACTATTTGACACGTTACTATAGTTTAAATATTTAATTTTGTATGTGCTATGTTAAGCCGTCATGGTGCAGTTGGAAAGCGTTTAATTTTAAATGCTATAATTGGTAACTCACGAGGATAAATAAAAACAAAATTGTAATTATTTTAATTTGGTCTATTTAATATGGCAAAGCATGGCGTTGACTTCTGCCACGTAATAACAATCGAATCTGGCGAGAAGTTACGCTTTACATACCGCCACTCCACACTACATTACCTACGCAGGTAAATAGATAGTGTGAAAATTAAAAAAAATCTTCTTGACCTACCACCATATTTTGTTTGACGAACAAATAGATTCAATCAATGACCTGACTAAATGTCAGTTAGTGTAAGCGACACGATATCGTGATCGCCGCCAGGTGAACGGATATCTCACGCCTACCATTTTATACCCTTTTTAATATGCATCAGCTTACTTAAAATCATATCTCAAAGTGCAGCTTTCTTTAATGGATCAAAGGGAATTTACTGTTATAAATCCTATAGAGGATTTCATATAGTTTAGTAGGCGTGTACAGGATACTTTATAGTACTTATAAAACATAGACACAATGCTACTGCCTAACTTAAATTTAAATAAATATTTTTTAAATAAATTTATACAAAAAAAACATTGGAAATTCACTATGGCATAGCCAGTAGACTGCTTAAAGAAGCTTTACTATTACTCTTTAATATAACTCATATATTTTTCATGAACATTTGTAGCCTATAATAAATGCAACAGTAATAACTATTATAATATTTATATAGCTACCTGCTGTGAACTGAGGCCGTCATGACGCAACGGCACAGGCTGACTATAAACGCGACGGTTGTCAATTCGATTTTCATTTGGGGGAACGAATTACAATTTCCTCCGCCATTCAACACGCAATTGGAAATAAGCTGGAAAATGGAGTATCTTAATATTAGGTTTCCTCTGTCTGTCTGTTTTTGTTTAATATATATAAGTACCTACAATTTACAATATATTATCCAAATATAGAGTCTAGAGTATAACAAATATAATCACACTCTTTCATTGTTAGGTTGTCATAGGGGGCCAGATTGTCTCTCAATATGCCTACTCGTCCGCACCAAACACCTTGAGGCGTTTCTCTCCCTTCGGTAAAAAACGATTGATCCGCGAATATGTTCCAATTAAAAAATCCATTCATGTTTAAAGTAAGTAAAACGAGCCCGTTGCTGCTCAGCGGGTGTTTGGAACAAAGAATATTTTCCTTGAAAATGTCACGAATTTTACTACGAGTAATTAGTAATTATAGAAATGAAGAAAAATATTAGTTATTTCTAAGATTTTTTGTACAACTACCAATAAAACAGTATGTACACGAACAAGACTTGTTTGCTATTTATTGCTATAAAAAAGGTATTATACATTTTTTTTATTAGACGCAGTCGTAGCGCAGCTCATCTCATATAAAGCCAACGGTGTACGTTGGCTGTATATGAGATGGTTGTTGGTTGCATTCCAAGCAAGATGAACCACGGCGTTAAGTCCCGCCACTTAACAAGCAATGTTTCGAAAAATGGACGGGAAGTGGGGAGCGAATTGTTTTAAAACTACTTTATTTATTATGGGGCTTGATCCACTTCATGTCGTTGAATTTGCTTATATTATTAATACGTGTAAGGATCTTTTGACATAACAATATTTACATAACTAGAAACTCTATTTGCCATATTGTATTATTTTTCTGATACCAAGATAATTGGTAGCTGTTACATAAAAAAATAAAGTTAACATTATCCAGACAAAGTTGGAGGCAAGAACATGTCGCAAATTCTCCCCAGTGGGAAACTTCATCCCTGCATCTGTGAATCTGCAACAAAAAACAAATTCAAGGATTCAAATTGGGCATCCCCTTCGATAGGCCAGAGGCTGTTTACATTACTGCATGAGGATTACTACGATCTTTCATTACCTAATGCATAATGGGGTTCTCATCAAATATTGCGGATTTCGTTGGTACGAGGTACAGTATATACTATATAAGTAATTAATAGAGAGATTATTCGCCACCTTATGTACTGGAAGGGTAGCAATGTGCACAGGAAATTAATCTAGCCCGTCCTAACTACACACGATTGTTGTTCTTGTTTCTTTGTTGATATTCAAATAATAAATATATATTTTTAACAGTATCTCGCAAACATCAGGTTAGGCAGAGAGAATCTTGTGTCAAGTCTAAAGGCTCCGTTCTCCACTTACCGCTCCAACTAGAGATATTGTATGTTGAGCGGCGGAACTCAACGCAGCGTTTTGTTAGCAAGAGCGAGAAAATAATTTAATCTTTAAAATGGATATATATATATATATATATATATATATATATATATATATATATATATATATATATATATATATATATATATATATATATATATATATATATATATATATAATATATATATATATATATATATATATATATATATATATATATATATATATATATATATATATATTATATAATTTTTAATTGATTTTAAAATTATACCAAGCTATATATGCAAACTTAAAAGTAGAAAATAGTTTACATTTACATAAACACAAATATAACTGTCGAACATTTAACCTCTTCCTCTTTTGAAGACGGTTAAAAATATGGTGCTGCAGGTGCTACTGGAGCTGTTTCTGCTGCTGTTGCCAGTGTTTACAACAGATTGGTTAGAGTAATATGACGGGCGTTATGTTTAGTAATTGAGATAACAAGTAAATAAAATCTTTCCTCAATTGCAACTCTTATTGGATATTATGCAAGATTTATATAGGTGTATACTATTCCTCATACGTTCACTTTTAAAGTGAACTTAAGGCACAGATCACTTTAAAGCAATAATTATAACTACTTAAAAGTTTAACTTTAAACAAAACTGATATTTGCCAAATTAACTGATATAAATGTATTTTTATTTACGATTATTTTTATTTATTATTTATAATTATTTTCTCTGGAGGTAAAGGCCGGCGTTAAGTTCCGCCGCCAGTACTCGAATTCGGGTAAAAATATCTTGACCACTACGGTCTACTCTAAAGTTGAAAAGCTTTTTTTTTAATAATCCTTACTTAGAAATGAAAAGGATACAATGATCGTTATAAGATCCACTTCCAAGTTCCAACGCAACAGTGTGTAAGTCAACACTTATAAAGCAGTAAATACGCAGCGGGCGGTGGTGTCCGACCGCGGCGCGCTCATGCTACTGCGACTACCTCTTGTTTTATTCAAAATCTTATTAAGTTTAATTATAAAATGGATAAAAAATATGTTTTGAACTTCATTCATATTTCATGATAATACTTTATTAATATTTTATAGTAACTTGAATAATTTAGAATTTGCACTTTTGTAATATGCGAGATGAATTTAAATTATATTGTAAATTACATTTTTTTTCTACTTAAGTTAATTATTTTTATTTTCCGGCTCTGGTAAGATAAATTGCGACGTTGAGTTCTGCTATTCAACACGCGGTGTGTTCAGAGGCAGAACTCAACGCCGTGTGGAATTCGACCGGACAGCGGAGGACGGAGTGTCTTAACATCAACATAAAGCGTAGAGTATAAAAATATTGTAATTTGATATATTTTATTAACTTTTCATAAAAAATTTAAATACTTAAAGAATTTTTGTTTCAGTTGTATAGTAATATGGTAATAGATAGGTTATTTATAGTGATAACATTTTAATTATATTTAAATATTTCTAGTCTTGCTTTCTAGATATTTTATGCTATATGTTATTTAGCATATTGTTACATTTGTTCTAACAACAATAAGCACAACACACTGTACCAACATAACAACATAATATTTCGCAACTATGTGTATACAGATTAAAATAATGTACGTAATTGTGTAGACGTTGGGAGGCTGAAATTGTATGTGTATGTATGTATGTATGTATGTTTATTCACGTATATCGTTCAATGTAGAATGTCAGACGCAAGTTTGATGCTATCTAACATCTATCCTGTCAGCTTATAGTATATTGTTGAAAAGCTTTACAAAGGAGGTAAATTAATGACTATATATGTTAATTAGCAGGTAAATTGTTATTGTATAGTTTTTTGTTTCCTTAGTAATGTTTCTTCACCGGTGAAAGTGCAAGCGAGTATAACATAATGATCAATAAGTGTATTTAGGTGCAAGAACGTCATCTATAAATTTTATATAATTTTGATTTTATTTAGGTAAGGAATTAAATAAAAAAAATTGTATTGTTAAAAGTTTACTGGCAACACTTAAAACGGTGTGAACAGCGGGTGGCGTTAACTGCGCACGCGACTGCTGTACTTTGATAATATAATTTGACATTGATATGTTTACCTGTAACTTATTTTAAACAATAAAATAAATATTGGTATGTAGTTACGATATTGGCTTATAATATAGTTAAGATGACGATATATACTTATTGTAATTTAATTAACTATTATGAAAAATGAGGCCATCGTGGCGCATTGGGACGGTGTCTAAATGTAAAGGCGATGGTTGAGGGTTTTCGACTCCAGCATTGGGATGGGGGTTGGGATGACATAGTTTATATGTCCATTTCTCCACTCTGGTAAGAGTATATTTCACCACTCAATACACATTTGGGTGGATATCAGAGAACGGAGTGTCTTGACTCTATCTAAAAGTATGTATCCGAGTTGCAGCGTGAAATTGAAAAAATAAAATTTAATAAGTTGTCCTTGTCCTGTGGTCCTTGAAGGTCTGATATACCCAAAATTAAAGGGAAGAAAGAAATTTAAAAAAGAAATTCTAATATTATATAGATATTTATATCAGTAACAATAATGTTATTTATTGTTTTCTGATTTTCTGTACTTAAAATACAACATAGAATATTATTTTCTATTCTAGGTTTTAAATTTTGTTGGAGGATGTATACAAGATTTAAAGGTAGCTGTAATTTTGAAATTAATATAAATTTTTAATATAGTAAATTTAATGTAGCATGGCTCAGAGCTTATTATTATTAATACAATAATTCTAGAGTTTCACGCTTGTTTTCACATATAGAACAGAGCAGGCAAGAGATTATCTGGTTAAGGATGTTCTGGTACATTGAGATTTTCGAAACATTGTGTATTGTCTTATCAAATGGAAAATATTATATAAAATATTATTGGAAAATATATAATGGAAAATATTTTATATTTAAATATAATTCCTTCCTTTCCTTAGAGAGAATCCATTGTGTTTATCGGACAGAGGTACCTACTTTCATTTTCATATTTTTTTTAAATACTGACATATTTGTAAGGCTTTCGACACAAAGTTGTCAATGATGATGCGGTAAACACTGACATATTGTAAAGGGTGATTGATTGTTCCATTGTCGTGGTGTTCAAAACAAAGGTAGCCCCTCACATCAATTAAGTGCTTCTGAATAAGTTATTAGGAATCGCGTTATGTAATATAGTGCCAGTTCAATATAAAGATGTATTTTTTTTTTGGTTTACACAACGTATATTAATGACTTTATCTGATATTTATGTATGTTGTTCAATGCTATTTTCTATTCCTTTCAATTTTTAGGACATAGGTACTTTAGCCTATTTATATTATAATTATTAGAAAATTATTACGTTGAAGAAATGCAACGACGTTAAAAACAATTTCTGTATATAATATAATAAAAATTGGTCAGTTTCAAAATAGAGACGGAGAAAGTCTTATAAAATCTTTTCTGACCATTACTTTTAGTTATTATAGTTAGAATGTCATTCTTCCACATGTTTAGTCACTAAGGACACAAGCCACCTTTCGTTAGGTAATACCTACGTTTGTTTAAATTTTTTTTTATTGGTGTTGTGTAGAACTATATTTTTAGGTATATGTTGCATAAAGTAATCTTCGCGTTGACACGCCATTGCCATAATACCGATCAACTAAGGGGTCATTACAGTGAAACCGTTTTATTATTCAGTGGCTACAAAATTGTATAATGCATTCGTTTATCACGGAAACACCATTGAATAAAAAATGGCTAAATGTTTAAATTTATTGATATTACAAATTTCAAATGGAAATGTTTATTTTATTTGATTTTGCCATGTGTTAGTTAAACATCCTAAATATGTTTATATTGTGACATTTATTAATGTTCTAGATAATCTGATATAAGGTCAAGTCACACATTTTTACCAAGATGTAGAGTTTGTGAAATTAGAGTCTCTCTATGTACAAGTTGGGGCGTGTATAGTTAAAAGCTTTGCTTTAATTTCTAAGTAATATCTCATTACTTTTTGACAGCACGAGCCTCATAATCACTGAAGTACGAAAATAACAAAATCCACCTAAACCTACCTAAATACCTATGTCAACGGGTTGGTAAACGTTGGGAAAACTCAAACAACACCTATTATTTAAAGAGTAGGGGTTGATTTCTTGAAACTTCTGTTTTATATGTTTTCACTGCTTATAAGAGATTATATAAATTTACAGGTCTCATATCAAAATTGGTTGTAGTCTCATATCATCTAGTTTAAGAAGAGAAGAAGAAACGTTAAAAAAATTATTATTTTGTCGTACTTTTTGTTTTAATAGTAGCTCACACACCATATTTCAGCTTTTTGGCTTCACGAAGTATCTTATGAATTTTGATGATCGTCAGTCAGTCAGTGACGAAATCAGAGATTTCCAATATCAATAAGTATAAAAGCCATGTAAGTGAAATTTAATAAATATACTATAGACATCATATCCACAAATTTTCCTTTATTTGGTGTTATTTAAACTCAAGTTATGGTTGTTAAAAAACGGCGAATTGTTTCAAGAATATGTAGGTAGCCCTTGTGCTTCGCGTGGCTCAGTTATGTATATTACAAAATAATTGACAAAGATATGACCAGAGATTCCGTTATCGAGCATATGCAATAGCTCTTAAATGTGAAGTGACTCTGGCATTGATAAGTCATTAAAGATATAAGTATAAATATTATTAACATATTGAAAAATCTCATTATTTTAAAATTTTTGAAGGCACCCACACGCCGCAAGCGGTGCTCCATCTGTCAGTGTTTCGGGCATAACTAAGTGTAGGTATGTAGATAATAGCCTATACTATATTACAACATTGTATGTAGTAACAAAAGTGTCTGTACACTTTTAAACTTTTTTTTTGTGTGCCTGTTGAGTTAGGGCAGAATATACGCTATAATAGATTTTGGAAGCTAGCATACCTGATGCAGGATCGTAGTAGACGAGTGATAGCAAAAATGTTTAAACGTGATAAGCACATTTCGGAATACCTGACGGGAACCAAAATACGACATCCAAACTGAAAGAATACCATAAAATGACTCTTTACTAAGAGTTGTTGAGCATGATGATCATTTTTCATTATAGTATGAATAATATATATATGCGTATAATTTGCGTTCGTATATTATTTCATTTACAATATTAAAAATTAAATTGCCACCAATGGCTTCAAATTTTACATATTCAATTTAATTGAATAAAAAAAACAGAACAATATCAAACTTACATTAAGTAAAATATTTGCTTACTCTATATGATTCCAAGTTTATTAATAGGTTTTTTTCTTGTTTATAATACATTTCATTATGTAGTAGTCACAAACGATGCCCCGTCGCGACCTCGCGTTGATAAATATGAGCCGAACACGACAGCCTCTGTTAACAGAAACATGTAATTTAATTACAATAATATTTTAGTTTTACGTGTTGTTTAAGCCTCTTTTTCGATGCAAAACGTATTTACGCGAACTGTTTGTACTCAGAACGGATATCCTCCAGAAACGGATGGTATTGTGAGACTCATTGGTGAACTGACCGGATCCACATACACTGAGGGGAAGCCCTCGCCACTTTATTTCAGGATTATCAGGATCGTTTGCGCTACTAGGCTGATATGTGTTTAAGGTTTTTGTTGATTAACAAGATATTTTTATATAACAAGATTATTTTCAATGTAATTGAATTTATATATATGAGTTACTATGTTTCCAAAAAGTGATGTAATCGTAAACTATTATTTCGGTAAGTACATCACTTCATTATATACTTTATTCCATACATTCTACTCTATTTATAATTTTTTTTCCAATTATCTGTCTGGTTTCTTAATAATAGGTATTAAATTATATTACATGCTGTAGATGCTGATCGATTGTCTGTATGCGGTGTAACAAACAGTTCGATTCCCGCTCGGGGCAATAAATTATTTTCATTGCCCCACTCTGCTAGACATAATGCGGAGTTGAGTTCCACCATTCAACTCGCAATGTCATAAACTTTGAGCGGGAACTAAGACACAGTGGGTTCTAACACAAGTTCTCTTTACTTCTCTTACTATTTGTGGGAAAAAGTATGAAGCTGAAAATAAAAAAAAAAAATCTAAAAAGTATGAGGCTGAAAAAAAAAAACAATTTTTAAAAAGTAGGAAGCTGCGAATAAAAAAATAATTTCTACTAACTAAAGTATCTACAGTATAAGTAAATTTTTAAGCTTAAAATATATCATAATGTAACGTAGACGACATGACAAAGCGCAACCCCATGTTAGCGTCGAAATCAAAGGTCCTGCTACTGACGTCACTTTGTGGTATTATAGCCCCATGCTACTCTTGAAATTATACGTGCATTTACAAAAAAAGGATTTAATAAATTTAAAGTAATTAATTGCATAAACTTAGTAGGTATATTATTTTTATACAGTAGTTGAAAATTATATATCATTTGCTATAGCTTGTAAAAAAATGCTTATGGATGACATATTTAGCACTCTATTCATTTAGCACAAAAAATAGACCTAAATGGTATCTGCCTCCACCACGTGGAGTTACTTCCAGCTATGTTATTTTATTAGGTTATTCCACTTTTATATTCCACTATTTTATTAATCACTTAACAAGTTGTTGTCTGCAACTTATTTCAAGTAAACATTTACAATTAGCAGTAAGTCTTTTCGTAAGGCCTTTCAAGAAGTGTCATTTCTAGATTTTGTTTTATAGTTTAGGTAGCTTATTATGGTAGGTCTAGGTCTAGATATGCTTCCAGGCCTTTACAGTAAACATTCGTCCGTCCGTCAGTCCATCCACTTTATAGTTAAATTGATCTTGTTTAAAATCAAGCAAGAGTAACTAACTTATATGCATTAAAATTAATGTTTAGATAATAATTATTTACCCTTACGCTATACATATGTACACGGAGAACGGAGTAGGTGAGTTAACTCTGCATTTCGCGCTTTCCATGTTTCGAAATAATGCGTGTTGCGAGACCAGAGCGAGAAAGATGAAAATAACTCAATCTCTCTGAGTGGGAATTGAACACACTACCGTCGCGTTGACAGTCAGACGCTAAGCCACTGCACCACGATGGCCTTAATTTAGTTTATACTAGTTTTTACTAGTTTTCAGCATCGCATGTCTTAAATATGAATCATTTTGAAAAAGAACTATTAATATCTCGCAAGTACATTTTAATACAATATAATTCATAGTTATAGTTTTATTCAGTAAAGTGTACTTTCGCAATAATAATATTAATTAAATATACGCGTATCAATATCATAATTTAACATTTTTAAATTACAATTTTATATATAACGTGCAATGGTGTTTCGTGCGGACATATGGGCAATAAATAAAATATTTTTCCTACTTATTGTAATTTAATTATCATAGCATAGCATACGGGTATCGACGTTTATAACATATTTAAACACGTTGTATTGCCTTGTTCTCGTCATTTACTACTTCAGGTATATCTTGTTCCGGAATGTAAGGATGTGTCTATATTATATATTATATATTATAGGTACATACTAAAATTCAACAATTACAGGAGATAATTATAAGCAAGAACGCCAAGAAGCACAAAAAGACAATATATATATATATATATATATATATATATATATATATATATATATATATATATATATATATATATATATATATATATATATATATATATATATATATATATATATATATATATATATATATATATATATATATATATAGATATATATGGTTGGATGAGAAGTTTCAACCTAGCCTCAAACCTTAACTCCAAAGCATTGCTTGTTGAAATACAAAAAGGACATATCCCAGTGCGTGGATCGAGTCCACGAATATCGCATTTACAGCCAGACGCTATTCCACTGCGCCAGTATCACAATTTGTGTAGATAAATCATGAGAAACATTTTCACGTCAAATTTTACAATAAAATAATAAATTGAAAGGTAAAATTATTATTTTATTTAAATTTTACGCATTACGTACCTATATATTTATTTCATTTTATTTATTCAGGTCGTGCGGCGGTTTGACAATATATTGTACATAACATATGAAAAACATAACATATAAAATATTATTATTAAAATTCTTTTTAAAATTAGTTTTAATAGGTTAGTTTGCAACAAGACACATAAAGTTATTCGTTTACAATACAAATTACGTTTACAATACATCAAATATTTTGATGATTTCTATAATTTTAACATTTTCTCTGATACTTAATAAAATTATGGCTTTTGTAAAAGTAAAACGATGAAATCTACATCCGAATATTCAATCAAAAGTTTAAGTAAAGAATGACTGTCGATTATTGTGTTAGTAAATATATAAGGAGATTTGGCTTCTTTTCATTTTAAACGCGTTACTATTACAGCTAGTAATATATATATATATATATATATATATATATATATATATATATATATATATATATATATATATATATATATATATATATATATATATATATATATATATATATATATATATAAATAATTAACTCCTTACAGTAAATGTAAACTAAGCTTTATCACAAATTGATTTGTGCGCGGAGATCGCGAGGAGGTTATAATTTTCGCGCCACGCACGTCCCATGCTGAGACGCCAGCGAAGAAATATCGATTGTTTTCTACAATATTCTGAGCCTGTTAACTCTTTTAATACTAGCTGATCATCCTTGTCGTAGTAACCGAGGAACATGAATGGATCTAATATACGACATTTTATAGGGTAGCCGCTTATATTTTTTGTATACAAGGTGTACACTATGCTTTATACTTTTAAATTACAACGAAAATTTATAAATTGAGTTAGAATGAATAGTAACTTTTATATTAATTGCATGTTCGAATACGGTAAAATATATGAATAAAGAGTCAAGATAAAGCTCTTTAATATGGGAGGATGCACAAATTTAATTTCGTCGTAATAGCATAATAATATGGAAACATATAACTTGAAGTATATTATTTAGTATAATTTTGTACAATAGAAAAAGCATCAATGAGATATATAAATGCATATAAATGTGTATGTATATATCTCATTAATACGTATTTGAGCATTTCCCAGGGACTTACCCATAGCCCACCTAACCCCCCTCGTATGTAAATGAAATAAAATATAATTTAATTTTCTTGTCTGTCTTTTTGCCTTTCCGCTTGTCCAGGCTAATCTCCGGAACCGATGAACTGTATTGTATAGGACTTTCACTGGAATATAGATTATATCCCGGAATTCCCACAGGATCAGGACCGGTACCACAATTACCACGCACGAGTGCCGCCCAAATAAAGTGTTGTATACAAAATGATAGTTTTCATTTATACATCTACATACATTTTTCATTATTTTCCATACACAAAAATCACAAAAAAAAATTATATGTATAAAATATATGAATGAAATCTTTTTGCCTATATTTGGTTCATAGTATTAATGATAGTATATTGTTATACAAGACGTATCGTTTTATCTGACTGATATAAATACGAGCAATGGCAACGTTCACTTGTATACAACATCAAGACAATGTTCATTATAGCTTTGTACCGCGCTTTGTATTAAAGATAGATGTAGTCATACATATTGAATTATGTATACATTTTGTGTAAATATGATATTAATAAACCAATTCAATTTTTGTAATTCAGTTTTGGTTTTCATATGTTCAAGCAGATACAATTTATTTATACATCAAATTCAGTTCATATTTAAACTTCTCTGATCTTACTGCCTTTTCTCATCATCATCTCCGCATTTTTACGCCCACATCTGGAAATAGGTCCTTATATATTTCTACAGCCCCCAGTACCGTGCCACACGCACTCAGCGCCTTTAGGATATTTTGACTAGAAACTGGTATATTTTAATAAATAAAACTTGTCTATATTATTAAACATAAAACTATCTTTAAGATTCGAATTCGTATTTTAGTATAATGGCGTCATTTACATAGTATCTTAGAGTGTCAATATAATTAAGTAACAATTGGCGCAGGGGGATAACATCTGACGGTGAACGTGACGGTCGTGAGTTCGATGAGCAATGGTTATTGTTGTTTTATACAGTATTCTAAAATCAAATAATCTAAATATTCTTTATTCAAATCGGCTATTACAAGCATTTTCAAATCGCCAATTAACCTAAGTGTCAGTATTGTCAGTCCTACTAGAAGCTACCACCAGCTCGGAGGGCAGTTCTGCTGAGAAGAGCTGGCGAGAAACTCAACAGTCAACTCAACATTCTGTCTTTACAACTGTCATAATTGTAAAAGTTTTTAAAAAGAAATGAATAGATAGATAGATGATATGCAAAATATTTTTCTTATAAATTTTTTCTTCTTCTTTCTTATAAAGAGTAACTAGAATCTTAAAGCTTTACAGTTTTAGTATATACGAAACGTTTGGATGTGCAAAGAAAGTCGTGTAAACAAGGTATTCATGCAGAACAATACGCCCAGTGAAAGCGAGGCTAATGACGGTTGAATATTTTAACAGAGTTGTAGGGTACTCGCACATATGTGATACTATGACGACAAGTGAAGATGGGGCTATTTTTGAAAATAATAGTTTATTATTAAATAATTTACGTCAGCTGGCAATGGAAAATGTAAAAACGGGCACTAAAAAAAAATATGCACTAGAATAAACGCTCCGTATGAATACGCTCTACATATGCTTTTTTGACACACCAACCTGTTGTGTTTTATTTATTTTTGCCATTTGTATTAAAGAAAGTATTAATGGCTTACATTTGATTTAAATCATTAAGAGATAATAATTTATCCAAAATTCGAAAGGGCATTCATGTCTACCTAAAATGCTACCGTAAGAGCTACGCAGGTTACACTGGGATACTATCCCGCTATGTGGAGGACATCTAGTGAGTGCCCAAGGTAACGCTAAAGTATATCGTTATAACGTCTATCTATCTAACCTATCATTATACCATTCCTTAATAAATCGAATATCGAACACAACATTTTTTTTATTGCCTCGCCCTCCACTCCACATTCTTCACATCCTGTTCTCCTCTGGACTCCATGCTGTTCTTTAATATATTATAACAAATACAAGCATGCAGTTCCACCACTCAACACGAAAATAGCGAGAACGATGTGTAAGACACTCTGTTCTCGCTATACTCAAGGTTCCTTCCTCCTACCCTGCTTTATGCGGGATAAAAATTTATTTAAATTGAACCAACTGTTTCTGAGATTAACGTGTTTAACCAAACTAACTCTACTATATATATTTAATATACTATTCTTTAAAAATACCTCCGATTTTTAGTTAAATATATTTATTTTAAAAGCTTATAAGCAAAATATGTAATAAAAACCATTGTAATTGCTAATTAGCAATTATTTCTCCAGGTTTACAAGTGAATGTTGAAGTATTGAAATTACGGCTTAGAGCGCATAATGGAATAACGTCTAACTGTAAGCGCAATGGTCGTGGCTTCAATTCCCACCCAAGGAATGAACTATTTATCCGTTGCGTTTTCCGTTCTGGTAAGACAAATAAAGAGCGTTGATTTTCATCAATTAAACTCCAAGATTTCAATTTAAGCAGGAAGCAAATAACGGAGTGTCTCGACACTAGTCACGCTCTATCTATGCTGCTATATGTGGCATACAGCTTGCAGCTAAAAAAATTATTACTTTCCAAAGCAACCAATCGGTAGATAGTTTATATATATTTATAAGAAAAACGGTTGTTTTACTGACCATATGAAGTACCTTAAAAGATAAAGATATATATTTATTTCATTATTAAAAAGTGCAACATTCGAATTTCAAAAGCAAACATTCTGGTTGGAAATTGGAGTACAGGATATCTTATGTCAATGGTGTTTCTGAAAAAATGTAATTACGTACATAAATGTAACGTGTAAATTTCACCGAACAACTTAAAATGAAAATATTCCAAAGTGATTACTTTGCAATTACAAAAATTAAGTTAAAAATTACACGCAAATAATAAAATTCAAAAAGGCTGTCTGTAAACGAGATAAGATTCCCACTCGGGGAGAATTCATTATTTTCAATTTCTTCGCTCTGGTAATTAGACAAAGCGCAGCGTTGAGTTCCGCCACTCACGTCTGTAATAACGGAAAACGGAGTATCGGAGGAACTGAGTGTCTTAACACTATATACACTGCCTAAACTGCTACGCGAAGGAGACTGCTTGAAGCTATAAAAAAAAAAACTAGATGTTGATATTAAGTATTAACACATCGGGAAGTTTTCACGCTATTATACTTATTATTATGTTTAAATAGTGCCTTTCAAAATTTTCTATGGTGCCGTACTACCTGCCAAAATAACATACGACAAAGAATAGCCTCTTAAGTATTATATTCAACAAAAAAGCTTTCGCACTTGATTGAGCAATACAAACACGATCCTCCCACAATACGTTTTTATCATCCATATGTTCAATGCAAATATGTCAATAAAATCGAGCGTGCAGTTGCAATTTTGAAGGGTTAGTGCAAGTGTTGGGTAAAATTGTGCAATCTTTTGGTAAGCTTTTTTGTTAGACAAAGTTTATTTTGAGAATAATGCTTTTTATTTTTTGTGTATATTTGTTTTTTTTTTTAAATGTTCTGCTAGGATGTTTGGAAGGAAGACTTGATTTTTGTCTGAGATGTGAATGGAATGGTAATGGTAAAGGTAGTCGAGGCACAGTGAGACGGTCTTACGATAACATACAACGGTTGTGAGTTCAATTCTCACTTCGAAGATTGAGTTATTTTCGCTTTCTCGCTCGGGCAGATAAAGCACGATGTTGAGTTCCGCCGTTCAAAGTTTATAGAAAGTGATTAATCTAGTGTATTAACAAGGTTCATGTCCTGTGTTAATACACTCCGTTATTAACAGATATATAGCGTATATCTGATAATAACGGAGCGTCAAATATATAAAAAGCTTCGATTCACTATATTAGAAAGTAATTACGAAAAATATCTGGCAAAAAAATCTTTAGCCAGTAAGTAATTTATGCATTTATATATTAATATTTAAAGTTCACTATTATTGCCAAGGTTATGCCACTAGGTTAATAAATTGAAATGATTTTTTTTTCATTCTATCGCAAATTCTACCCAACTTTTTGGCCAGTTTCTATTTTGAAAGACAAGATTAAGTAGTTCAAGGTAATTCAAGAGTGTGCCGTGAAATTAAAATCCTTGTGAGAATCCATAGTTTGGGAAATCACCTGTTTTATTTAAAAATTGAGTTCGTTAAATGGGTAAGAGCGTAGCAAATTCTTTTATAAAAAGATTTATCTTGGACTTAAGCTTATAGGAATAATCAATTGCGATATATTTCGAGTTAGGAACATTTGAGTAAATTGAGTTAATATGTTATAGACATATAATTTTAGGGCATTAAACTTTATAAGTATTAATTTTAAAAACTTTAATTTGTTTATTAAGATTCTGTCTTTTAATAGCTAGTCTCTAAAATTAACCTTGAGATTTATTTAATTTCGGAATCAGTTCCTGCTTGAACCCTTATGATAGACACGTATGGGAAACAGTATAATATCACTGAAGATGTCGATATTGCATTATCAAGACTGGAAATAAAATAAAGATGAGTTTATTTTTTTTATATAGAAATTTTATGTTTGTATTAATTTTATGTTATGTCAATAATCATTTGAAAAATGTTCACAGTTGTGTTTTTCATGATATACCTAGTACTTCAGACTTATTAACTAACTGATCAGGAATAGGTAAATTATGAGAAATTTTCTCTGTAATCTATAAAAAGATGTCACCCTTACCTACCTTACAATTATAATCAATTATATATTGTATGATTATATTTTTTGGCTACATATGAAGAAATGATAGAAGTTCGGACTGTAGGGGCGAGCTAATTAGCAAGCATTTTAAAGGAATATAAACCTACGCTCGGGTTGCAAGATCCGAGCGATCAGGTACCTTCAACACAATGAGCCCAGAATTCCCATGGTATTTGTGAAACTAAAACAAACTCCTTGTTACCAGATTTCTCTCTTCTCTGTTTCCAGTTATTGCCCTACTAAAGATTTTGTTTGTCCAGCTAACTGATAGAGAAATCATCATTTGACATAAAAAGTATTATTAAGCATTAATCCAATATTATCATATTCAGTCAAGCAGGTTTTAATGTGCTTCAATGATCTCTCCGCGCTATGGAATTAGTATTCTTATATTTAATACAAGCTCTTACATGAGCTTCACCAGCGTGGTTAAGCTTTAAATGCTTGAAATGTAATGTAGCATATAGACAATTAAACTCAAAAAGTACTACAATTTGAACCAGTAGTTCCTGACATTATCACATTCAAGCAAAAATATTCTTTAGTATTATATATAATAAAGGTTGAAATCTTATTATATAATCTTATTATATAAACATAGTATAACTTGGCAGACACCACCAGTCAGAACCACATATACCAAAAATTCAATCATAAAATGATTATACATGCGATAAACGAATCTAAATATCTTTTATAAAAACAAAAAACAAATTCAAAGATATGTTATCCCTATATATTATACATTCAATAGGTACAAAGGGAAATCACAATTCTTGTTATTACAAATTACATTTTTCTCAGTGTTTTAGGGGAGATTGTTTGGGAATTCTTAATAGAAACGTAACATTACGTGAAATATGAAAAGAACAGGGCAAAGTGACCTTTATCCGTATAAAAATAAGAATTGAACGAACAAATTGTGAATTGTTATTTAAAGTCACTTTCCGCACTGACAGTTTTATTAATTTGGTTTTTTTCGTTTGTTCCTCGGAGATTTCTTCGTTTGTTTTCTTTTGATACAAAGTTTGTGTATAATTAATATACTTTTATTTATTGTTGATTTTATAACTAAATAGGTATAGGAAATTAGAATAAATATGAAAACTCCTTTTGGCCCGTAAGTGTGAGTCGAAAGCTTATGTAGATAATAAACATAAACCCATATAAAAGAGTAGGCACAGAATACCCATTGTCAATATACTCCACTACCCTCGTCCACATAAAATTAATCCTCCATTATAAAATTAAATATTTATAAAGCTAAATTTTAGCTAGCTACGCTTAAGCTGTGCTTTACACGGTTACTGACAGAAATATCAATTGACTTTAACTTTTGACATCTTTATATAATACAAGCTGTTATCTGTATATATTTTATCTTTTTTTAAATGTATTTTTTATGCCTCTATGGTTAAATCGAATAAGAGTGAAATTGAGAGTTGTGTATGACACATTAAATGTGCTATAGACAACTTTTACCGCAAGTACAGTGTATACACCGAAAAACTTAACGAAATACAATATAACCTCTAACCTCATTTAATAAAAAAATTAGAAGCTAAGCTAGCTTAAAAATAGAGCACTTATGCAAAAAATATTTAGATATACCTAATAATATAAGGCCTAAACTAGTTAATAATATGTAGAATATATAAAAGATTCACGTTTTCGATCTACAGTATAAGAAAGAGCTCGATTGAATTGTAGTGATTATATTTCTAAGCCAAATTAGATCTAGAACATGATTCCGAAGGTATTTTTCTATCTATCGATCTCTTGCGCGGTCGACCAAGATTTCGAATTCCTTACAATTTTATTACCTATAATTATGATGATGTTATTGTTCATCAAAAATAAACTACTTTAATAACAGTACAGGTGTACCCATTACTTTAAAAAAGAAATATTGACCTAGTATTGAGTATTGGCGTAGTGAAATTGAACCGTCGGTGTATTTCAATGAATCGTAGAGATGTATTGATGAGAGATCTAGATTGACTGTAATGTTATTTTTTTAACTTATTTTTTATGAGCTGTAGCACATAATTTATTTTTCGTTTTCCTTATGGAAATTCGGGAAATCTGTTAGTGGTCAAGCACTATACATGCCAAATTTCAAATTTCCACGCTGCGTCATTTTGGCTGAATATTGTCAGGTCACTCACTATGTGAGGGAATAGATTTATATAGATACTAGTAGATGCCCACATAAGCCATACTTTTTTTTATTATTATATATATCTTGTTTGTTCACCACAGGCTTTTGGCGTTCGTGCCATTGTTGTTCTGGTTTCCTTGTTTGTAGTGTAATTAGAGTTGGAGATTCTCGGTAATTTAAGCCATACTTAGTTAATGTGGACTTTATGATCAAGAAATAATTCTGAAACAATTTTATATTTACCGATTTTTTCTTGTTTTTTATAGTTTCGCTTATTTATTGTGATGTATAGCCACATTAGGTGTTCCAAATCCTTGATTTTAATATAACAAAATGTCAATGACGAATGTTTTACATTACGCTGAACAATATTTGTTAATGCGCAATTTCCTTATATACGAGTACTTTAGCTGGACATTTATGGTTCGACGTGAAATATTTCAGAATACCTACTTTCTTTTTAATTTTTATATGTAACAACTTTTGTTAAAGAGCCATTTCATATTTCTTATAGTTTAGTTGTTGTATTGTAGTTCTACATCCTGTGTCCTTAGTCTTTGATTTTTCTTGTCAATGGAAAGTGCTTTACATGTTCGATTATTTTTGCCATGGCAGCTTTTCATTATTTGTTATATTTCTACTGGACTGCTTTGGTTCTGCATTAGCTGAGACAGTCTTTAAAATAAATACTAGCCTAGACTACAATATATGCCCAGCCATACAATAAAAAAATTATTCAAATCCTTCTAGTAGATAGCAGCAAACAAACTGAACGATAAAAAGTTTAAAAATCATATTCAGTTAGAGTTTTTATATGTCCCTGCATCATTTTTTCGCAAAAATATTCAATGTACAGACATCATTCTTTTACTGTTACTACTCTACTACTTTTTTCTGCTTACCCTTCTATATCGATATAGAAGAGTAGTTAGAGAGAACCTAAGATAGATAATAGATTATATAGATAAGATAGGTAATGTCAATAAGCTGTGGTAGCTTCCTGTAGGACTGACACTACTGACAATTTAAAGTAAATAGTTAATTCAAACGAGCTTGTAATAATAGTCTAGTTCAATAAATAATATTTTTATTTAATGATTTTAATTTTAAGCAAATAATATTATTTTGCCTAATTTAAACTCCCACGGTTTATCATATCGTATCATGATTATTTTATACCTACATTAAATATGAACAAAATATAATCTGATGTTCGTTCGTCCAACTATATTTCTGTTCATAATATAAAGTAAATATGTTTAGTTGTCTTTTAATATTTACATTACTTAAATGGGGTCTCTGGAAAATAATTATCTGTACCATACATGTTTTTTTTTATACGTACGGGCAATGGGAAAGCTATACAAGTTTTCATTTCGATTGTTACTCGAATTAATTGATTAACATGAATTGTAATATATAGTATATATATATATGTATATATATATATATATATATATATATATATATATATATATATATATATATATATATATATATATATATATATATATATATATATATATATATATATATATATATATATATATATATACTATTGTGGTACAATTTTACAATTCTATATGTACTGATTTTTTATTTTTTATATTCTCGCCTTTAAAATACAACGAAAAATAAAAACAACGAAAGTAAAACGTATGACTTATTATATAATACGGAATATATATACGGAATATATATGTATATATATATATAATATATATATATATATATATATATATATATATATATATATATATATATATATATATATATATATATATATATATATATATATAATATATATATATATATATATATATATATATATATAAAATTAAAATAATAAAACATAAAAATATAGTAAGCAAATATAGACATGCATACTCGTACATGGTACATAAATAGGTGTCGTTCACAAATTTCGACAAAGCTGACAGCAATTCCGTTTTAGCACTTTAATCCCGATTCTAGTACTGAATAAAAGGCATATTTTCGTTCGTCGACTTGCAAAATTGTCATCGCAAATAGCTTTCGCCTCGGGCGCTCTAACTGTTCGCTTCTAAAACTGCGTAACAGCCACTGTGGACGTAAAATAGTTTTTATTATCTATGACGTAACGTTGGTTTTCTATTGCCCACTTGCTATTCATAAGTGTAACAATGAAAACGCCAGCATTGCACACGTAAATAGGATTCGTCAAAACGTTTCCCCGTGTTAGATTTAATGCGCAAAAGAATAAGGTCCACAATCATTTAAAAGGGAAATCTGAACTTGAAAATCGTCGCTGACGCTCGATATCAAATAAACACAATCGTATAAGTAAAATGCTGCAAGCGACTTTACATTTTGTGAGCAAAAAGCAACTTTAACCCAATCTAATTATAGTTTAATTTCTGTCGATAAGTGATTATTGCTAGGATTTTCGCCGGGGGAAGTGAAAGGGATGGATTTATAAGGAGATTAGAAGACAAGAGTGAGATGGAGATATAGCTCGGAGCGCTGTGATTGGTCAGGAAGGCCGCAGGCTGTGAACAGTAGCCCGCCCTATGTCTACTGTAAACGATGACGGACTAAACGGAAAAAGACGTACATAATCCTGAAAACGAGATTTGCTTTGGTTTTAATTAATTAAGTACTAAAATATAAATAAAATGGTATAATCCAATAAACTAAATATATTCAATTACTGTTTATATCTACAACTTTACCCACATATTTCATATGCCTGGAAAAAGGAAATATATAAAAAGCTAACAAAACAGTTAGGAAGTCAAAGAGCTTGTGACTTTCACTCGAATATAACGAGGTGTTTTCATACAAAATTATTAAATAGGTCCATCTTCAGAATAGTCATGTGCTCTCATCTGTCGCGTTACCCGGCGGCGACACCGAAGGCGCTCGTAGCTCGGGGCGTGGCACACATACACACATACACGCATACCTACAAACACACACAGACACTTCCCCTTTGAAAGCCGGAACAGAGGAAAACTTTTGAGCGCAAGTCTATCTAGTCGTTACGCATTCAAATACAGTCTCATTTATCTGTCTTTCTATTTAAGAATCAAATATTTTTGGTTTTTTTTTGTGTATTACACGATTTTTATTATTTTATGTATTGTTTATTTACGAATATAATAAGCATATTAGAAGCTTTTTACAAGAATATATTTCAATATAAATATGGTACATTTAAAAAAAATATGTTTTTTAAGGCCAGTTTTTACAGCTGTTAATTGGCCTTCGACTCTAGAGATGATTTTTTTAATTCACTGCTCTATCTGATAAACAAAAGTGCGTAGTTGAGCTACTCATCTCGAGCACAGCACGCATGTCTTAAATTCGGAGAGTCAAAAAGGAGTGTTTTAACACTAAGTTTTCTCTGCCTACCCAGCTATATGCAGAATACTGTGTGAAAATAAAAATATGTCTATATCACTGATCTTTTAGCCTTTGCATATTGAATATTTGTTTAATTAAACCAAAGTTCAAAGTTGTTAATTCAATCCTTTCTTGAGATATGTACTTCAGTGATTATGTATTTGGCTATGATTAGGGCCTATCTGTTCTATATTATTTAAATATTTATCCATAAGAAAAAGTAGGTACCAGTGGCGAAGTGTCCATGTAACACGATACCCATCGGGTTACCTTTTTTAAGTTTAATACATATTAAATAACAATTAATAAAAACTAACAAAGTTCTCGCTGTAAACCAATTTTATTTCATGCAATACGGCTTGTATTTAATGAGTAAATAACCTTCATAAGTTCAATCACACTCAATTTATATATTATTTTGAAAATTTTTATTTTTCTATGATTTTTTCCGGCTCTGACTTACCTAGGACTATAAAAATGTCACCACTCCCTAACACGCCTAATAATTGATTACTTTTAATTTTTTCTAAAGATGTATGTAAGTATATTTTTTTATTTAGGTATATATGAATGTGATCTACACTATGCTTGCTTTTATACCTATAGAACTAGCGACCCGCTAGCTGAAAACTGAATTTGTTGGTTTCGATATGTTTTACGAAATCACATTGGACATGTTCAGTATGCTTGTATTTACACAGATATACATTTTTTTTGCTTAAAGTAAAAGTTAAGTCTAAGTTACTCCTTATTACACCAGCTCTTTTGAAAGTCTCGTCAATATCCGTCCAGTCGTTTCAGAGATTAGCCGGAACAAACAAACAGACAGACAAAAATTGTAAAAAAAAAATTATGTTTTTGTATATGTATCGTATATACAATCATATGCATGTAGAAAACTCCAATTTTATTATAATATTGCAAACAGATACGCCAGGCCAGACTAGGCTTGTTCTGCCTACCCTGTACAACATTTTGCAGGTGAAAAACGTTGAAAAGCACACACATATTGTTCCATATGCGCTTATTTACATCACTTGTAGTGTATACGGAACCTTAGAGTTTATCTAAACTAACTACGATAATAAATTCCTTAAATAGTATCCCGAAAATGACTATTAAAAGGGTTTAGTAACTATATATTTCGCTTATACTCATAAGCAGTATAAGTTATTTTAATGGAATGTTTACTTTATAACTTTGCAGTTATAGTCATGAGTAATATATTTGATATTAGCTATCCTTATTATTTAACAAGAATTCATAGCATAAAATATATCCAATATTTAAAAGAGTTTCACTTAATTAGACAAGCAAAAGGTCAACTTTGTATATCCAAAAAAAAAACCTTATTTAAAAACGCTTCTTTGTAAAAAAAATAAATATAAATCAACTTGAAAAGCCAACACGAGCCCCTAATTACGCAAAAATAAAACAATACAAAATCACAATGTTTCGATTAATAAGCTAAATAAATAAAAAGTAGGTATAATGAGAAAAGCCGAAAGGTAATCTGTAATCTTGTTAGGTAAATGTTTGGGGGGTTATAATTATTTAAGGCCACCCCCTAAGGAGGGGTGAGCCTGCGGTGAAAGCGCCCTTGTAATTATTTTTTCTGAACTTTACTTGTGCCTGCGAGTTTATTTCGGGAAAAATCGTGGTGCGTGAATTTTCCTTGTTCAGAATTGAAACATTAAAGTGAAAAATGTTTCTTTTTTTACTTTTTCTTTACAAGATCAGGTTAAGTAAGTTTGTTGTAGACATAAACGATGTATAAATATTATTATTTTAGCCGAATTTGAACCACAACTACTACTTAGTAATCTTTTCTCAATCACCATTTTATTTATGAATTTGCACATAATCTATGTATAGGCTGTTAAAAATACAGCTAGGTGTAGCTTGAGCAAAACTATAAAATCGAATAATTTTTTTGGTTACATAATTTCAATTATTTGAACAAAAAATATTTAGTTAAAGTGAAATGATCTACTCAGAGTATCATACTTAATAAAATATTTCACATTATACTAATAAAAAAAATTAATTAATATGTCTATTATTAATTAATTTTATTTATTATTTATTATTAATAAAATTAACAATAATATGTCTGCGGAAATAATATTATTAATATAATTTTCATGTCAACATGAGTAGAAAGAAAAAAAAATCTTCTAATATATATATATATATATATATATATATATATATATATATATATATATATATATATATATATATATTTCTCAAAATTTCAACGGGAGCGAGAAATAACGGGTTTTTACGTTCAATGTTCAAGTTCAATTCAACGACTACAGCTCGTATAATATAATCAAGAATGATTTAAAATTCCAAATTATAATAAAAAAAAAAATCACCTTTTTAAAGATAACATCAAAATCTTAACCTTATAAACAACTTCTTTAGACTTCTAAACGCCTTAAAAGGTTTATTCAAGCAATTTCCCGCTAAACAAGATTTTCGTCGACGGAAGTTAACAAACTAAATAGTGGTGCTACCTGGCCGGAAGTAGGCTGTATTGGCGGAAATGGAGCGGTCGACCGGAAGTCGCAATTTACGCCAATTTGTTAGTTCTTATAAAGGAAATGAACTTCAGCTTATTTTATTTTGAGGGTTAGCTTTGTGTGTTAACCTTTGTAATCTTTTAAATCTTTTTTGTATACTTTTTAAAACTTACTGTTAAGATTGATTTTGTAAATATTGTATCTATTAATAGCCAAAAGAGTTTCAGTCCTGGAGAAAGATATCAAGTTGTGGCTTGAACAGCTCTGATCTAAGCTCCATGGAAGACTCTTTTTGTAAAATTTTAATAAAATGTTAGCATAAAATGTTAGCTCAACAAGGTTAAGATACTTCTTAACATTACATCTGTCGTTGGCTTGGTTGGGAAATATGGTTAGCTCGTTCTGATTTTATATACGTAGGAATAGATATAGGATCATATCTGAATTTATTCAATAATAATAACAAATAAGGCCATCGTAGCACAGCGGTACAGCGTCTGACTGTACACGCGGCGATTGTGGCTTTGATTCCCACTCAAGTTGCATTTCTGCTCATGCGTTATTTTCATTCCCTCGCTCTGGTAACAAGTTAAAGACCACTCAACGCGCAACGTCTTGAAAATTGGGTGGAAAATTAGGAATGGAGTGTTTAAACACTAGAAACAACATTAAGCTAAAAAAAACCGTGATAATAAACCTGAAAAAAAATCCAATAATCAATAATTTTATACGTATTTACGTCATCAAATCGAACTTATTGAAACGCCTTATGTAATCTTGTTAAAAAAACAATTTTTGTTTAAATACAGTTTAGATATTTTCAAAGAGCGTAAAATTGACAGGTTAAGTGTAAGATGCTATCAGCGCACCCCTCGTACTCAAGCGAGCGTGGCTAAACACGAAATAGTAGTATTTAACATGTAATAGCATTATGGCCGAGCTATTTAACAAACTATTATATTTTATGATATAAAAGCAAATTAGTTAGTAATATTTATTTATTTATGTAATTAAGTACAGCGTACAAAACATACACTTATTCTAATTTACAAACATGTCTTACAACTATTGGCTCAGTGCTACTTTAATGACAGGCCGCCACGACATGGTTAGGGACAGTGCAATTTATTATAATCTAACATTTATTAAATTAATGAAAAAAAAAATTATTTACTTACTGACTATATATATATATATATATATATATATATATATATATATATATATATATATATATATATATATATATATATATATATATATATATATATATATATATATATATATATACATATATATATAAATAACTTAATGTCAAGATACTCCGTTCTCGACCTCGATCGCCAGACAAAGTTCACATTATGTATTGAGAGACTTCACTGACTGCGACATCGCACTTTGTCTTACTAGAGCTTACAATCATACGCTTACATTTTATTATAATCACCTCAAAATAGATCTCAACCGTTATAGTTCGTCTGTGCTACGTTTTCCGAATAAAATGCAGCCGAAAAAATATAACGAAAATATAGTTTTATTTATATGTGTTATTTGAGCAGTATATTTTGTATCAATATAGCTGAAACTACTGAGCGTACTGGATTCTTAGGTATAGTAGAGGAGCACTAAGAGATGATTGTTCGAAATTTCTAAGGGACCAGAATAATAAAGAGCAGTTTATTTTTATGTATGCCCATCGATTTCACAGATATTTGTGTTTGAAAAAGTGTACTTCCGTATTGTTCTACCATCCCACTAAGTTAGTTTTTGATTCTAGAGACTACAGTGCGTACAAAATCGGAGAAAGGGTAGAACCCTGGGGAACGCCTGCGCGGACGAGGCGGGGTGAGTATAGAGTATGCCCTCTACTTTGTATCGAAAATACCTATTTGACGAGAAGTCTCGTAGGATGTATACTAGACAGTGTGGTACACCGGCGGTGAACGGCTTGATTTTCAAGCTGCTCGGCGATTGGTACCGTTTATGGAGGATCGAAGTTAATCCGGATAAGAGTGAAGCGATTCTGTTTTCTCGTGTCAAACAGAAAACGGCCTCTACTGTGTATATGTTAAACCGACCTATTCCCTGGAAACCACAGGCCAAATATCTGGGAGTAATCCTAGATTCTAGACTCTCTTTTAGCCCACACGTCAAAAGAGCCAGAAATAAAGCTCTCTTTATTCTCAGTAGGCTTTATCCTCTTATTTGCAAGCAGAGTAAATTATTACTTAGACATAAGCTGACACTATACAAAACTTGTGTAAGACCTGTCCACAGTTATGCCAGTGTCGTGATCGCACACACTAAGCTGAATGCCCTTCAAATAGTACAGACTAAATTCTTGCGAATCGCGTCAGGACAGAGTACCCTCTTCCCTCCCCAACCGGTGTCGCTGTTAAGGCCAACAGCATTAAACTCACAAAAAAAAAGATTCTAGAGAGATCTAGGGAAACTATACATCTTGTATATACTTGCCTATATGTTTGTGTCTGTCTTAAAATCAGTCAAAACAAAAATAAATATAAGAAATAACTACTAAATACACTGAAGAGAAGATATTAAAATAAATTGGAAAAACATCTACATTGGCTACATACATCTACATCTACTGACTAGGTAAGTAAAAAAAATAATTTTATTTATTGTTTCTGATTGACTATATGTAATTTAAAATAATTAAATTTATTATTTTTTAGTTATTGGTATTCTAGGTATATTACATAGATACATAGGAACAGTTTTGAAGTTTGTTTAATTTTTTTTATAAAGTTTACTTTGTTTTTTTTAAACGCGATTATCTACTTACTGACTGTAACATTATTTTCGTGCAGTATTATTTAACGAGAAAGACTATATATAGGTTATATTAAATTAACCTAATCGGTTTGATGTAGCTCATTGTACGTACGATCAAGAGTTACCTCGAGCACTAAGAATGTGTCAAAATTACTTAAGTATTTTCGTTTCAACAGGCAGAAGAATCCGTGGGACGTAAGTAAATTCTAAATAAAAATTCAACTAAAACTCAATATATGCCCAAGAATACAATTGAAACGTCAATTTGTTGGTCTATTAACACTGAAACGTGTTCCTGTTAGCATTAAGAACGTTTGTGATAAACAAACTGTAGGATACTTCGTTACGGCTAGAATTTTCATTCGTCTGTGTAACAGGCGTGTACAATCATCTTAGTGCACTATACATTTTAAATTGAACCTTCATTCAGATTAAAATAAACCTAAAGAATATTGCAATTGAATTGAATTTAGCTTGAGCTGCGTATCTTATAATTTTGGTCGTGTGAATGCATCATCAAGTGAACTTAGCGACAAATCTACAGCAATTATTAAACCTTATTTATAGAACGATAAGGTTTATTTAAGCTTGTCAATACTTTGAATGCAACTCGGAGCAACTTCACGGCTATTTGGTCGCGTTACCAGACTGATTGTTGGGTAATGAGCGCGGAAAGCTGTTTGAAACGTCGCGGTGCGATCGATGTGTTTTGCTTATGGAGACATTTCAGTATTATATTATGATTTGTGTTCTTAACGTATTTTCTGGTACTTTATATACATACAGAGAGTTCGTAGCGATAGTTTATTCTGTTTTATTCTAAAATACATATACCGTGTAACAAATATAAAATATTGCCTAAAATATGCTTTTATATAAATAAACGCATTTAATATTTAATTACGCTTTACTGAGCTCCGCTGCGTTAAGGTTCGCCTGTATACACGAACAACCGAATGAGTAGAACGGTTTGCTATATGCAGGACGGTATGTCGTAAAACGTTGAATTAAATTGATATTTGGAAGCTTATGTAATAAATTTTCAAATTCAATTTCAAATTTAGTAATTAAAAAAAGCATAAAAGCATAGATAAGGCTATAATTTTTATAAAGTTTTGTTTTTTTAAAGTAAATTAAGAAATAAATTTCAATTATCTGTTACACAAACGGCGAGCTGAGTATTATTGTTATTTAAAATACTATTGATCTAACAAAGGAAGGAGGGTTACCTATTCATGTACAATCTGCCTCTAGCCACAGATCTACAAATTCACTGTTGAAAAATAAAAGAAAGTGTCTCTGGGGTGCCTACAGCGTGAAATATGCTACAAAATATATTTTTGTATAATCTGTGCCTATTTTGAATGAAATATTTTCTAAGATAAATATATTAATATTAGAAAAATTACTTTATATTGGGATTAATTTCGTTGTCTATGGTAATATATAATATAAATATAGGTAATAATAACAAATCAAATACTTACAACAAGATACGCGGATCATAAATATTAAGTTTTTAGTAAGTAGAAACGATTCTAAATATTATTAAATCTATGGTAATCAAAGGGTAAGTAACCCTTTCCCTTTCGCCGCTATTATGAACAAGGCACAAATGCCTGTAGTCTCGTTGTGCTGACAAATTAATCCCTCCATTCATATTGCATTGTAAAATCAGCTGCTCATGCCTAGATATTAAGTACGTATAAAATTAACTTTAACTAAAATAAATTGAATATAGGTACCAACTGTAAGACTTAGCCAAATCAAAAATTTATACGAGTCATTGAAGCTAAGTAGCTCAAAGCTCAGCGTAATAACTCTCTATCAGCTTTTTACATTTTCTTATTTTTACAAGAGCATTCTTAACGTTTTTCTCGTCAGCTGCTTTGTGGTTCTATAAATTATTCTTAAGATTTTAAATACGTTTCCCTTCGCCCGCGTTATCAAATGAAAATAGCTAATATTATGACCTAATGACACATTTTTACATCGATACGATTTACATGGCCTCTTACATTTCTTACTTGACGTAGTACTCAAGCACAAAAATTACTTTACAATTAGAATCTATAGACCTCATGACTATTACGACGATTAGAGCATTAAAAAAAAACTCATGAGCTTTATAATATTAGTATAGAATAAAATGTTATACAGATAAGTGGTATAACAACGTAGCGGAACTTAAACCTACGCCTATTGTAAACCATTAAGTCATACTACGCAAGTAAGCTATAAGTTCTCGTTTGGCAACACTAAATGTTATTCTTTATGTTTCACGCATTTTCCTGCGTTTGCAGGGTAGGCAGGGTAACCTACCCCCAATTAAAATTGTGTGTTGAATGGTAGAACACAACACCGCATTTTGTCTACCAGAGAGGGAAAATGAAAGTATTAATCCCTCAAAAAGAGGATCCGTACCCACAACAATAGCGTTCACAATCATACAGCTGCCCATTCTATGATGGCCATCAGACGTATGCTAAATATCAAAATTTCCAGGTAATTCTCAAATTTTCCACAGACATTTTAATCAGAGTAATCGCAATCTTTATAAGACTCGAATTTACGATATCCGGCGTAGCAGATGATGCTAAGGAAAGGTATTTTTGATATAGCATATATGTAGGTCTCGGTCTTGGTTGCCATACAGTACACGGGCCCGAGGCGACCCGCCCAGGTAATGACCGCTGCGCACTGCACGTCAGTTAAAACACTACAGGATGCTTAATATTAATATTGTAATACTTGAATGTGTTGTCCCCGATGCGTTTTAAGGAATATTTTCTCAAAAACTACATATTTTGTTAAATGAATGGTTCCTTTTTGAACTTCACGCTTTATCCCTTGCACAGTAATGACGTTTGCTTATTTATTTTTACGATTATTGATCTATGATAAGACGATGAGTGAGAATTATTAACCATGATGTAATTTTATTATGTGGCATACCTCTGCAACTTCACATCAAATTTCTTAAGATTTTAATATAACAATTGACAGTATTTAAGTGTTCGAGATAACTTTAGTGTAGGTAAGCGCAGGTATTAACAGCGTTACGAAACAGTTAATGTAATGTAAAATAGCCTTCCGCTTTAAAAAGAGTAAATAACACAGTAGATAAAAAGTCAAAAGACATAAGTACTATTAGAATATGCAACAAGTGTTGTTCTGTATTTAACATAACAACGAAAAACGATCAAGAAACAACTTGATCTGTTAACTACAGTGATCGACAAAATATATAGGTATTTATAAAATATGGCTCTAAATTATGGTTAATGCTGCGTAATATGCAGTGATTATGGATCCATTTGTTACAGCAATTGTTTTTTTATTTAATTGTTTATAGGAAACTATACGCTAAATAGGTCATCAAATGGCTTCAAGGTTAAGCGGTACAAGGTGGGTCTAGCTGAAAGGTCTCTATGACATATACAATCTCCTTTTATTTCCGTCTGACCATAGACAATGCGTTTCTAATAGCGTTCATGCATCTATAGAACAACATAAACTATAATTATAACATCCACAACATTAACTCGACCATACTGTATCTTAGCATCGCATTACATATGCGCGGCATAATAAATGTATCCGCTTAATTATTATTTTGAAAATATCCGCGCCCGCGGCTCCCGGCCACAGCTCCAATAAGAGTAACCCGATACACGATATTTTGTACCCCCAGGCCGAAGAAGACAAGTGGAGATGGTAGGAAATGGTCTTTAATGTTTTGCGTAAGGTAGATTAATGAGTATTCTCGTTGATAAAAATATTGGACAGCTATAGCTAGCATTGAATATATAATTTTAGACATAGAATGAGTATAGGCTCCTGATTTCTTATAATAACAAAAATCATAGTCAAATTGCCAACAATAAATATTAGAGTTAGTTAAGAAATTAAAAACAGATGAATAGCTTCACACCTTTAAACGCACATAGCAGAACTTAGTATTAAGACACTTCCTGGTGAATTTTCAAGACATTGCGTGTTGAATGGTGGGAGCCAACATCATTTAAGAAATTTGAGATTTTTCCTTCATGAGACACGCAAGGTGTCCTCGTGGGAATCAGAGTTAACATAGTGTAATTCTTTACAATAATCACCTGAATAAATATATCCTATAGAAGTGCTAGTAACAAAATTATAACACTTTCGTTTCGGAAAAAGTTTCACGTAGAGAATGTAGATATAGATATGTACATATAGAAATTATAATTGGCTAGAGAGCTTGTACGGTATGTAAGAACAGCGAGCTCAGATGCGAAAGCAAATTTCTATAGTCATAATGTTATAAAAATGCTTGCAAGACCGTAATATTGAAAACAAGCGATATGTCACTACCTGGAATATATATAAAAAAAGACAATATTTTAAATAATAAATAAATAATTTATTAAACCTTGGAGCCTCTTTTTAGCAAGTTATTGCTTTTACCAGGATATATATATATATATATATATATATATATATATATATATATATATATATATATATATATATATATATATATATATATATATACATACGTGTAGGATGTGTATATTAGCGTTATTGTTATGTGCATAACAAAAATCTATCAATAAAGATATATTAATAGTTATAAGGATATTTAGCATGCTGAATAAACGCTTCAGTTTCCTCAGAGATGTCAACCGTTCTTTAATTTTTTTTCTTTGAATAATTAGTAATTTGTTCTTATAGAAGTATTAGACGTACTGATATGCTAGCAAAATAATGAGGATACAGAAGTGTTAATCGAATGTCATGCCATGTCTATGTCAGTCAACATACAAAAACTCATATTATAGTTTTTAAGAAGGCTGATATAGCTTAAAACAAACGTACGCTATATATATGTTAAAGTTCATGTATGAATAATGAATTCGCATAAGTTAAATAGCTCGTCTCGCCTTAGTGTTTGGACATAAACTTACTCTTTTTGTATTTTCCTCGTTCGTACAATCAAAATCTAGCCATTAATTAATTATTACGTTGACATATTTAACCACAAAAATTATGGGATACATGTATCCACATCGATTACTATTATGTTTTTAAAATAAATACTTCATGAGATTTATACTTAAGTACTTACAATCTTCATAAAAACACCTCTATAGTAGTGTCATACACCTTTTACCATGGGAATAGAGTGGGCCTCCGCTGTGCCCACCCTAGAATCGTCTGAAAATGTTTACAGCATTTTTATTTTCTTAGAATTATACTACGTGTGTATAATGTTTAAATTTCGAGCGACAGTATCACAAACCAACTGGAGGCCAGGAAAACTCACCTGAAAAATAACTATAGATACGCCCATGCCAATTACTTGAACGTAAAATTAAACTATTATATATTTATAATTTATCAATAAATCATTACGTATGATAAATAACCATAAAACAATATTATTATACTGTACCTAACAAGTTATTTATCAATAATGCGAAACTATAGTTACGTAAGCGTAAAATTATATGAAATTGTGTTTGAGATGATAATTTGTAGTTTGACGATGTAGTTTGTTGTAATACGGAGCATTAGTTGTCGTGATTTATTTCTACTAACATCGGTCTTATGAAGTATATACTATTATTTTATAAGGAATTCTTATTTGTACAAATAATAGAAATAATAATTGTCAGTTGAAATCCAGAATAATACATTTCTTATTAATATAATCAAGTTTAGATGGTGTCCTAAAAATAATTTAATTATATTAAATAAAACAGTTTGAAAGGATTAATCGCGGATTATATTATCATTTTTTCGAAACCCGACGTTTATCATTTTTAGGAAACCTACAAAGTTGTACAAAGTTTTCCAAACGTCGGGTTTCCAAATAATGATTATATAAGCAATTAATCCGTTTAAGCTGTTTTATTTAATATGAATAAACATCGCGGAAACCAAAGAACTTATTAAATAATTTAATTTATTTGCTCTGGTATGGAAACACAGCATCGAATTCAACCAATGAACTAGAAATATCTCGAAAGTTGTATGGAAAGTGGGAAATGCAGTATCTTAACACTAGGTTTCCTCTGCCTAGCTGCTAGAGGAAACAGAGTGAAGCTAGAAAGAAGAAAAAGAGACCCAGTCCTATTACATAAAGTGCCTATTTAACTAGCGACAATTGATGAATAACCTAGTGTGAATTGTATAATGAATAAATAATGCTCAAATACATTATTTATTTTTTAATTTCGCATATATTCATTTTAAACGTAGACAAAGTCAAATGACTTTGTTCAATGTAGCCATTTTTAATTTACTAAACAATTAATTTGATCCAATGCCAATAGCAACTGTGACGACTGACTTCACGCTCTTCGCTGGTTTTATGCTTAAATCCTAATAGGCTTTCTTAAAAGTAAGTAGACAAAGTTTACCATCATGACAAAAACTGTCTACATTTTTTATTCACTGGGTTACATCATAATCAAAGAACTGAACGGAACCGGCACAAAACTAAAGGTGTATCAATAGAAATATTACCGAGATTCCTTTATTCCTGAACAAGATAATATGATTGCTAATTATATATATATATATATATATATATATATATATATATATATATATATATATATATATATATATATATATTTAGGTGTAGATACTAAAATGCCGATATCCAAACCAGTAGGTACTTTGTTATAAAATTTATTAGGAAAACTTAGTGTAACATTTGAAGTATCACTTTTCGTATATTTAGAGACATTATTGCATTATCAAATTACACTATTTCTAATAATACACGATAAAAATTATAAATAAATATAAAATAAAAAAATACTCCCGATTCAGATTTGGACTTACAGCAATTCAATGCCTCGAGGCCATTGTGGCGCAGTGGAATAATGTCTGACTGAATAACTCGATGTTTGTAGGTTCCCCAGTTCTGGCCAGAGAAAGTGCCATGAGTTCCGCCACTCAACACGCAGTCTGGAATACGGATGACGGGATGTCTGATTATTTTGATATCAAGTTAATTTTTTTTGCCTATCAAGATATATAGGGGATGAAGTAAAAAAAGAAAGATATAACTTAATTTGGGAGTGAAAAATCATTTCATCATTTACACTAGTATTCAAAGTGAAAAAGCGTGTAAAGCTCTTAAAAATACTGCTAATATTACTTTTTAAATAATAGCTCTAATTATCCTTCTGTCTTGCGGCAGTCATGACCCCATGGCCACGACCAGCCCCCGGGCGCACGTAGAATACTGCGGTGGCCGAATACTTAAAAAATTGCAGAGTAAGATCATTTTAACTTACTTCAATTAATATCTGTATGGAACATGTAATAAGAAAATCTACATAATTGTTTTTGGAATAAGTTGAAACAGTAAAGAATAAACGGCTTGATTTTACTTTTGATTATTACAATAGGTGTTGCCTACGACGCGATTTGCGTAGAATTCATGACCTTTTTTATTTTTATTTCTATTTCTATTTCTATTTTATTTTATTTTTTATTTATTATCTTTTATTTTTTATTTTATTTTCACTTACCACACATTCATTTAATTTCTGTACATGCAAAAAATATTCTCATGAGACTGAATATTTTTTGATAAAGAGCCATTTTCTTTTTCTTTTTTTTTGTAGTATAAGGGTCGTACCTGAAGTGTCTATGTCATTCCCAGGCCGAAAACATGTACAATAAAAAAAGATTTGTTTTAAACTGTAGTGTCGTTATGAGATAAAATACATTTATACATTTTTACATTTACATTATTGTATATCATATTTAAATTTGAAAATTTATTTTTTAAATAGGATTTAAATTATCAAGCATTTCAATGCATGATAATATAGTAGTATAAAAGGTTTTACATTATTGTTACAAATATCATGTTCTATGAAGGTGAAAGTTTAAAAAATTAAAACGCTAAAACATTTTCGCTCCAGTGTAGAGCTCAAATGATCACCAAGTTATAAATTTACAAATCACTTAATAATATAGACAAAAATTGCTTCAACTTTCAAAAATTGCTTCAACTTCAAATTTTCGCGGATCACGAATTTCAATCGTGATGCGCAAAATTTTTGGCATTCGTGGCTTAGCCTTAGGGTCCGCTGTTCCTAATTAGTTACGTTTGCGAGACGTGTGAACCCTATTGACTACCTTCACGAAGTCGTTAGTAATTGGTATTATATCATGTCTTATATATTGCCACCTATCATACCATACCATACAATTTTTTTTATTCATTTCAAAGATTAGCTGTAGGTATTTCTATACTTTATAATTCAATTTTTTTTATGCCAAAGTTCAGTCTACCGAAGTTGCTAACACTTCATGATATCACTTTCCTGTATTTACATACATACCTAGAAATATATTATTATTAAATAAACAACGAATTAAACAATAAAAACCTCAGTTATCTTTGCCATTCTATGATATGTGCAACAATAAAAAAACATTTTCTTCAAGCTTGTTCCTGTAAATTGCAGGGAATGAAGAGTCTAATGTCTAGTGTACTAATTTCCGGTTTCCGCCGAACTTTGAGAAATTATGTAATGAGTGACGCACTGTTTACCAAATTAATTAATTAATTTCTACCGAATTCATATTGAAACCTTCCAGTACATCATGCTTACATTTAGATGATACTACAAAAGTCTGGAAAAAATAATGATTGTAATATTATTAAATCTCAGCTTATAAAAATAGATATAACTATTTATTTTTACAAAGAAATCTGTTTTATTTTCATTAGTAATAACGGGAATTCTTTTTACATGATAGTGAATAAAAATATGTTTATATTTCTTGGCACGAATTTGTTCCGCGGCCGGCGTGTCATTGGGAGCACCCATTGTTTTCAGTATTTTTATTACTTCAAGACAAAGGCATAACAAATAAGGCCAAAGTAAAAATTGTTATTAAATAAATATATAATTCAATTTTGAGTTACTATACTTTTTCTTTATATATATATATATATATATATATATATATATATATATATATATATATATATATATATATATATATATATATATATATATATATATATAATAAAAATGTTTGTAATATAAATTAAGATTATACTCTATATTTCTATTTATGGCGCCCAAACGTAATTGCGTATCAAAAGGGGTAACTATTCAAAACCCGGTGCCATCAAAGAGCTTGGGGACTTTCAATGTGCGGATGCGCAATGATGCGAAATTAGTGCTGTGAAAATTTGCTTATGCATATTCTTCTATTTTTTATTTTATTTCGCGTTAATAACAATAATAAAATAAATTTATTAGAGCATATTAAAGTAAAAAAAATATTATTATAAAATGATTAAAACAGTAGGTAAGTAATTAAAGTAAAATGCAATTTATTATAACGGTGAACAAAGCACAGATATTTGAATAAAGCAATTTATTTAAAGGTATAAGAATGAAGGTTACTACAGATTAGCGCGTAAATCACCGAGAGTTTTTATCGATAACTAACGTCGTCATAAATTACTACAGCCCTATTAAAGCAGAATGCATTCTGATAGAAATTTGTTTTTAATCGGTTGAAATTGGGTGCGAAATGAGTTCTGACCCTCGGTTTTACTCAAAGATAGACGTTTAAATTAAAAATTAAACCTTAGAGACGATATCATTTGTTTAAGCCTTTTAATATTATAGATAATTATTTAAAGTAATATTATCTAAAAATACTGCCATTAAGTGCCATTCTTTTAAATTTACATTTATTAAATTTAAATTTATAACTACATGAATATGTATATATAATACCTATAAATATCATCAAGTCCTAATTCAAATATCCTCAACATATATATGTATATATATATATATATATATATATATATATATATATATATATATATATATATATATATATATATATATATATATATATATATATATATATATATATATTTACTAAAATAAGTAAAAGAAATACAATAATATTACGTTTCCAAATTTACCATAGATAATTAAATACGGTATAACGGCCAGTTGTCATTGTTTCCCTCCAAAATCTGACAGTTCAATTGCCTTCTCCGTGACAAGTGACATTTGTTCAAATTGCCTATCGTGCTAAACAAACAAAACTATTTGCGATTATATTAGTCTTATGCAACTTGAAATAAGGTTTAAAATTTAAATTAATATCGCAAAATTCTTAACAAGCTCGTTTATGTTTGTGTGGTATTGAATAGAGTTGAAAATTGTGTAAGTAGAAATTTTGTCATGTCTTTATACGTTCCATTTCCTGGTTAATACGGCGTGCAAATGAGTTCTTTATCGTAGTGTTTTTTAAATGTTTGTTTAATGCTCCATAGGGTGAATAAATTAAGTAAAAATCGTTTTGCTACAAATTACAGAGTATACATGATGATGTACTTATGTATTAGTAACAATAGTTTTTTATGTTACATTTTTTTATATTATAAAATATTATGTTATCGGGTAGTAAAACATATCTAAATATAGACATTAATAAACTACTATGATTATATTGAGTCTTAAATTAAATGGGTAAAGTTAAAAAAAACTGTCATTACTACTCAGCACTACAAGTCTGGTAAGGACTTTAAATTGGTATATAATACGCTAATGAATAGAGTTAAAGAAGCTATTACGATAGTAAGCCTACAATTACAGTAATAACTTTAAACATTCAATGTAATATGTGTATAATTATTCTAAATGGTACTGAAAAGGAAAAGATGTTGGGTTAAGAAAATGTTGGTATAAACAAATATATTTACGATACACAAATGTGTATTTTAAATTTGTATATTATATTTCTTAAAATTAAAATAAATAGCTACACGCTATATCCCGCATATAGCTATGTAGGCCTAGTGTTAAGACCTAGTGCCGATTCTGAGACATTGTGTGTTGGTTGGCGGAACTGCACGCCGCGCTTCGTCTTATTTCCAGAATGCACAAATGAAATAATTAGTTTTCCCAAAGAGGGAATCGAACCCACAACCCAGCCGCCCGTCACGCCCAGTGTCACTGCGACCATTGCTGATCTTATTGTGAATCTCCGCCTAGTTACAGTTCCACAGCCAAGGTTGGCTTTTGCAAAGAATTGCAGTATTATCTTGGATGTAAGGGCCTTCACCTCTGCTGGGTACATTTTATATTTCCCCATATGATATAACGCCGTTGTATTAATTGGCTCGGCAAGCGCAGCGCTGGACGTCCTCTGGATAGATTAAACGATGACATAAAGAAGGCGGCTGGAAGTGACTGGATGGCGAATGGCGAAATAGGAGATCGTGCCTTATAGCGTGACCTGGGGGAGGCCTGTGGCCAGCAGTGGACTGCTATAGGCTGATGTGATGATGATGATGATTAGTTGTGGGCATTAGGTATGAAGATGAAGAGGTGTTTACCCACAACCTTCGCGTTTACAGTCGGTATGCTGCGACACGACGGCTTCTTTTTTTACTTTATTGAATTTTTTTTTACTACTATAATAAAAAAAAAATAAAACATGTTAAACGGACTGATCGCGTATATTGATTTTAACATTATTTTTTGGAAACACAACGTTTTCGAACACTTCGCCTACTGCAAAGTGGTCACGAGTAGACTGAGGCGGCATTCGTCTGTCAGTTGATATAATTATTTACTCAAACTCTGGTGCGGTAAAGCTTCCAACCACCACGACCACTCAAAAGTTTTAAAATCCCATACCTAACACAGATCAAACAAATAAAATAGTTAAAAGTCAGCTTTGCTTTGCTTTTTCCTTGCATTATTAATACAAGCTTACGTAGTTAAACGAAATTTAAGAAATATTCTCAATTAAGTATTTCGCATAAATATTATCAACTATAGGACCATTTATACACAAAGTTGTGGTTGTTGTAAATACCTATCAGGTTGTTAATACATTACGGATGCCTATCGTGGACTGCACTCATAACGTAGCTTATATACCAATACAATGTAGTCTATAATCATTCTATATACTATAATAATAACCGGGAACTGCGTAGGTACATCACACACCTGCCATTCAAATCACGCCTACAGTAATTTTCACAATTTATTTCTGCAGCTTACCTAATTTTTGATATAGGATTTTAAGCTTTAGCGCATTATAATAAAAGTACAAAGCTTAAATTACTAGTTCATACTCTTCGTTACATCGTAACATTAGCATAGAGTAGAATTTTTACTCACTTGTTTTTATATTGAAATGTCCAAACAGATTAGGCCAAATTTACATATAGCTGCCCATAAAGTATAACTTTATTATATCTAATTAATCACATGTCATACATTCAATATAATATATTGAAACGAATTTTTCAAATATTTTAATGTATATAATGATTGCTATTTATTTATATATAAATATTTTCAAATCGTAAAATTAATATGCCCATGACAATTAGAATTAAAACATCATTATGACTGAAAATTGATTCCAACTTGGCACGTCTGCATAAAATTATCTGTGCTGCAACCGTAGCGCAGTTACCGAAGTGGCAGACTGTACGCCCGCAGCCATCACGACCGCCTTTCTACGCACCGCTTTTGTTTTAAAACCACCGCCTTATTGAATCGCTCGAATGCCCGACTGAATGATAGCAGGTGGGGACAATAAATAAGATAATGTGGGAGGTTGAATTAGTCTTATGTAGAGAAACTACTATCGCTAATACCTATGTTCTGTGAAAGAGTACCTCAACAACTTTACAGATGTTAGATTATACATATTGTTGTTTACTGTGGCCATTATTTCTTGTATATACCAGGTTTTTGACTTAGATTAAATAAAAGAATACATACGTGTTCTTTTATTAAACATAGGCTTAGTAATTAGTTTAAGTTAGTGAATTAATAAATAATAGTTTTAAAAATAGGAATTGTCTTCAAATTGTTATGTCAATTTAAAAATAGATTTTTCTTATATTCGTTCTATAATTCTTTTGTTAACAGTGGTGTAATTTTGAAAGACTTTAATGAAAAAATATTATTTTGAATTGTAAATATACATTGATAATATTATATAATACCAACTCTTCCGTGGCTCCGCCCGCTTGACCGATGTTGTCGACCCTGGAATACCTAATATAAAAATATGTATGTACTGTACATATAAGTATTTTTACATTTTTCCTCACAAATCACTTTATTTAGGTAAAATAATGAAAAATATACGTATATAGATGAACTATACTTTTACGTCCAATATTTTATGTGAACTGAAGGTACTCGCCGTAATAAACGTTATTTTCCCGCGTAAATCCTTCCGCGTGTCTTGTATGCTGTTCCACAATTTCCTACTTATACGTTCCAGTGAAATTACCATAAAGAACGGTTCATCTGTTCCGGATATTCCGGACGTTCACGGACAAACTGAAAGACAGACAGAGAGACAACAATTATAAAAACGCGATTTTTTGTTTTAGTAACGTGTAGGTAAATCATAAGCAGATATTTCAAATTTATTTATATGTATAGATAACCAAAATCTTTAAACTTATATAACAAACACACATAGATAAAAAAATAAATGAACAGATTATGGTAAGAATTTCATCTCTGTTAGCATTACAGTTCACTGATAGCAGATAAAACAAAGGTATACTTTACAAGCCAGTAATAGTCCAACGGGCGAGTGGCAGAACGTAAGCACGGGCCTCGGGCCGTCACGATAAATGACCCGGCCCTGCCCGTAGACAATTTCACTCTTGAAACCTTTTTTTCATGTTAGTGGACCTTTGAAAAGACCTTTTTTATTTTTTAAATACGACCTCCTTTAAGAACGCTATGATACATTTTACGTCTTTTTCTTCTTTCCTTGGATATTTAAAACATATGATAAAGTGTAATGTTCAGGGATGGTATGTATATAAAACAAGTATTTTATATACTGTTAAAGAGTTGTGACATTTTGGTGAGTTCGGGTTCACATCTGAAATTTATGATACTTTATTCTTATTATTTTTACGTCAATTTACTATAAGTTACATTTAACTTGTGTTAGCAGAACTCAAAATCAACATACATATTTCTTTATAAACCTAAAATTAACTAATAAATTACATAATGCTAACTAAGTTATATGTAAAGCGTATAATACTTACTTACAGACAACGAGATATTTTACATTATAACGAACAAACAATAACAACGTATATTTATCGCAACGGCAAAAAAATATCACAAAGCGAACCCCAGAGTCACAAACCCCTAAATTACCGACCGACTATAATTACGGAACACTATCGGGTTTTTTATCATCCACAAATCTAATATAACTAATGACGGGATTCGTCTCGCCGCGTAAAAGATCTATTACTTTATGGTTTAATCTGTATGTCACAGTGCATATGCATCAAGTACGAGTACCAATATTTTTTTTTTATTATTATATATATCCTTCTTTTAACAATTTCCTTTTTTATGTCCAATTTCATATATATTAGATATTTGTACGAACATATGCCGCGAAATATCCTTTGAAATTTCCCTAACATTATAATAAATTGTCTTTTATTTAACATTAACAATTTCAAAAAAGTTAAAAAAGTTAAATTGTTGAATTCTTGTTCAGTGTTCGGTGCACGTTTCAAAGCACGATTTTATATATTAAAGAGTCTCAGCTAATGCTTTAGTCGAATAACCCTTTAGTTCACAATCAATCAAATCTGGATCAATTAAAAAAGTACGGTTGCAACTCAGCACGCTCTCTACGGGAGATTGTTAGAAATCGTCATTTGTGTTCGCACCATGCCGCCATATTGTCTTAATTTTTTCTTTTAATTTGTGGTTAAATAAAACATACTTATGCTATAAAATATATAATTTTGGCATATTTTTTGTTTTCTTGCTAAGAAAAGAAAATTATCTTTGTGTTTGTTTTATTTTAATATTATTCGTATGAAATTAATAAGTAATAGCTAAGTAGGTATAATAACAATATATGAGTTACACCTAGGACCGTCTCATGTAGATCTTACATCTCGCAAACAGTATACCGATTATGGCATGATGTTCCCTTAAAAAAAAATGCCTCAAATTTACTTTTAGTAAAAAGTTATAGTAATATTTTAAATAATAGCAAAATTATACTGTAATTTCATCCACTTACTTTAGCTTTAGCTGTTATAATTAGTTAGCCAACCGACTAACAAGGTTGGTTGTCAAAATTAATCAAGTATCGAGATGACACGTGCCCTCGAGTATGTTTTTTAGACTCGCCCTCAACTAATGGTAGACACGTGACTACACAAGTAGGTATTGTAGCTTGTATAGCATAGGGTATACTGTGTGATATAATAAAAGAAAATACGGTAATTTGATTAGTAATTTTTAATTGAAAGAGTGGATAAAATATGAATTTTTTAAAAGTTATAAGAGATTTAGCTGGGAAAAATTTACTAGGCATTTCTTTAATTATGTACATATGTGTTATGTTATTAGTTTTAAAATTGTATCATAAAATAATTCGATACAATTTTCGTCATAATATCTGCAAGGTGTCTTAGTATTTAAGCTCTATAACTTGTAAAGCTTAAAGTTAAAATTCAATATTTCTAGATCATGGCTTTTTTTTGTCATTTGTTTTTATGATATTAATTAAGTGCAATATATTTACATAAAAAATAAAATATATTTGACCTTAACGACCATTTTAATTAATATAAGGCGAAATGAATAATATCAAGTCATCTTGCTATAATATTTAAAATCTGAATAACGCTATAAAATCTAGCTCCATTATAAAAAAAAACACAAGCGGTCGTTTCATTATCGAATAAGAAACCAGTCCTATATTGTGTCAAATATACGAGTTTGATTCTCAACTTAGAACAGATTTTTTAACAGGTTATAAAAAAAATTGCGTCTGTACAATTTACATAGGTGATAAAATAAATAGATATGTTTTATATATTTTTATTTAATTATTTTGCCATTATTTGCCTGTAATTCGGCTGAAACTCATTCTACATCTTCATTACTTTTCAGACAACATGTGGGGGATCACAAAATCAATAGGACGAACTTTATTATATTTTATTTTATCTATTATCCGATTAAGAATAAATATTGCTTTATTTTGTGATTCGAACGCGACCGGATAAGGAATATATTATGCTATAAAGCAAATATATGCAAAGATATTATGTAAGTTGTAAGTACCTAGAACACCTATACCTAAAGATGGAGAACAAAAGATCAAAACAATAAAAATAACGATTCATATAATATTTTATAATAATATTTTTACTTGGTATCATAAGTTGGTATGGATAAGCGTGAAATTAACGTTCGCGTATATGCTTAACATTTCTCAGACATTCGACATCCTTATCAGCCATCGATGCACCTGTTACAGATTATGCTGAGTCGATTTGCATACAATTCATGCATAATTCAAATTTATCGTACGGTATGGATGTTTAAAATTATAATATTCCCATAATAGATAAAAATCTTACTCTACTGCTTCCATTAAATTTTACTTTCCTTTTTTCTGATATTTTTCATAAAACTATTATTTGTCTTTATTTTTAAAATAAATTTTGTGTGTGTAATATATGTTAAACGAATTAAGCATTAATCAATGTTTTTAGCAAAGCTGCAAAGCAAATATTACAATAGCAAAAGCTTGGATGCTTTATAATAAATTCAATAATAATGAAATATGCGAAACAGTTATTAAAATTTGTTTTGCTGAATAAAGTATAAATTGTTTCGAAAATTACATTCTACTTTATTGTACGGGATTTAGTAAAACTTAAATTTTATTGCACGTGACAGCGACATATATATATATTATATATATATATATATATATATATATATATATATATATATATAATATATATATATATATATCTATATATATATATATATATATATATTATATATATATATATATATATATATATATATATATATATATATATATATCCAGAGGGTGTCTGGCCAAATATCTGTCCGATATTGGTACTGGGCATACGGGTACGCGACCCCGGATCCTCGAGCCACCACTGTCATACCCCTTCTCAATCCATGAAAGTGGTGTCCTTACCCCCCCCCCCCTTTTCTACTAATCTTTCCCCTCTACATCTTGGCTTTTCCCACAAAAATGGGTTTTGGAGGTCAGATGGCAATCGCTCCATTAAAAAGCCGCCACCTGCCACTCATATGGAAAGAAAAAAGATGTTGCTGGGTACTGCTAGGGCGTCGCCGCTAAACGACGCGCAGGCACATCGCCCTACACCTATGTTAAATGGGCAAGGGCTACCGTGTCAAGTACGGACACGGCTAAAGAAGAAAGTACCCAGAAGGAAACTCCGCTTTGCAACGTGGAATATTGGCTCTCTAACCGGACGATGCAGGGAACTAACAGATGTACTCATGAGGCGTCGGGTCCAGTGTGCTTTCCTTCAGGAAACCCGCTGGAAGGGCAATAAGTCCCGTATCATCGGACAGGGTTACCAGCTCATATACACTGGGTCTCCTTCCGGTAAAACTGGTGTAGCAGTAGTTTTATCTCCTCGAAGTTGACCGACGCAGCGACCGCCTGATGCGGGTGAAGGTACTGGTTGAGGGGGCTATCGCCAACTTAATCAGTGCTTACGCTCCCCAGGCTGGTTGTAGCGGGGCCGAAAAGGAGTCATTCTGGGAGCAATATGAAGACGTTCTACTCGCTATACCATCTACCGAGGTGATCATAGTTGGGGGAGACCTTAACGGTCACGTGGGTAAGGCTGCGGATACGTATGAACGTGTCCACGGTGGTTTTGGTCACGGTCGCCGCAATATAGAGGGCGAAAATATCCTAAGAACCTGTATTGCATCTGATCTGGCCATCGTGAATACGTTCTTCCAAAAGAGTCCGCAGCACCTTATAACGTATGCGAGTGGACTCCATTCAACCCAAATAGATTACCTATTGACCAGGCGGTGTCATGTTGGCAAGGTAACTAACTGTAAAGTCATTCCTGGTGAAAGCCTCACGGCCCAACATCGTCTTCTTGTCATGGATTATGTCGTTACCCCGATAAAGAAATTAGCCGAGACGCGTAAGTCTAAGATCAAGTGGTGGTTGCTGAATGGACCGATGCAGAACGACTTTCTGGCAGAGGTTAACAGTCAAAATTTAACAACTAACACCGAAACTGCTCAGGATGCTTGGGATCGAGCTCAGTCAGCAATTATTACGGCTGGTAAACATGTTCTTGGCGTTTCTAAGGGAGGACGTATTATGGACAGGGAGACATGGTGGTGGAATGACAAGGTACAGGAGGTTATTCATGATAAGAAGACTGCATTTATGGAGTGGCAGCGTTCCAACTCTCCTGAAGACAGATTGGAGTACATAGCAGCGAAACGTGCCAGCAAAAGAGCTGTAGCCAGAGTCCGCAGTGAAAGTTTATTACCTCTATATGATAAACTTGAAACTGTGGAGGGGCAGAAGCTCATCTACAAATTGGCACGTGCTCGGGATAAACCGACGCAAGATATCACAAAATGTCTTTGCGTCAGAGATTCCCAGGGCAAGCTGCTTTGTAGTCATGCTTCTGTGAAGGAGAGGTGGAGAAGTTACTTCTTGGAGCTGCTTCATCATGCATGTGGCATTCTTAGACCTGCAGAAGGCCTTTGACTGTGTGCCACGTCAGTGTATCTGGTGGGCACTGCGATTCAAAGGGATCCCTGAATCCTATGTTGTTATTATCAGAGACATGTACAACGACTCTGTTTCTACAGTTAGAACCGCTGTTGGCGATACCAAACCCTTCCCAATTACAGTAGGGGTTCACCAAGGCTCAGCTTTTAGTCCACTTTTGTTTAACGTAGTGCTAGATACTGTCACAGCTCACATCCAGGACCAGCCTCCATGGCTGATGATGTATGCCGATGACATAGTACTCATTGACGAGAACCGACTGATGCTGGAGCGTAAAGTGAATGACTGGAAGGGTGCGCTTGAGAACGGTGGTCTTAAACTGAATGTGTCAAAGACCGAGTACATGGCTTGCGGGAACCCAGACTCGAGCACCATCCACATCGGGCCTGAGCCAGTCGTTAAGTCGGAGAAGTTCAGGTACCTTGGATCCATTATGCACGAGTCCGGAGGCATCGACTACGATGTCCACGCCCGGGTTAGCGCTGCTTGGGCCAAATGGCGGGAGGTCACTGGTGTGGTCTGCGATCGCAAAATACCGCCCAAACTCAAGGGGCTGATATACAAGAGCATGATCCGACCAGTTCTTCTATACGGCAGCGAATGTTGGCCAGCATTATCTCGGCACACTTAGGAGCTTCACGTAACGGAGATGAAGATGCTGAGGTGGATGTGTGGCGTTACTCGGGCTGACCGCATACGCAACACATTCATTCGAGGTAGTCTTGGGGTCCGTGACGTAGCGGATAAGCTCCAAGAGCGTCGTCTGAGATGGTATGGCCACGTTTTTGCGCCGGCCTAAGAACTACGTCGGAAGAAAATGCCTTGATATGTCTGTCCCTGGAGTAAGACCCCCGGACGCCCAAGGAAGCGATGGCTGGACGTCGTGACGCACGACATGAGAGCCAATGGACTAACCACTGAGGATGCTCAAGACCGTGCAAAGTGGAGTAGACTAAGTAGGAAAGCAGACCCTGGCAATAGGCCGGGATATATATATATATAATATATATATATATATATATATATATATATATATATATATATATATATATATATATATATCCAGAGGGTGTCTGGCCAAATATCTGTCCGATATTGGTACTGGGCATACGGGTACGCGACCCCGGATACCTCGAGCCACCACTGTCATACCCCTTCTCAATCCATGAAAGTGGTGTCCTTACCCCCCCCCCCTTTTCTACTAATCTTTTCCCCTTCTCATCCTTTGGCTTTTCCCACAAAAATGGGTTTTGGAGGTCAGATGGCAATCGCTCCATTAAAAAGCCGCCACCTGCCACTCATATGGAAAGAAAAAAGATGTTGCTGGGTACTGCTAGGGCGTCGCCGCTAAACGACGCGCAGGCACATCGCCCTACACCTATGTTAAATGGGCAAGGGCTACCGTGTCAAGTACGGACACGGCTAAAGAAGAAAGTACCCAGAAGGAAACTCCGCTTTGCAACGTGGAATATTGGCTCTCTAACCGGACGATGCAGGGAACTAACAGATGTACTCATGAGGCGTCGGGTCCAGTGTGCTTTCCTTCAGGAAACCCGCTGGAAGGGCAATAAGTCCCGTATCATCGGACAGGGTTACCAGCTCATATACACTGGGTCTCCTTCCGGTAAAACTGGTGTAGCAGTAGTTTTATCTCCTCGAAGTTGACCGACGCAGCGACCGCCTGATGCGGGTGAAGGTACTGGTTGAGGGGGCTATCGCCAACTTAATCAGTGCTTACGCTCCCCAGGCTGGTTGTAGCGGGGCCGAAAAGGAGTCATTCTGGGAGCAATATGAAGACGTTCTACTCGCTATACCATCTACCGAGGTGATCATAGTTGGGGGAGACCTTAACGGTCACGTGGGTAAGGCTGCGGATACGTATGAACGTGTCCACGGTGGTTTTGGTCACGGTCGCCGCAATATAGAGGGCGAAAATATCCTAAGAACCTGTATTGCATCTGATCTGGCCATCGTGAATACGTTCTTCCAAAAGAGTCCGCAGCATCCTTATTACGTATGCGAGTGGACTCCATTCAACCCAAATAGATTACCTATTGACCAGGCGGTGTCATGTTGGCAAGGTAACTAACTGTAAAGTCATTCCTGGTGAAAGCCTCACGGCCCAACATCGTCTTCTTGTCATGGATTATGTCGTTACCCCGATAAAGAAATTAGCCGAGACGCGTAAGTCTAAGATCAAGTGGTGGTTGCTGAATGGACCGATGCAGACCGACTTTCTGGCAGAGGTTAACAGTCAAAATTTAACAACTAACACCGAAACTGCTCAGGATGCTTGGGATCGAGCTCAGTCAGCAATTATTACGGCTGGTAAACATGTTCTTGGCGTTTCTAAGGGAGGACGTATTATGGACAGGGAGACATGGTGGTGGAATGACAAGGTACAGGAGGTGATTCATGATAAGAAGACTGCATTTAAGGAGTGGCAGCGTTCCAACTCTCCTGAAGACAGACTGGAGTACATAGCAGCGAAACGTGCCAGCAAAAGAGCTGTAGCCAGAGCCCGCAGTGAAAGTTTATTATCCTCTATATGATAAACTTGAAACTGTGGAGGGGCAGAAGCTCATCTACAAATTGGCACGTGCTCGGGATAAAGCGACGCAAGATATCACAAAATGTCTTTGCGTCAGAGATTCCCAGGGCAAGCTGCTTTATAGTCATGCTTCTGTGAAGGAGAGGTGGAGAAGTTACTTCTTGGAGCTGCTGAATACTCATCATGCATGTGGCATTCTTAGACCTGCAGAAGGCCTTTGACTGTGTGCCACGTCAGTGTATCTGGTGGGCACTGCGATCCAAAGGGATCCCTGAATCCTATGTTGCTATTATCAGAGACATGTACAACGACTCTGTTTCTACAGTTAGGACCGCTGTTGGCGATACCAAACCCTTCCCAATTACAGTAGGGGTTCACCAAGGCTCAGCTCTTAGTCCACTTTTGTTTAATGTAGTGCTAGATACTGTCACGGCTCACATCCAGGACCAGCCTCCATGGCTGATGATGTATGCCGATGACATAGTACTCATTGACGAGAACCGACTGATGCTGGAGCGTAAAGTGAATGCCTGGAAGGGTGCGCTTGAGAACGGTGGTCTTAAACTGAATGTGTCAAAGACCGAGTACATGGCTTGCGGGAACCCAGACTCGAGCACCATCCACATCGGGCCTGAGCCAGTCGTTAAGTCGGAGAAGTTCAGGTACCTTGGATCCATTATGCACGAGTCCGGAGGCATCGACTACGATGTCCACGCCCGGGTTAGCGCTGCTTGGGCCGAATGGCGGGAGGTCACTGGTGTGGTCTGCGATCGCAGAATACCGCCCAAACTCAAGGGGCTGATATACAAGAGCATGATCCGACCAGTTCTTCTATACGGCAGCGAATGTTGGCCAGCATTATCTCGGCACCCTCAGGAGCTTCACGTAACGGAGATGAAGATGCTGAGGTGGATGTGTGGCGTTACTCGGGCTGACCGCATACGCAACACATTCATTCGAGGTAGTCTTGGGGTCCGTGACGTAGCGGATAAGCTCCAAGAGCGTCGTCTGAGATGGTATGGCCACGTTTTGCGCCGGCCTAAGAACTTCGTCGGAAGAAAATGCCTTGATATGTCTGTCCCTGGAGTAAGACCCCCCGGACGCCCAAGGAAGCGATGGCTGGACGTCGTGACGCACGACATGAAAGTGGAAACGCAAAGTGGAGTAGACTAAGTAGGAAAGCAGACCCTGACAATAGGTCGGGATAATGCAAAGTGGAAGAAGATATATATATATATATATATATATATATATATATATATATATATATATATATATATATATATATATATATATATAAATATATATATATATATATATATATATATATCTATATATATATATATATATATATATATATATATATATATATATATATATATATATATATATATATATATATATATATATATATATATATATATAATATATATATATATATATATATATATATATATATATATATATATATATATATATATATATATATATATATATATATATATATATATATATATATATATATATATATATATATATATATATATATATATATATAGACATCGGACTATATGCATTTACATGTTAGCATATGCAAATGCACATTAATTATATTTTTATAGCGTTATTGCATATTGTGGTACATTTTAGTCCATAATGCATATTTTACGCACATCCACCTCGCGAAAACTCAGGGAGTGAATTAGATCTAAGCCCGAGCCCCGACTCCCAACGTGTTGGTGAAATGCGTCATGGGTGCGAGGTGTTTACGCCGCTCGCTGCATCACTCACGCGCTTAAGGCAATTCAATTCAATTGTTTTTGTCTAACTTTATTTATTTTAAAAAAAAAAAATGGAATCTTGGATAAAATATTACCTAGGCCAATTTAGGTCATAAGGCACTGTTTTTTTGAAGTCGTCAACAATTGCTGCCTCATAATTTGTCTTCTAATTCAGATGAAAGTTTTTAGAAAAAACAATAAATTGAATTCAACAAAGATTTATATGAGTTATTTATTGATAGTAATATTCGTTTTTATCAGTTAAATATCGAAGTATGCCGGAAATTCCTTAAGAAATATTGCACTAATCAGATAATTCTGAAAGAATCCACAATTAGAAAAAACTACCTGTCATGTATCTACAAAGAAGTAGTTAGTGAAATACGCGCTAATTTCTCTGAGAATTTAGAACCCATATAAAAGTAGATCAGACACCATCGAAACCAAGTCAATTATATGTCATAATAATAATAAAAAATACAACTACTATTAATATAACTATACAAATATATATAATGTATTAATGTTATGAGAAAATAAACATAAATTGTAATAATAAATGTTTTTTTGATATTTTTTGCATATTTGCCTGCATATTTTGACATTTTGATAGTGCATATAATCCGATGTCTAGTCATAACTGCTTATTATTTAAATTTCTAAATGTAAAAATTCAGCATCTTCTTGAATTAATGTAATATTTTAAGCTAACAGTTCTTAAATAGGCGGTAAATATTTCCAGCTATGTATATTTTTTATCGTGGCAACTAATAAGATTGTTAAGATATATGTGGATACGGGGGCAGAAAAAGAAATACAGGCACAAATGTTAAAAAATAAAATATCGCTCTCTAAAGCCAAAAGCGAATTTTAGCGCAAACAAACATAAAAGTTCTTATTTTTCTTACAAAACTTCATAGACTCGCCACATACACAAATTAAATCAATTATATCTATATAAAACAACCGTGAACTATGTCACTTAACTACACCATTAACCATTTTACTAAACAAGTAACAAACCCAACCAATAAATCCCATATTAAATTAAAAGATTCGAAATACCTTTTCGAAATGGAACGCTCGCGTGCATCCGTCGCGGCGATCAATCTGTCAAATTATATTGTCTTAGAGATCGGCCTAAATTGTCCGAGAGATGTGCACTCCGCTCAAATTGGTGTAAACGATCCTCGAATAATAATAAAATTGGAGTTTATGGATATAGAGAAATAATTTGGATTTTCTAATCACTTTAATCGTATTACGTCATGCAATGGCTGGCGTCCGATGCACAGTATGTATATAAAATCATATTAGATAAATGTATTTTAATTTCCTTTATTTTGTATGAACTTTTTTTTATAAGAAAATAATATATAACTCATAAAAACACCGTTTATTATTATTATACAATTAAATAAAACTAGATACAGAGTCTCTTTTTCGTGACGATCTAGGATTCGTAATTATAGGCTTTTAAGGTACATTTAATTTATTCGCTTAACTACCCACTAAGTTATAAAATGTAACATTTTTATATATTTAAAATAACTTTACACTAAAATTGTATCGTCAATCGGGTTTTCACTTTATTACTTAAACTACTTAATCGAGATTTTTTATGCACTTTAAATATGTTATTTTAACATGTAATAACAATTCGATTGAGTAGTTAAAGTAGTAGACTAAATTGATTGACGTCGTGGTGCAGAGGCACAGCGTCTGCCTGTAAACGGGATGGTTTGTGGATTCTATTCCCAATCGAGGAGAATGAATTATTTTAATTTTCTTCCCGCTGGCAACTAAGGCAAAGCAAGGCGGTGAGCTCCACCACAATATCTCGAAAGGAGGAAATTGGCGAAACAGTGTCTTCCTTGTGTCACCCGTTTCTTTCAACCTACGGTCCCTCTGCCTACCCTGCTATGTGCGGGATACAGCTAAAATTAAAAATCAATTTCATAATACTTGAAGAGTAATTTAAATTAAATATGTACTGTGTATATGAGACTTAATATTATATATCTCAACTTGGCAATGATCAACATAGTAAACTATATTTGTATATTACATTGCTCTGTAAAGTTATAGACAACACTTCCCTTGTATTGATCTATTATAACGTGCGTAGGCCCAAACACATAGTAGGTATATGATGATAAAAATAATATAGCTATTATGTGGAGATTTTTTTCGATGATAAAATGAAAAACAAACATAATTTCTTAGAATAAAAATGTTATAATTTAATTTCAATGAAAAACACATACACTATCCATGTTTTTGAATGCTTTCCGGTTGCAAGCTGGAAATCAGCATTATTCATATATATGTAGTATTTTTAGTCCACTGTAGCTTGATAGTACAGCATCTGACTGTAAATGCTATAGTTATGGGTTCAATCGCCACTCGATTTATTTTCATTTCTATAGCTTCGAGCTTCGGGCCTCACTCATGACTATTTTGCTATACGTAGGACAAAGCTCGAAGTTATGTTCTAAAGCAATTGGTTTTTTCTTTTTTTTTCAGCCTATTGCCGTCCACTGTTGATAGGTCTATGAGGGCATAGAGCAATTGGTTACGAATCACTTATATATTCTAAATATTTTGTTGCTAAAGATTAATCAAATGAGCGAAGCTCTTATAAACAGATTTGTTGATACACGCATAACACCTAACTCAATCACAATTTACTTTCCACATAAACGTTTTAAATTATAGCTATTTATTATGAAGAAACCACACGAAAGGAAATTATTATAATTCGGTTGAAGGATCATATGGCTAATCCGATAATCGTCGAAATTGGCCCTCTCCTTTTTCTTTTTCAATTTTCGGAGGTATGAGTCACGACAGTTGATAATCTTTTATAAATTTTTAAAGGTTACTTATAATGGTAGTGTCAGTAAAAAAAATTAAATATAAGTAACGAAAACGAAAACGTTTATAGATCCTTAAATACCTGTAGTATTATACTTAGTAAGTTTAACTTTTTTCGTATTAGATAATGGAATACCAATGGAAAGGTAAAAAATAGTTGATTGACATATATTTTAATGAATTTTAATAGTTAAGCTTACTCGATAACCATAATATTTGATGGGTACGTTATTTTGTGTATAATAATGTAATATTTTCTATAAAAAAAAATCTGTTATATTCAATTTACATCATAAAAGACCACAACCTGCAACGAAAGTTATTAAATTATATTATCTGGAATTTTTCTCCTCTTTAAATAAGTAAATCTGTTTAAATATACTGTTAATGGCATAGAGATTTAATAATGTTTTAAAAAGGGTATTTTTTAGAGTTCTGTACCTCAATAGAGAAAAACGCAACCATAAGGGTTCCATTTTTCAGGATTACTTTATTACATGTTTGTCTGTCTGTCTGTCCGTCTGTCATTAGAGCAATTATCTTAAGATAGCGTAGAAGTATCAAACTGAAATATATATGTTTGTATTTCAGCTTGATAGGTATTAATATATAAAGCATATGTCAAATGTAAGATAAGTATATCTATATATGTATATATATATATATATATATATATATATATATATATATATATATATATATATATATATATATATATATATATATATATATATATATATATATATATATATATATATAAATATATATATAAATATATATATAAATATAGGTATATTGTCTTAGTAATTTATTAACCGCTAAAAATATTATTTAACTCAGTGAAACCTAACAATGATCTATTCAATATATCACAAAACGGTTTATAATTGCAAGGCGCGGATCCACTAATTGCCGCCTACACGTGGGCAATCATTTTATATTTTATGGATGTTAAATAATACTATAGTATAATTTTTTTTAGCTAACAGTGTCCCAGTTTTATTATAAAGTTAAAATATATATAACTTTTTAGATTTATAATTATTGGGTAATTAAATTCTTCTTTAGTGGGTACCAAATAGGTCTTATAAGTCTTAGTAAGGATGGAACTTGTCTTTTAGTGTTAGTCCGAATCCCGATTTTCACCCGTTAATTTGAATTTGACACAATGTTAAAGTGAAGGAAGTGACGGTACTTAAAGTCGCACTTAAAAAAAACTATTAATTTACTTACTATTAATTTTATCTTCAATTTTACTCGTCGAAGTAATTTCTAACTTGAACAAGGAAACCATGCCTGTAACTGCTATAAATAAATTATTTAAAAGTTCAATATAAAAGTTCAATATAATATATATATAAAATAACAACATAAAAATATAAATACGTTAAATAATATTCATATATACTTACCGTAAACACAATGGGTGTGGTACATTCCGTCGATTTCTTTCACTCTCCGCTCAGGCATTACCTACATACAGAACGAGGCGTTGAGTTCCGCCACTCAATCCACAATATTTGAATTGAACAACATTGAATTCGATTGGTAAATTTATAGAATTTAATAAGTATCTACCTAAATCAATTTAATCAGTCAATATTAAAGGTACTCTCGTGTAGAGCATTCCTAACGGCTATACCTATAACAAAATAAAGAAAATTACACAGTAATATTATACTCGCGTGTCGTAGATTCTTCGATAATTGTGATAGACGGACAAATGCTTCGAATATTTTCTAAATTAGTGTGGAGGTAATTTCGGTCTCCCTTATTGCTTGCATCTATGGTATTAACATTTTTTATACATACTTAACTCAGTAATGTCATAATGCCATGAAAAAATCATAAGAATGTGTTGTTATAAAGTATCTAAATTTATCATTGCACTGTGCGGTAACAATATACTTATACTTATATATATATATATATATATATATATATATATATATATATATATATATATATATATATATATATATATATATATATATATATATATATATATATATATATATATATATATATATATATATATATATATAATTTTTCTTTTTTTTTTTCAGCCTTATGCTGTGCCAGTTTAGGCAGAGAGAACCTAGTGTCAAAACACTCCTGTTCTCGACTTTCCTCACTAATTCAAAATATTAAATGTTGAGTACTATGACTAAGTTAGAGGAAACAATCAATTTCTTTAAGTGAGAGCTTGAACTCATAAACATCACGCTTACAGACAAACGCCACGCCGTTCCTCTGCGCCACCGGCCACGCCTCGTAATGGCTAAATTCTGTTTAGTGTAAAAAAATATTTTAGTTTCTTATTATTTTGGAAAATTCTCTTATCTTATATACTTTAAATATATTTTATCTTTCTTTGATTAAGTTTTTATTTATGTTTGCTATTTTTTTTATTTAAAAAATAACCCTATTTTTAACCGATATTAAATATGTACATACATAATATAAATTCTATTAATCGATATATAACATAAAACATATAATGATACTTAATTTGATACAGCTACAGATAAAAAAATCACAATTTACCAAAAAATAACAACTTGACGCAAAAACTAAATTGCAACCAAACGTGAATCTAATTTAATCTATACAATCTAATTTTAAAGACAATTTTTAAAATCCGTTAGTTCCACTCAAAATAACGGTACCATGACAAATTGGTCGGCTAAGACAAAAGTGAAATAAAAAAAGCGAAAATTTATCAAATAGCTGTCACTTTAAAGTTTTTTCAATAGGTTTTTTATAGGGTGCAGGTCACCGTGGTGAATCATTGGAAGATGAACTGCTAATGTGTTAAGCTGATTGTGTAAAGCGCTTGCATATTAACGACAACGTGTAAAAAAACATTTATATATATATATATATATATATATATATATATATATATATATATATATATATATATATATATATATATATATATATATATGTGTGTGTGTGTGTGTGTGTGTGTTCTGTAGAGATTTAATCTAACTAAAGTGTATTTTAAATTTAAATATAATATATTGAAATAGTGAGCCTTCATAACATTTAACCGTTGATTGCGCTTTCTGTGTTAATTTTTTTTCTAGCTTCTCGTTGCATAGCAGGGCAAGGTAGAGCGTTGTGAATATAGAAACTAAATGCTGCAGTTTGCTTTACCTGAGGAGAGAAATTTAAATAATTACTACTAATATATTAATTCCCACGAGTCAAGTTCAAACCCACCATCACTACCACGTACTGATTTTAAAGTCAGAAGTTTTTTAATCAATCGCTACGATGACTTCTTTAAAATATCATATATTTTACATAAAATTCTATGTTTATAAATTGCATATTTCCTATAAATATTGAACTAAATGCTAAATATTAAAATATTTTAAAAATGTTTAAATGACATATGTCATGGCCGCCTGTCTAGGTATCATTATTTAAAGATTGACGTATGACCTCAAAAATCTTATTATTAAATATTAATATTAAACGTCATAGCTCTTTAAACTACCTAACATTTGTACACCTAGGTTAATGCGGACATACGTAACCACAGAAAATCCAATAATGTCCGTATATAACAGTAATTGAATTCTACAATCGTATTCAAATAAATTATATTGAATGTAAAATATATTATGATAAAAGTTTATTGATATTTCTTAAAAGTGTCGCTTCAAATGTAGGCTGTAACAAAAGATATATTTGTCGCATACAAAATGAACGAAAAATGCGTTGTTAAAATATTTAATATTTAAGCCATTGTTTCAAAACAGGAGCAGACTGTAAAAAGTAAGAAACTTTCTAATTATTAATAATCTATAGTTAAATTTTTTTTAAGCCGCGTCAACCAAATGTCCAACACCTCGGGCTGTTTAACAAAAATACTACAACAGTGTATTAATTATGGTAAATTATATGGAAAATTTAAGTTTTCACTCCTGCAACCACATGCCACAATAGTCTGAGGCTTTGACAGCTGTTGTTTTTTTTTTAATTTTTAATTTCCGCATACAAAGATCACTTAAATGACTTTCATTTAATTATCCAAACCGATTATTTTATATATTTCATTGTATTTGTATATTCTAATATTTAAAAATATAAACCGATAAGTAAATCAGTTGAAATGACTAAATTAAACAAAATAATGTAATAAACTTCAACATGCTGATGATTAATAAAAAATAGCTATACCGCATTAAAATTTAAAGAAATCTTAAAAAAATATTATATCTTAAATAAATATTTAGGAATAGTAATAATAGAAGAAGTATAATGTGAAGAAGTGTAATAGAAATAGTTACGAACAAATCAAACCTACACTTTTATATAAAATGATCATAGCATTAGTTAGTGTAATGCAAAATCTCATATTACATATATACTAGAATAAAACTAATTAACATAATAATATATCATGATAGTCATAGCAACCCGGCCACAAGGGCGAAACACTGTCTCTACGTAAGCTCTACGTGCCCAAATCGAAAGCTGCACGCCTCGGGCGAGATGGTTTTTACGAGGAAACGGAATATTACGAACATATTTTTATAAAACCAAAACTCTTTTCCTATTTGTACTTCACATACCACCTTTATTTAACCACTTATCTCGTATATGAAAAAAATGCAACAAAAAAATTGCAAAATACTCCATTGTTATTTCGATTTTGTTCCCTTAGTATACCATTTTGCAGAGAATACGTTTAGATCAGAACCTTTTGACGTAAACAAGTGATCCACAGCACTAAAATACGTTCATTCATGCAATATACAAACATCCAAACAAAACCCACCGACGAAATCTGACACAAGTAAAAATCACTGGACAAATAGCGCGTCACGCTGCTCACTTATCCCTACAATGGCCATGGCGAATTACAATTAATCGCTTCGATGAGAAATGCCACCGCTGTAAAAAACGTCAAAATATTGTCGCGTCCCCCCTCCGGCAGGGGTTAGTGGCCAATGGGGAGGCGGGCCGGTGCCGCGCGCCGCTCGCGGGCCAATGACGCACGCCCGGGGCGGAGCCTCCAGCGACGCGGCGCTTCGCCCCCAGCTAAAACCTTTTCGCCTGCAGTCGTTTACCGATAAGCCCGCGGGATGGTCGATTATTATTACATTTTGTACGCGTGATTCTGTGATCTACGCGCTGCCCCGGGCGTTGCCGAATCGATAACGATGCGAGTGTGCCATAAACTTGCCGAAACTTACATGTGATAGACTGTGTTCTGTGATATGTTGCCTTAGTATAGATAGCTATACATAGCATATACGGCATGAACCTTTACATGCAGTGCCATCGTGAGGTATGAGTGTCACCTTTATATGATTAATGTGCTTCAAGCGAAATTTCGTAGGTATTGTCAATTGGTCGAAGAGCACAACTTTTTGTATTACTTACAAAGCTTCTTAAGGACAGAAAAAACAATAATAGGAAGAAACTGATTAATTTATTTTTTAAATTGAAATTTTTATCTATTAAGAAAGAAATGTTAAAATTTACATAAAATGTTTGTTTATTATTTCTACGTAACATATCAAAGAAATTTCAATCGTGACTTAAATAAGGGACCAAGTTTTACAAAGAACTATAATTATTAAATTAACCATATTATTTTATTGGGTTACGTTATTCATCAAATTATTATGTTAGGATTTATGTGAAAACAATTGTGCTTACTAAGAGTTTAAATATTAAAAAAAACATCCTAAATATATAAAGCGAATAATAATCAAACATTTTCCTCCTTGTCATACCTCAATATTTATATAAAAATAAACACAAGAAAGTAAAGAAATATCACCGCGTTCACAAGATACCAAGGACTGCAATTATAGCCCCTTGTGGACGTTATACTTTAAACTTTATAATTACCGCCCAACAAATTACACTTTACAGAAACTTAGCAAGAAAAAATGATATTTTTGTTATAAAAAGTTCACGCCGTCTTGTTTTTGTAATCTCTCTATGTATATGTGACGGTTGCGGGTTAAATTTAGATTTAGTGTTTTATTTTTATTATATTGGCACTATTGGTAAAAATAATATTGGCACTATTGGTAATAGTGATTAGTACAAACAGTTGTGTTAGATTTTTAAATTGACTAGTATGAAATAAAATAATATTCAACCAGAGATCCGACGGAAATTCTTAAATATCACAAATATAAACTACGACATAATCAAGATAATAGGCATGGCACATTATATAAGCAGTTTATAAATTTTATATACAGATAGATAGACTTGTAATAAAATTAATAAAGAAATTTACAGAAAAAAGGACTGTTATACTAAAGAGTATAATTTCAGTATGAGTAGTACGTCAGACTTTAATATAAAAATGAATATTCAAAATCGTGACTAAAACATCTATCTGGAGGATTCTGTTAACAGTTTGGAATTTGAATAGAACTCTATAACAACAATGCTTAATAAAACCTTAGATAAAAAGATATTAATTTTGAATTTCATTAGCTTAAGTATACCTATGTAATCTCGTTCCAGGACACGCAGATTAAGCAAAAGTAAAATCTGTGCCCGGTTAGAAAGTTATTAGTGACAAATTATTAAACAGTGTAAATGCTTACTGGCCATATGAGGTCGGCCTCTGTGAAGCCCTGGACGCGGGCCCCAAGTAAAACATAGTAAAGATTTCGATTCTGCTGTCATGCAATAGTCTAGTATAAATTAAATATAAGCTATAGGATGGCTTCAACCTTGTATCAATTGTATACTTATACACGTCGATTGTTATTTTGAAATCGTCTTGTCGTGAACAGCATTACGCAGTAAACGGCAGTATTCTTATTTTATTTTCATCCCCGTTTTCTGGTAACACAAAACAGCAGCGTTAGGATCCCCCATGCAACACACAATGTCTGAAATTTTAGAGAAAAATCGAGAACGGAGGCTCTAGACACTAGGTTCGCTCTGTGTCAATTGCCAGCTATGAAGGATACAGCGTGAAACAATTGTCTTATATTTTTTCGCATATCATCTATCGGCAGCTGCAGTGCCAGTTTTCTACCTGAATAGACATTTTGTGTGTTGTTTTAGTAATACCGTATTTCTTTAAAATGCTATAAATAGCTGTATTTTTTATCCTATATATTAGATAAGCCGAGCGCTCCGACTCTCTCCGACTGACAGTCAAATTTTTTTCATAGTTATTTAAATAATATTTGCGCTGGGTGCAGCGTTTATTAAGTGCTAGTTTTAAATGTAGTGTTCTATACTACCAATATTATAAAGCTAAATTTGTGTCGTTGAAAGCGCTAATAACAGGAACTACTGGTTCGAATTGAAAAAATATTTTTATGTTGGTAGTAACTAGTACTCTATTACCAATATTAAAATATTTTTTTTGTTAAGCGTTTCGGTGTAAGTCTCAGCTACTTTTGGTTGACGACGCGCACTGAAGGCTATTTGAATGCGCCTCTCACCATGCATTAGAAATGCAGGTATCCTTTTTCTATAAAGATTTTCTTTTCTCATTCATTTACATCATAAAGATGCCGACACAACAAATTAAAAATTATAATCCACTTCATAGTTAATTGATTGTAAAATTCTTGTTTTTCACCATCGTGCGTTCTCGTAATTACAATAGATTATGCTAAATGTCGTTAATTAAAATTATTAAATTACTTGTACGTAGACCGTGCTACCTCATGCTTAGCTTGTATTAGCTTGAATGAAGCTATATATATCCTGTTTGACTCACAATGCTTTTGGGTTCGATTTTGATTTCATCATCATTATCATTATATCATCGTCTTTAGCCTAACTTTATCGACTGCTAGACAAACGTCTCCCAAATCACGTATTACGTAGCGTACGTATAGTACGTAGCTATACCCTGTCTTAGCCTAATGATATTTAAAGTATTTTCCTTTCTCGGGTTATCAAAACTTTTCATGAAGCCTAGTTTCTACCCATATCAGAAACACAGTCTGCTAGGTGGTATAAATCAATCATATTGTTTATCTACACTTAGAACATTTTTATTAAATCAAATTATTTCTCCAAATAGAATTTGCACTTACAAGTAACCAGTATTTGTGCCACTATGTCAATATAATACACGGCTAGAACATTTAAATAAAATAACATTCAATGGTTTTAAGTTTAAAAAAAGTAACATAACACCCAAAGCTCAACTTACGAAAAAGCTGGCTCCGTTTTAAGCTACCGTATAATCGATAACGATCTTATGGCGTACATGAACTAATGAAATACGTGAGGTAACCGCGTTACGGGGCGCGTGCTATCACGACTACTGTACCAAACACCACTGATTATATTGACCCTTAGTACACACATACATCCTTCATTATTTATGTCTACCGCACTCAGAAATGTATGTTAGCGTTTAAGTGACATTAGATATATATGGACGTCTCAATGTAAACGTAGGTTATGGGTTCGAGTGCCAGTTGCGAGAATGAATTACTTTAATGTCCCCGCTCTGGTAAGAATAGAAAGCGCGGCGCTAATATCGCCCACTCTACGTGACAATATAATGTCTCGAAAATTGGAAGAAAAATGAGGAATGGAGTGTTAAGACACTAGAAGGAACCTGGTGTCTTAATACTCTTTTATGTTAGTGGCTTAGCAATAGATTCCTTTAAGACCCAGCTTTATGTGGAATAAATCATAAAGCTAAGATATATAAGATAAGATATAGGTTACGTATAATGATACCGACTTAATGCCTAAAATAATGTTTTATACAACATAATATCAACGGCAAGTGCACAATTTTAAATGAATTACATATCTCTGTCATTATTAGCATAGAATATGTTTATCATCATTATTATGTTATTTGTATACATAGTCTAAAATTAATAAAGATTAACAATTTGTATTGCTGATATATTAGTATTTTATATATGAACATAATTATAAAAACACAAGTTTTGATTAGAAAGCTTTTGTAGCGTAAGCGACAACGTTTGTTTTTTAACATGATAATTGTCGTTGCTATTGAGAACAAAACAATTTAATTTCCTCGCTTTCTTGCAGTGTCTTGAATTCGAGTAAAAAGGTTATCTCTACCTACACTGCTATATGCAGGATGAAGCATGGGAATCGAACCTATGCCAGAGATGTTTAATGTCGCACGTTGAATGTCCTTGAGTAAATATGTGTATAGACTAAGCTCAGATTTCCCAATATTTTTATTATTTTAAGCTTCTTTAAGCTTGTAGCAAATTATAAGTATATAGACAAAGTGTATAGCATATACGTAATGTATATTCATCAATATAGAAGATCAATGAACTAAAGCTTACAACTACATGTTAGAAAGAGACAACTATACAACAGACAGAGATAGAACTAGTCTATTATCATAATTGATGGTTGTAAATCTAGAGGTGTCATGGTTTCCGGTAGAGGAAAAAAAATAGATTTTAAAACGTCAATTTTGATATACGAGCTTAAAGAATGGAGAAACAATATTTGAACCTGAAATTATTTAAAACATTGTAACTGTTTCATTAAAAGTCAATTAGCTAGCCACGAGTTACCATTGTTAAAATATAATAATTTTGGGATATCGATTCTGTATTCCTTTGTATTTAAAAACATAGATATACTGTAAATACAGTTTAACTTCCTCTATCATATTTTTTATCAACAGTTTTATAGTTTATTGATGACATTTAGTGCATTCAATCCAAATACGTTTCAAATGCAATAAAATAAATGTTTATATATGAACGTGGCTTTCACAATCTGTAGGTACCTAAGCCAAAATACAGCAATACACTCGAATTAGGTGGATAAGATAAGAGAAGGAGAAAAATGTAAACCTATTGTACAGATAAACTATATAATTAGATACAACGATCAATCTCTTACATTTTTCGAAACGCGGTTTTTCGGATTCGGGTAGAAAATCTCTGCCTAACTCCTTATAAGTGGGGTCCATCAAGCAAAGCTAAATATTTTTAAGTTAAAATTTATTCTCTTATTTGCTTATGAATTCAAAATAATTATAAATAAATTTGATAAAATAAATTTGAAACCACAATATCAATTCATCCTTTATATTTAACTTACAAAAAACTAAGGACATAGACCTGCGTCATACACATGTAAACATTTTGAAATGTCATCTAAATTTTAAAGCGATAAAATCGTCAATGCTTAGGTATTTGTGTCAGATATCTTTTATTTTTAAAGTTAACACTGTGGAAGTGACTTTGAAATTTTTAATAATATTTCATCTAAACTAATAAATAGCATTCAAAAACAGCTTCATAAATTAAATTCGAAGGTAATCTAAAATTTGTATAGTAGTAGTTTTTATATTATTCACAAAAAATGTACATGTTGTGACTATATCATTACCATCAACACAGTATACATCGCTACATGCAGTGGGATTGTACTAAGCTTAATAAAACTCGGTAATTATAATCATTAATCATTCATCATCTACCTTCCAATCAAAATACAATATTTAACAACTTCATGACCTCATGTCATTATAAAATTAAAAGCTAAGCGAAAATATATTGCAAAGATATATAAAGTGACATAGAAAAATATATATAAATATTTTTTTTGTCACACATCCCTCATATATGACAGGAATAGGCAGAGAACATTTAATTTTTGGACACTTTATTTTCATAATTGAGAATCCGAGGCTTCGTTTCAAGGCATTACCTGTGGATAAACCCTATGCTTTGTTTTATCAGTGCAAAGTATGAAAATTTAAATCATGTAAATGTCAGCATTTTCTGAATAGGATCGCACACGAAACTACCTACTAACTACTACCGGCATAGTAGGGCCGAGTGCGTCACGATGACCTCTAATAATTAAATGTCATACAGATTATAATTCATATGAAGTTTAATTCACAATATACATTAAATTAAAATTATATATATTAAATGGTGTACAATTGGAGACTCTAGTACAAAATTGTATTAAGCGTCGGACTACTGATTTAAATTCAATTTTTAGTAACATTCTTGCGGATTTATTATGCTTTCACCACATAATAAATTTTCTTACTTCATCAGTACCATGAGAACATTTTATAAAATTTTACCAGTTAAATAATCTACAGCAATCGCGTTTACAGTTCTCCTTACCCTGTCCCTACGACGCCACCATCACCCTAATCATGACTTTGTAGTAACAAGGCCCAATAAGCCTTTGCAAAATACAGGAGCAGCCATTCAAAATAAAGCAAAATAGTCATTTTTGATCTAAATAAGAGTGCGTGCGGATACATAATATTAAAAACGACGTGTTCGAAATTCGAAACATTTAAATTGCACGTTACTGCTACCGTGCACGCGGTATCCGATTCTTTTCCAAATTCCAATCGCGGGTTATTATTATCTGCGCCGATTTGCTCAATCAGTGTTGCCAAAACAAAAAAATATTCTAATTCGTGAGAGTTCGTATTTTGCTTAGCGTGAGAAAAAATTTTAGTATTTTGTGGAAATCATGAAGTATAGGATAAACGAGGGGATTAAAGGCAATTTGCCTAATCTTTAGTTACAGCTTTCCTTCGAAAATCTTAGTTAGGAAGGGTAAATTAGTAAAATTAGTACAATTTCAATGTATGTTATATCATGTTTTAAATTATTGCTTTAGTATTTGGTATGAAACAGATTGAATTGCAATTGACTTGCAATTTGTGTATATTCAAGGAAATGCAACTAAAATGTGCAATTCATGCCCCCAGAATTTCTTGTTATGTTATATATGGTTAAAAGCCTGCTCAGGTCGTCAAGATCTAAATTGTTTTAATAAGTTATACATCATTTTTTAAATGAAATATAAATAGATTAATTATGAATCTAAGAAATTTAGTGTTCTTCAAATGATATACACATATTAAAATACATATGTCTTAAGTACCCATGTGTATGGTATACTGTTATACTTATTGATAATTATATATTTTTATAGAAGTTGAGAAATATCTTCAAAATGAGAGCACAGAAAATAATTAAATTGAGATAATTTAAGACTCAACGGTTGCTCAGCGACCCGCTGCGAGGTCGCACTTTGAAAAAAGAACGCGTCAACTGGATCGTCAGTACTGACCGGGAATGAGAAATGTTGCCAGAACCAAAAAAACCTTTCATTCATTCACAGGCACTTGCATTTAGAATTAGTTTATTTTAATTACTCGGTGAGCGCATTGTTATATTAATTATCATTCAGTCAGGACAATATATTTTATTGTTTTATGTGATTTATATATCTAGTTAGTAAGTTATTTGAATTTTAATTTAGTCAAGTTTTAATGGGATACGGTTGAATGGAGTTCTAATTAGGAAAACAAGCGGACGGGCATGAGTAATGTCAGATATAAATTCCGGTTATGGGTTAGAAAAGCGATATAACTTCTATCGCCGTACAATAGCTTTATGCTCGTAACAAATTGCTTTTAGAAAGAGATGAATATGAAAAATGGCTAAATGTTCCTATAATACAAACACCATAATTACGTGTAGATAAAATTGGAGTATGAATAATTAATAAATCGACATATCAATGTCAGTTGGATTTATATGAAATAAATAATCATTTTTAAATATAAACAAATTTAAAAATATTTAATGTAACCTTTTCTTTTTCTAGGTTAAAAATAATTCCTTCATGATAAAAACGAAAATGATGTTTTTATCATGAAGGAAGGTTTCTTTAATACAACATTTTTTATAATGTTCCTACAAGAACTTAAATATTGCCATAGTATTCGAAAAATATTATAAAGAAAAGAATTCATATCTCAGTCATACGATTCATTAACGATCAACGATTGTAAATCAGACTGCAAAAGAACAACATGCTCATTTGCCTGTACCGCTTCTTCACTCAGCAAGAATATATGGCTAAGTTTAAATATATAGTTATTTTATATAAAGTTTTTGGATTATATAAAACGATATACTTAATTTATATAATAGATTTAGAGATTTTTAAAACTAGAGGTAAATTATTTATTAAAAACCGTTTATTAATATATGTCCCTCAGTAGTTACTATAAGATATTTCATATAATAGTAAAAAGGTAATTTTTAGTATAATGTTTATTTAAGTTGTATCTAAAACAAAATAATATTTAAATTCTATTGAAAAATGAATTCTTTTAGCGCTCTTCCTGCATGTAAATTAAGGTAGCAATGTTCAAAAAAATGCATAAACACAATTAGGTTACTCTTTTATAATAACTGAATGACGAAATAGGAAATTAAGCGTGTTATTTGTGTAATTAAAAAATTGATTTGTGGGTGTGGCATTTAAATGTTGTCACATTCATTTTCATACCATTTTCTAAATTTCTTTTTAAATGTATAAACTTATCTATACCTGTTACTTCAACATCAGTAAATAAATATGAAAATAGTATGATATGACTTAAAATAGTTTAAGTACCTGTACGACGATAAATCCAACAATACAATAGAGGTCAGAGTTTATTAAATGCTCGAGTTTATATATTATATATAGGTATTATATTAATTTGCAATAATATATAATAATAATTAATATAATATTTTAAGGTAACTAAAAAATAAATTTAAAGGCAATTTTATGAAATTCTAATTCGCAATCATTCGCAAGAAATTAATTTGTCAAGATTACATTAAATAATACCGTGTGGTCGTCTCCATAGTCTGGCAACACCGCTTCTGTTCCAAATTCGAAATTTGAAATTAATGGCCGATTTGACAGGAGCGTTATTGTGGGGCTAATTTTATTTTTTTAATCTTATCAACGCGATGACAGCGACTTAATGGGATCGCACCGGTTGTTTTAAAATCCTTTTCATTTCGTTTGTTATATTTCTTTTTAATTTCCTTTGAGACGCAATGGCCGACAGGTATTATTTCCACAACAAAGTAAAACAATATACAAATTGTATATATACGACAGTAATTTGTAATCAGGTGTATAATTATTTTGCTGTTATAGTAGCATAATTAGTAGTATAATTTACAATATTATGAATTAAAAGTAATACATGTAATGATTGTTCTTTATATAGAACTTTTTCAATTAATCAAATTCTTATTATAAAATTATAAAATGTAAACATAAAATTCTTCCGGTATTTTATTTTCTTACTTATCAACTTAAATTTTAAAACATACGAAACGATCTAAATCGTAATATAAAATAACGTATGAGGATGAAAACCAGTAATTTTCGGATGTAAAGTTAATTACAACCGTGTTACCCGCCACCGCGGGTGCTCGTGCCCACTACTGTGCAATCATTGATTATTACTTTATCTGGGACACTACATCTAATCCTTTTCTTAGTATTAAAATAGAAAAAAATATTTTTGCATACATATTGTTAATATTAACAGTCTTAAAACAAGACTTCTATTACATTATTTATTATCAGCATATGCATGTTTAATTGCTCTTTTTTGAGGGCAAATGCCCTTTGTGGACAGTGTTAAGTACAGATTCTAATATATAGTCCCACTATGTTTTCAACTGACAAAATGATTTTAAATATAGAAGTAATGAGCATAATCAGATCCAATAGTTAGCACGAAATTTTGAACGTGATCAACCAAAAACCCGTAATGTAGTAATGTAAAATTTAATTATAATAAATATAGTTTAAAAAACCGAATCTGTTACACACTATAATCACTGGCCATTATCCGCATTATTTCAAATCATCTTATACATACCAATTTCACAATATGTAGATATTGTTTGTTAAAAAAAGATTTTATCCTTAATTCACCGTGTTATTTATTTTTTATTTATACTCCATTGCACACACATAACAAAACACACAAAACGTAAGAATAAAACAAATAAATATTAAATGTATATGCAAAGGTGGTCTTATTGGTTCAAGCAATCTCTTACAGACACCCTTTGGCAAATGCAGGACTTGTTGATACTAGAGGAATTGGATATTTTATTGTTCTAAGTTAAATAAATACATCTTAAGACGATTTTTGTCAGAATACAACGTTTTGGAATGTTTGACTTCAGAAAGGTTCTTTCTGAAGTCAGAAAGTTTCATTCCACAGGATCAGGTTATGTTTAAGTTAGCTTTTTAGTAAGCTAGTTTTAAAGTATATGATTTAAGAGTCGTAAGAGAGGTAGGGAGAGTTCTCGGTTGACATTAGCGGACACAGCATCGATGATACTGGAGGAGGGTCGCGTAAAAAATATGAGGACCGTGGACGAGACAACAGAGGCATTTAGAGATCGTAGCGTTTGGAGCCTTTTAAGCTTTGAGCTCTTTTGGTACCCCCTATAATAGTTTATTTACGCTTTTTAATGCCCACATTCATAAAAGGTATGTGATTTTACTAAGGAAACTCTCTTCAAAATCACTATATCTCTTGTCAATATTATTTTAAGCAAGTTTTAGTACTACATTTAGATATTTAAATGTTGTGTAAAGAATTTATTATTTTTGGTCACGTTGTACCTATTCTTTAGGTATATAAGCATAGTGTTTTCTGTCTAAATTCAGGTATTTCGTGTTCATCGCAGAACTCATCGACGCATTTAGCTTTACCAGAACGAGGAAATAAGAATGATTCATTTCTTCAGATAGGACTATCGTCGCGAATCCAGTCAGATGCCTACCTACTGCACCACGGTGACGGACACATCAGTATTTTTACAATTGAACACTAATTTTCATTAGTACATTTTATTCATATTATAAAAATATATATTTAATTGGATAAATGGACTGGAATATTAATAAACGTAACGATAACATTCGTTACGATAAAAGTAACGATAATTTAATATGTTTAAAAAAAACGTGATTTAACACACACATCATAATTTCCAAGAGATAAATAAAATTAAAAGAAAGTAATTTAGGCAGATTGAAGACAGACATTAAGGTAGCTTGTAACAGTTTTCGTACGTAATGTTCACTGATTGTAAGGCAGCTAATGGCGGCACGAGCCAGCATCGTCACGTAATACAGTTTCTTGTAATAATTAAGTATCTATATTTTTTTTGACTCAGCTCGTCATGGCGCAACGGCACAACGTCTGACTGTAAACGCGACGGCTGTAGGTTCGATACCTAGACTAAGAATTTGTATCCTCACAAGGCTGTCTCTGCCAACTTTGCTATATACAGGTCAAAGGATGAAGCTGAAAAATAAACTTATGAATAAATAATGCACTGTTTTATTAAAGTACTAAACTCCTAATGAACCATGACATGAATGAATGACCATTACCACGACAGTAGTTCAAATTTTTTACAGTAAACGTTGTTATTATTAAGAAAGGAAATAAATATTACACAATAATAGTATATAATGGTATATATTAGTACACGTCTTATACTTATTAATATTATAAAGCTGAAGAGTCTGTCTGGTTGAAATTCAACAACCTTTTAGAGTTGTATAGTTTATATCTTAGCTAGGCTATAGGCTGTATTATGTTAATCACTCAGAATATATGTCAAGTTTTAGTGTAACATGTCAAGTTTTAGTTATTTATATATGTGCATGCGAACGAAGCCGCAGGTGCAAGCTATTGTGTGTATACCTATATTGTTTTTAAGCTTAGAATAACAAAAAACGATCGTACACATATCACAAACTTATATTACGTATCCGTCAACATTCAATCTTGGGCACGAGGCATTCATCATGCGACCACGCCTACCCCGACGTTGCATTACTCGCTGATTAAAATCTGTACGTTTCTTAACAGCTTTTACCTACCTTTATAATGGGACAGCGGTCAATCCAAATAGTGGTATTTGAAACGTTTTATTAAACCTAGCTTAATTGAAGAAGTGTAATTGAGGTCGTCGTGAGGCATTATGAGATGACGTCTGACTACATCTGAACGCGATTGTTGTAGGTTCAATTTCCACTCTGAGCAATGATTTTTTTCACTTCCCCACTTTGGTAAGACAAAGTAAATATTAATTTCGGCCACTTAGCACGTAAGGTCTTTGAGAACGGACCTTGACACGAGAGTGCAGCTGGAATGTGCGAGTGTAGCTTTGAAAAAAGGTTTACAAAATTATATTGTTTATACAAACTGAATATATATATATATATATATAATATAACTGGTATAAATTAATTCATTTCTTTTTTAAACAACTGTTTATATTCTTGCAAAATAATTGCTTTAGCACAATAATATATAGGGGTACAACAATTTACTGGCAGAGATTAATCATAAATATAATCTAAATCGCATAATATACAGAACTGATTCACCAAATATGTCTATGGCACGGAGTCCAGGATATCTTCACATTTATATTTTACCCGGTTTGATGCCGCCGTAACGAAAAAAATATGAAAAAAACCACTGGCAATTTAATACAAGATCCAAAAACGAGCAGGCGGGAATGGAATGTTGAAATAAACGGAGCTACCAATTTTTAATACGCATTCAGACTTTCTAGAAAAATTAAGCTTTATTACTCTAATAATACATTTTATTTTCCCCTAAAAATATCTAACATTCAAGATGTTTTAATAGTAATTTGTAACGCTTATTGACTTCCGTTTTTACATAAATTTTAAACTGAAAGCTCAGACGAAGTATGAGCAGGAATGTTGATAATTAGTGTTGGAATTTATTAATAGGTTTTTTAATTGAAATATTTGATTGATCATTATTTTAAAAAATTAAGTGAGTCAACAAAGGGCATATACATTTTATGATATGTGTTTAAGTCTTTACACAGTAACCAGAAGTGTATGTTATTAGTATATATTCCACATTTAATTAAGATCAAATTCAGTCTATAATTGGATTTTTTTAAAATCATTGGTACAAATCTCAGTCTATACTCATGTATCTACCAAAATCAAAGTTTTATTCTAAGTGAAGATAAATATTAAATAACCTTCAAACACCTACAGTAATCATAAAAATAAATTATTATATTAAGTATAAAATAATTTTATAAAAGTTTCAAAAAATTCTGAAAAAACAAACGCACAAAACAATGAAACATAAAACACTTACACGAACTCGACAAAAAGTAAACAAAGTAAAATAACCTTAAACACACTGTGATATGGTTTAAATTTGAATTGTGTATTTTTTCCTCGTAAAAAGCCGGCCAGCGCTCGCCCGAGGCGTGGCACGGGCCGAATGCCTAGAAATCTTACCATAATCTGTGCTCAAGTTTAAAATAACTGTCAATAAATTTTTATATGGTGCTCTTTTTATGTTGTTTGAGATTATTAATAATTTCGAATATAGAAAGAAGCCGTCGTGGCGCAGTGGGATAGAGTGTGACTGTTGGCGTGATGGTTGGGGTTTTAACCCCACGCGGGGGAATGCTTAAACCTTCACGTTATATCTCGCATACAGCAGGGTAGGCAGAGAGAAACTACTGTCAAGGCACTCTGATGAATCTAACTTTTCCGTCCTGGTAGACAAAGGGCGGTGTTGAGTTTTGCCACTCAATATGTAGTGTTACGAAAATAGGGTGGAAAGTGGGAAACGGAAAGTCTCAACACTTAGTTCCCTCTCCCTATCCTGTCCATGGAAAAGTAGTGCAGGTAAACAAAAAATTTAAAATTAATTATTAATATTTTACAGAATATGTATACTATGTTTGTATACTTACCTAAATTATAATTTTAATCAAATTCACATAGAAAGATATATATATATATATATATATATATATATATATATATATATATATATATATATATATATATATATATATATATATATATATATATATATATATATATATATATATATATATAATATATATATATATATATACATAATTATTATAATAACGTTGTATTTATTATAACATGTTTAAATTAACAATATATACGACGCCATTAAAAGCTCTTCTTAAACCTATATTGTTCTATTTACAAGCTTTTACTAAAGATTCGTCTGTACTCTGTACTAAACAAAAAATCCATCGCTCAGTTCAGTTTGAGATGATAATAAGCTATAATTATCTCGTCTATACGTCTATAAATCATCGAGCACCCCATTCTTACCTTCCTTAGATCACACTTGAGTCATTTAAATATTTAGACTAATAACATATCTTGGTATATTTTTAAAAATTTTAGCAACAAAATTCCTTAATATACATAATATGTTAGATACATTATAATAAGGTATTGTTTAAACATTTTTTTGTTGAATGTTGAATTAATATTTGTTTATAGTTTTTTTTACTAGATGTATATAAGGTATGGCTTTATATGTCGTCATATTTAACATTATTTATTTATATATTTTTAGATTATGAAATGTGAAAACGATACTGGAAAAAAAATACCTATAAGGTAACCTATAGTTAAGATGTTAGATGCTGTGCTGCTGCGCCACAACGGCCTCTTTATGTAATACGACTAATTTATTAATTTTATATCATGATTCATAAAGAAATTCATGTTTTACAGGTAAGCTGCCAGAAGAAATCTATTTGATGACCGACTTAAGGATATTTAGTGAAGACAATGACTTTTCGTTGTGTGCCCGCATTTCAGACTGTGTCTAACGACAGTAACGCCACCTGGGTGAGTGATATGACACATTTTCTTATGATACTGCTACTCGCCGCTAGATGACAGTACTATAAACCGTACAAAAATTTACAGTAATTTTTAAAACTTGATACTTAACATAAAAGTATATAAAATATTATTGCTGATTATACTAAATGTAAAAAAATGGCAACGTTATTATTTTAGTACTTAGAAGATATTATATAGTGACATCTATTATTAAAGCTTAGAATTACATTACTAGTATCAAGTATTGTAAGTTGTGATACAGAACCGATAGATGGTAGTACTGGCAATTGTGCAATTGCCCTTGCTTATTTTATGATAAGTCAAAATATACAAAGCATATTAAGCGGTTGAAAGATTAATTCAATATTTTAAAAACATATGTAATATTTTATAGTATAATAGTAATTTGAATCAAATTAACAACTAATAATTATTCCCTCTAATTTACATAAGCAAGTGTAAATGAAGCATAGCTCGCAAGTATAGCTATCGGGATGTTTATATTATGTTAATGAGTCCTTATTTATATATAATGAAATAATATTAATGTCACAGACATTAATATTATTTCATTATATATAAATAAGGACTCATTTGTGATTACAAAATATTGATAAATAATGCTTTTTAATATTTATTGAAGACGGTTTACAATCTAGCTTTTTAAACTGGATCGATGTAATATCTACTACTATTAGTTAGTTCTTAAACCCTTGAAGGACGTAGATTTTTATGGTAAATGCAACTTAGATCAATATTGTCACTATTTCCAACGTCTGTTCAAACAATGTCAAGAAATATAAAAATACTAGGAACAATTGTAGGCGTAAAGTGCTTAGAGAATTCATTGTTGTCATAATATACCGTTGACCCTATAGTGTAGTAGCTGTTGACTCGTCTATAGGTGACGACCTCCACCCACGGTGGCCGACATGGAATTTTCACACCTTCATTATATACACATTATTTTGGCAATAAAATTTAATAGATGTTATTACTAGATATTTACTTTTATTTGTTTTCTTTACGTATTTTCTAAAATAGGCGGAGAGAATTTTGTTCTAAATATTTGATTTCAATATTTCCACATGCGACAGGTAAATTTTAAATTTATCAATATTTAACACTTATTACTTGATATATAGAGACGGGATTGAACGGTGGACGGAACGCTCTGCGTACTCCACTATTCAAGAAAAAGCTTGAAACTGTATTTATCATTCATGTTTAGTTACGCATTTATTTCATATAATTTAGGTACGTTCATAAATATAAATTAGGTAGGTATATGAAATATTAATATTATCAATATTAAAATGTGCAAACGTAAATTTATATTTTAGTTTGTTTCTCTGGTGAACGTTCATTCATATGTATTTCAAAAATAAATCAACGCAATTCATTCAAAAGTAACTCGCAGAATCTATTTCTAATAATATTAGAAAAAAGTAGACTTCCATACCATACTGTTATTAAACATTGAATCAATATTCATTTCATAAACGAATAAAAAGCAATAATATTGATATATCGTTTGCAATTATTTATATAAATAAACCAATTACGGGTGCTATTGTAAACGGATTCGTACATTTGAGCAGTCGGTTTCGTTGAACTCTTTTATAAGGTCGAGCGATATCTGTCTGCTGCATTCGAACTTAAATACATTTGTTGTATCCGGTTTAGTTTCTTTAAACAATGTATAGTGATATCAAGTAGTTTATTATGTTGTTATAAAAAAACAATAATAGGTATATGATTCACTTTTCAGTTAAGATTTCTTTTTAAACTTCATTCAATCTGAAGCCAAACTCAAAGATCATTGTTAAAAATACTTGTAAAGAAAATGTTCTCTATTGGAAATGTTAATTTATAGAAGACGAGATATTATACTTTAAGTTTTATTAAAATATCAAGTAGTCACCTATAAATGAATTAGAAGAAAACAGATTTACAAGACAAAAGATGTGAAAAGTGGAGAAGTGTCACTCTCCGCTTTCCGCTAGACTTCGAGACATTGTGTGTTTTTTCTGACTTTGTTAAGACATTGAACTCACAACATATTGATAGTCAAACGAAGATCTACTGCGCCACGAGGGGCTCAATATACGTCAAACGACCGAAATATTTTTTCTTATAGACTTTCTTTCTTACGGAGCTTTTGTTAATATCTTTTATCGAAATTGGTAGCTATAAAATCAAAATGTTGATACTTTCGTAACATCACATTATACTCATATGCTGAATAACCCTTAACCTTTGTGCGACCTCTTTACACTGGACTTAATTTTACATAAGTTTATTCTTGCGAAGTTTATATGAGTTTATAAATGTAAAATATTTTATTAATATCTATAAAAATAATCGACTTGGTAACCCAAATTAAACAAATTTGACGACAAGAGCAAAATATAATCTAAAATAATATCATACGAAATATTACAATTACTTAAGTCTTAAAGAGAGATCTCAAAATTATATTACCGCCTATTTATTTTTAAATGTATAATTTGAGCCCACCGTTGCAGTCGGTTCGATGCCACCTCGGGGTAGTGAATTATTTTAATTTAAAGCGCGGTGAAGAGCTTCATCACTTAATATGTAATGTCTCAAATTTACACGGAATCAGCAATATAAAACATACATTTTCTTTAATTAATTATAGCAAATTTTTACCACATATAAATATCGCATGACATTAACAATGATTAATATAAGTAATAAATATAATATATATATATATATATATATATATATATATATATATATATATATATATATATATATATATATATATATATATATATATATAGGTATATATATATATATATATATATATATATATATATATATATATATATATATATATATATATATATATATATATATGTATTACTATTATGAAAATCGATCAAAAATTCGACATTATTTATTATAAACTCACACATACAAAGCCTTACACACTTGTTGGTACTCACACGTAATCACAATCAAACTGGATATGAAAGGAATAATGTTATAGATTTGCAACGTGGTACGATGAGGAAGCTTTTTACGTAGTATAAGCTCAGTTTTAAGATAAATCTCGCAATAAAGCTTTTCTACATTTAAATATTTTATATGAATTTATTTTATTATTTATAATTAGATGTAAGAACTACGACAGTTTTTATAAAAACATTAAAATGTCCAAATTGACTGAGTGTTTTTTTATGTTATTACGCCATTTTATTAATCATTTTATAATATATACTAAATATATTTCAATTGGAATGATCTGATATTTCATTATATTCATTGAAAATTGCGAATCCATCTTATTCAAATTATATTACTTTGCAAGTTGTTGTATTCATATTTTGCCGTAACTAAAATCGATATATTTAACAATATATCAACGTACCAAGAATAAAAGATTAAAACTAAGATATAAAAGATATAATACAGACCTTAATTACAACATGTTCAGTCTGCATCTTTCGTTTATACTGCTATCCCCATCTTTATCACGTCTGGCGCGCGCAGCCCACTCCATGTGATAGCCTCGAGCGACGCGCCGCTCACGTGCCGACGCGCGGGAAATTTAAATTTCGAATATATTTCTTTTAAAACCAGTCAGTTACGTGAATGATATGTGACATTGTTTTTATTTTATTTTATTGACAAATGTGTCAAATATATTTGAAAATATTACTGTTTGTAATGATTTATGAAATTGAATCATAAATATATGCGTGCGTATTGATGTATTTTACAGCCGTAAGTGATGTTTTGACTGTGTTATTAACGGCTAATAATATTGAACAAAGATTAATGCTTAGTGAGCAATAATGTCATTATATAGAAGAAGATGAACTCACGTATTAGACAGAGATAAAGATAACAATTCGAAAGAAAATAGAATTCTCATACGAATCGTAATGGTACCAATAATCGTGTAAAAGTTCACGATTGCCTAACAATAAGCTAACCAGTGAAATAAGAGCTTAAGCAAACCTTTTAAAAGAAGCATTGTGTTCAAAATCGAAGGTCAGATTATATTTGAAGTAAATAGCGGTCATCGGTACAGATAATGATCTGTCGATGATTTACGCCGTGTTAAACCGACAATGGCCCGCGATAACCCTCAGTGAAATACAATGTGACCAATTAAATTCGTTGTACCAATCAAGATGACCAAAATTATGACCAACCTGCTCGACATGACTGAGCAAAATTTAACAGTTGATGACATTTTCAATGAAAATGTAGTAAAAAGAAAAAAGGTTGATTACATTCAAGATGTACTGCCTACTCATTCGAGCAAATCAAATAACAACACCAAATTAATTGATAAAGCTACAGATCTACATTTGAAAAGGAAAATGAAAAGTTTACAATCGGATGAAAATTATATTTCCGATAAAATGATTCAACCTAATATTAACATAAGTATAGATAAGGATTCCAATAAAACAATAAGGTTAGAACTCAGACATCCAGACAATCAGGGCATAATCACAGATTACAAAATGACTGATGAAAATGATGAGGCCAGAAACGTTTTATTGGAAGGGGATATTTTAAATGGTTACACGCTGAAGGAAAAGACAAATGGTGAATTACACGTGCCGACCGGGGATGATTATGTAAATGGGACGGATGAAAATAAAGTAAGTACATTTAGTTATTGTCAGTTAAAAATAATATTATAGCAAACTTAATTCAGTTCTTAAATAAATGCTCGAGTAAAGTATATTATTTCGCAAACGTCACAATGCAAACTGAATGACGTGATGGAGTGCATTTATGTGAAACAAAATAGATTGTATGTGAGAAATTTTATAAACGTAATATGTCATTATTCCACTACTCATTATTATAAATGAAAAATATATAAGGACGTATATTCGATACTATGTATTTTATATATATATATATATATATATATATATATATATATATATATATATATATATATATATATATATATATATATATTCCTACACGCTGGAAACAGTGTTATGTAATTAATCTTTTTAATGAATTGTTCCATTTAATATTATTTTGTGTATAATTAATGAAATATATATTTAAATAGTTAAGTTGTAGATGCGAATATAACATAGTACATAAAGTTATATATTTTATAACTATAGGTTACTCTCTATATCATTAGTAAAAAGACGACCATTTTAAAAAAACTTAATCAAAATTTAATATATACAATCGAGACAGTGCCTGTGGAGTGGCGAAACTCAACGCTGCGTCATTGTCTTGCCAGAACGGTGAAACAATGGTAATTTACTCCCCCGATTGGGGAACGAACTTATAACTATCGCGCTTCCAGTGACACCCTGGGCCACTGTACTACTCACTTAAGAGATTAGCTCGGGCTTATTCTCCTCCACTTCGGTAACTCAAAGTATATAAAATTATACGTCTATTTTAATTTTGAATACAATTACTTATCATTCCAACATAATATCAACGTGATGTATGTATATTAAAATTTTTCATTAGTCCAAATGTATGAAACATTTTTATTCATTACTTCCGCGGCATTTCACTGTAAACACGCGAGAGGTCAGATTGCACAGATCCTATCATGTAACGGATCTCCTATCATTAGTTATATCTGGACACGATTCGTTTTGAAACCTTAAGTAAATTTTAATATCTTTAATTATATATTGTTTTTTCAATGGTCTTATATATATTTCAATGGTCACTTATAATAAAAACAAAAAAAAGTATTAATGCATAATCTGTCAAAATAAATCGTATAAGTAGATAAATTCTAAATAAATTACTTTGCTCTTTATTTTAAAATAATCAATGTTTTTTTTAAATTACATATTCAAATTACAATATGAACAAAAAAATATATTACTGGAATATATACAATATTGGATCAGATTTGAACCTGTACCCCGTTATTTACATATAAATTGTCTATATAAAATAAAATCAAGGTAATTTTTTTTATCTTAATCTATCTAATTTACTAGAATCACAAAAACCGGTTACAAAACAGTCGCCCCAAAAACATTACAAGCAAAACCTACGCGTAATGCAAATATGTGATTTTTTAACCGTCACCTCACCGATAATGCTCATTGGTTTTCTTATTTAGAAAGTAGTCTAAAACGGGGTTCACCGGATACGCTTATTTGATTAAAATGTGATATATATTGAGTATTAGAAGACATTTTGCGCAATTATTCAAGAACTTCATTTTTGACTTAGCTTACCTAATGCTGGTGAGTAATATAGTAATTTAAAACTAAAAAAATATTTTAGCTTATAATTTGTATATTTTTTTTTTGAATAAAACTGTAACTTTAATATTTTTAACATAAGATTAGCATAGAAATTCAAAGTTTCTAAAAATTTATTTATATTTAAAAATGACGATATTAAAACTTATTGTTTATTGGAGGGAACAAGAGCTACACTTTTACATCCTCGTTGATTTTTGATACAACAAAAAAATATGGCTACCAAAATTGATCATGACGTTTTTTTTTATAAGCCTTTGTATAGCTTTTTTCTATGTTTTCTTAAATACGTGTAGTCATTTTTGGGAAATAGTGTTCACAATGTTAACATAAAATATCTATTATTATTTATGTTTCGTAAAATTTACACAATTAATTCATAATTTAAAATAATATATAAAAATCTTCTTAATTTATTACAGCAGATTAAATATAGCTACTATTTTGTTACTATTACTTTAATATTGATACAAAACGCACACTTCGTCTTTTAAATAAAGCTCTCCCATTTAAAAGCTTATCAATGATATTTTTTGCGATACAAACGAAATCGGGCTATGGCCACGCTTAACACAGCGCGAGACAAAACGTGACGTGATTAGATAAGGCGTGCTTATATCTCTACGTGTCAGAGTGACATGTTACCAAATACCTATTCATCAGAGCCTTGTAATCCATATTTAATTCTTGTTGTTAGAGATTGTGATTTTGTTGTTAGTAGTAATAAATAAATAATAAGTGCGTTATGTAATATATATAAAAAATATATTTTTTTGCAATTTTGTAAATTGCGACGTTAACAATAATTTAATATTGAGAAAATGCTAAAAAGTTTAGTATACAGCGGGAATCGAATCGGCGCTTATTGGAGACTGCCCAAGGGCTTTAAATGATTGAACCAAACGTTCATAGAAATTCCAACCAATCATAGAAATTCAAAGTTTCTAAAAATTTATTTATATTTAAAAATGACGATATTAAAACTTATTGTTTATTGGAGGGAACAAGAGCTACACTTTTACATCCTCGTTGATTTTTGATACAACAAAAAAATATGGCTACCAAAATTGATCATGACGTTTTTTTTTATAAGCCTTTGTATAGCTTTTTTCTATGTTTTCTTAAATACGTGTAGTCATTTTTGGGAAATAGTGTTCACAATGTTAACATAAAATATCTATTATTATTTATGTTTCGTAAAATTTACACAATTAATTCATAATTTAAAATAATATATAAAAATCTTCTTAATTTATTACAGCAGATTAAATATAGCTACTATTTTGTTACTATTACTTTAATATTGATACAAAACGCACACTTCGTCTTTTAAATAAAGCTCTCCCATTTAAAAGCTTATCAATGATATTTTTTGCGATACAAACGAAATCGGGCTATGGCCACGCTTAACACAGCGCGAGACAAAACGTGACGTGATTAGATAAGGCGTGCTTATATCTCTACGTGTCAGAGTGACATGTTACCAAATACCTATTCATCAGAGCCTTGTAATCCATATTTAATTCTTGTTGTTAGAGATTGTGATTTTGTTGTTAGTAGTAATAAATAAATAATAAGTGCGTTATGTAATATATATAAAAAATATATTTTTTTGCAATTTTGTAAATTGCGACGTTAACAATAATTTAATATTGAGAAAATGCTAAAAAGTTTAGTATACAGCGGGAATCGAATCGGCGCTTATTGGAGACTGCCCAAGGGCTTTAAATGATTGAACCAAACGTTCTTATAGTGCTACATCGTAGATTTCCTTCCTTAGGTTACTCTTCACTTTCATATAAGACTGTGATATTTCATATATGAATACCATAATATAGTATGATTACTTGTATATCAATGATCAATTGTTAATAAAATAAATATAAATCCGTCGTGGCGCAGCGATTGTAAGTGCAATGCTTGTGGGTTCATTCCCCATTTTTGGTAATTAATCAATGTACTTTTCCGGAAAACGGAGAACGGAATGTTTCTAACACAAAGCTATCTCTGCATTACCGGCAATACTTATGCAGAATAAAGCGTATATCTATAAAAAAATATATACTCATAGTTGCATGGTTATAGAAGGTATATTCAATTATTCAGGTTAATTTCATCGTAAATCGCGTTCGTTAACAACAACTAATTTGTGTGCTCGTTTGTGGGTACGAAGTCGTTTATTTAACGGGTCTGTTTCGTAAAATTGATTGTTTTTTTTCGAAAAATTCTGATTTTCTCTTCAATATTCTGCATTTATAAGAATTACTTTGTCATATCACACCTACCTTGGTTCTATTGTTATCTATGTTTATGTCATTTTATTAAGTTAATAAATAGTCGCAAAGAAAGTTAATTTTTAGAAAGGTATAAAAATATTATTAAGTAAGTATTTTTTACTGTTTGTATTATTAAAAAGCTTCACATAAATCATTTGAAGACTTAAATTAAATCGTATAATGTCAGTATTTGAGCAGCTTGTTGAATTAAAAACATTTACGAATCAGCTCATTTACAATTTATTACTTAAAATAACTCTTCACTGTAGAGCTTACAATCTATTTACACAAAGATAGACTTATTTATTTTAGAAGTACCATCAATATCACCCACTTCACATGATGTCTTTGATATTGAGAAGTACTTAATAAATCACCTAATCAATTCGTATATTACAAGAGGCTATTATTGAAAATTATACATATTTTTTTAAATTATTAATTACTAGATATTACCCCCATAATAAAATGTTAGTAATTTAGAGTTGTGTATTGCACATGATCTGTCATACAGCGCTACGCAGAAACGATTAAGGTGATGTAATAAAGCCTATAGCTTTTCTCGATGAGTAGTACTATACAACATAAATATATATTGAATTGAATTAAATTCAAACCAGTAGGCCCTGACGGTAGTGAGTTCAAGCCAACTACCAATCAACAGTGGAGGTAATTTAAAAAAATAATGTGAAATTATCTATTAAATTCTTTTAATAGAAATGGTCACTAACTAAAAAATACCGTTTGTGGAAAATCATCAAAGAATATATTATTACAATAAATTATTGTCACTTCCATATTACTTAATTATTTATTACTGACTACACTACACTACATACCTACTTACCTACATAATATATATTTATATTTTTATACATCATATTTTAACTCCGATTACCTACATGACAATGTGACTCTTGAACGTGTTTAATTTTACATCGTGGTTGTATATTCAATTCCCATCACAAGATGTTTTGCAAGTTTAATCGAGTTTTTTTAGCGTGCCCAGATAAACACATATCACTTCGCCAATACTACATTGTATTGAGAACAAACTAAGAAGAGTGCGGTAAAAAAAGAAATTAAAATTACAACAACATTGATAGGAGAACGATTGTTTAAAAGAAATCCAGTAGAACTCAGCCTTCAAAATGCTTAAATTAATATTTTTTTTCTATATTAGCCCAGTTATTTTTTTTTATTTCGTTACATGCGAATGACATTACACAGATAACAAATATATACATAGTTTACTTATGAATCTATAACAGAAATAATAAGCTATTTTAATTTCTGTTTAAAATTGAATGTCAATATTATCTATTTAAATTATAAATGTGCATAATTATATAGAGCCAGATGTGTATGATTCAGATGAGTCAGGTGTTTTACCACGAGCTCATCATGATAAAATGTTATCTTGATTTATAAAAACGCACCTTTCATCGTATATTTACATTATAATCTCTGATGCTTAACGCTTAAATTAATCAGCAATGTAAACGTTTTAAAGTAACTAAATAAATAACATACAATATCATTTTAAGCTTTTGTTTGTGTCAAAAAAAATTAAAAAAATTTTGTTTGTTTTTTTTTTTTATTTTTAGAATAGCCTTTCTCTTTTTATATTTTGTACAATTAAATACGATACAACTAGAATTTCCCTTAGTTATTAATTCACCAGACTATAACACGTATTATTATGTATACCAATATTTACATATTACACAATATTAGAACAGTTAAAGCATTTACCGTGTTTAGTAAGGACAAACACTGTCTCAACTTACTGTTGTCGAATGTGGCAGCTCTTTATCACTTGCTTTATCTTAACAGACCCACGAAGTAACTGCAATATAAAAGTAAATTTGATACCGAGTACCACGGAACCTGCAATTATCATCATATCACCTATTTGAATTAGACTAAAGTTTACTACGTTATTGAGAACATATATATATCGATATATATATATATATATATATATATATATATATATATATATATATATATATATATATATATATATATATATATATATATATATATATATATTAAAATGTCGACAAGATACTATAAACCCTCTAACACATCATTAAAAATATCTTACTTAATCTATTATTACGATAAAACTTTTCTTGAGCATTTCTTTAATTCGGAATAAAGCGTATCTAACAAAAATATTTTAATTAAATTAGTACATCGACATTATAATTGTATTTATTACAAATCGATAAGTTATAAGTGTCAGCGGTTAATTAATGACAAAACTATGAATAACTTAAAACCCATTACCAGCCTATAAAAGTTTGAACACATAAGGAGATAAGCCATTTAATTTCATGTTCATGTTTTTTATGACGTTTTAATCTGACAGCCACATTAAACTAACCCAATCCCTATAGATTATTTAATAATAATTCTTTACCTATATAAGTCGTTAATTACATTTAATAAATTTAGAAAATATCGATTCCATGGTTTTAATTTGATACAAATATATATGATCAATTAAGCCTTTGTTACTTAATTGTGAACAACACTAAACGTGGCAGAAAATTCAATACCTAGAGTAATCATTGCTGATATTTTGTTTCATTTGTATCCCTGGGCTTGTCGAGTAAACAACTCGTAGTTTTTACAGTTTCTCTCACAAAAAAATAAAAATAAATAGGTTCATGCTATATCCTGCATATATCCGGCAGGGTAGACAATAAATATTCTAGTGTTAAGACACTTCGCTCTCCACTTTCCGCCTAATTTTGAAACATTGCGTGTTGAGTGGCGTAACTAAACGCTGTTGTTACGGAGAGGAAATGAAATAATTAATTTTCCCAAAGTGTGAATTGAACCCACAACGATCGCGTTTACAGTCAAACGCTGTGCTTCGCTGCCACGACGGTCACTCTCATATTATGTCTATTTCAGCAAAATGCCGTTTTGAAATTGAAAGCACTGTGATTATTGTTATACTTGTTAAATTGCTGATAGTTGTGGAGAATAATAGATGTGTGGTCGTTTTAAAATTTGTATATTTTATGTAAAGTATCTTAAAGAAGTAATAAAATAATCTCATTGAACATAATTATTAGGATTATTGATGACGAATGTCTTCAAGTGTTTACCGTCCATATGTGTAGACGGAGAGCGTGGTAGGTGGAGTAGGTAACCTATATTTATAAATTATTATAATTATAAATAGTAATATAACTAATATTGATTGTAAGAAAATAAAATAATATTGAATAAAAAGGTTCTGTACCAAGTGTCTGGTAGTGTCGTTATTTAAATAAAAAAAGATCTTCCGAGTCTTACATTATTGTAAATATATTTCATACAGGTTTTACATAAATTTTCCTTAAACGTAACGTTTATGTAACCAAAAAATTTGACTTTCGGTCAGGGTTCAACGACCATGGTCAAGTAAATGTGTCAAGCGTAAGTTGACGGGACAGTTTTTGCTCTTGTAAAACCAGTATACATGAGCTACGCATACGCATGTGCGTTGTAATCTACACGTATTTAAATTATAAGAGATGCTTCTTTTGAGTCCATATAAATCTAAACAAAAAAAATAATATAAGTTATTAATTAATTGACTAAAATAAAGTACTTAAAAATCAAGAGTGTTTCAAAGTATTAATAAATACTTGCTTAAAGCTGTCATTGCTCAATATGTCATTCACAAAAAGCCATATTTCCAGGTAAAAGTCACTATAGTTTGACATTTTTAATCTTGCTATATATATATATATATATATATATATATATATATATATATATATATATATATATATATATATATATATATATATATATATATATATATAATGTATAATAGAATAAGTTATTTTTTTTCCAACAAACAATTACATTTATTTATTACACTTGTATATAGTAACAACTTGACAGTGCCTCAGTAGAGAAATAAACATTTTTAGTTTTCTTACCGTTTGTTATTATTTGCTGTAATAGCTTCTACCTAAAACTTTATACTCGTTCCAAAATTAATGCTAAAATGGCGGCCATAAAATATTAAGCCAGACCGAGTAGTTGTAGGATTTTACCTTAGTTTATCTACTTCGGGTTTAGTACCCGAAGTAAACATATAAAGTCATATTTAAATTTTGTTTTATATTCAAAATTCTTTATAAAAATCCGACAATAATTCTTTCTCGACAATTTATCGAAGTTATAATAATGTGTTGTTTTGCAAGGAATGAAAATTTCACTATACCTTTTCTTTAGAAAAAAAAAATATTTTTTTTAAATAAGGTTTATGAAAAAGCAAATTTTCGATAAGAAATGAGAGACATGAATTAATATGCATCATGGTTATGGATATACAACAAGTAATCAAATAAGTTATTTAATAAACACTCCCGACTTTCATTTTTTTCTTAACAACGTTTGAGACTGAATAAAGAAAATAACGATAATCGCAATGGAAATGAAATTTAATTTCTTAAAATATATTTTCAAGTGGTAAGTAAAGTGATATAAAACTAAATTGTGTAGTCTGTAAGATAAAAGATATAGTTTATTTAAAACTAATCTTAAATAAATCGCTCTGGCAAGCTCTATAGCGTTAGCTTTTGTAATGAGAGCTTTTACAAAAGCACTTATGTAAATGATGAATGTGTAGTTTAGACGTGACAACAATGATATTGACGAATATATTGTATGTACATATATTTATTACGTATTTTCATTTTACCGAAACGTTTAGCTTTAAAATTAATTTCCGCCATTTAGTGCTAAATATGTTTCTTATATATCTAGTATTTACCGAAAAATGAAACATAGTAATTATGAATAGGTATTTTATATTTAGAAGTCGAAACTCGTTTGTCGAATTTTTCCAGCGGCAAGTGAGTTCCTTTGTAACAGCAAGCACTCAGATGAGATACTGTCGAGCTATTTATCAAATACGTGCCGTGCCTACTATGTGTAAAAAATACAATCGGAGTTTATACAAAATGAACTGGCCATATATTATTGCTGGTCGTTTGATAGTCTATTAGAAGATTAAATTGTACTTTACATTCTCGATAACAACTCACATATATAAAGTATTTTTTACGTTTCACCTAATTTTTTATATGATAATATATTATAATAACAAAAACATCAAAATTGTACCGGAATGGACCGGAACATACGATTCCGATCTCAAATTTTAAGCTCTATAGATTATACTATATGATATTATCACGTTAATCGTTTCAATGTAATTTTACTCAAAAATTCAATTTCAATCACTTAATATAAGTTATCCGTAAATTTGACTACGGGGACGAAGACGCGGGCAATAGCTTGTTCAATAATAAACACCACCAACATATACAAATAAGCATATATTGTATTAATAAGATTTTATACAACTTTCGTTTATATCCGATTCGTTTTAAGATAATTTAATCGATAGTAACGAGAATTCGATTCTACAAACAATAGTAGCAAATAACTGTTTTGAAACGTATTACAAAGTATAGGCGTGCACGCGTGGGTGGCGACCAGCATAACCTGACCTTTGACTAATGGTACCGAACATGACAAGTGATCTAGAATTCCTATTGTTACGAAATCGATAGGCGAATTTGGTTATCGCCTTGATAAGGTTTGTAGAAAATATATTGTTTTAATCTCGTATATTAAATCAGTTTTGTGTTAAAATACGAGTACCTACTGATTTCCCGTAGGATTTGAATTTCACATTTGTCTATGAATACTAATCTAACGTACAATTGAGTTAAGTATATAAAGAGGCTCAGTTTATCATTTTAATTTGTTAAGCTTTACGCTTTATATACGCATATGAGAAGTATAAAATATATCGTGTCAATATTCTCCGTTCTCCGCTTTTGGTTCTAAGACGTTGCTTGGTGAATTGCGAAACCTAATGAAATTAAAATAATTCATTTACTTTAATAGAGACTGTGTAATTAAGTAAGTAATAATAATAAGTTCTTTATACATTTTTTATTATATATCGTGCAGATAAATACAAATACATAAGAACTAGCACTTTTATTTATCATTTAGATATATACGCATCTGCTACATTTTAAACGGTAGGCGTATAGTAATTGTTTAATTGTTTACTCTTTTAAATTGTTCCATCATGAAAATTCGAACCCTCTACTATCACTAACGGCCAGTCCTCTCTACTAAATACATCTACATATAGAGATAATTTATTACGAAGTAGGCTTCAACGTAAGCTAAGAGCAGACGGCTTGGAGACGGACTTTCATGTATCGACCTTTTCTTGACAAGTACTTCTACACATAGCTGTATCCTTTTTGCGTTGCTTCACTTGCCATTCACTTATGAATCAGTAAGTTAGACTTACTGTCTGCTTTATCTATATTATAATAAATACTACATACGAACATACAAACATATATGTACATATCTTTATCCGTAGCCGATTATCCAGAGACGAAAGCTACGCTCTCTATATACCTCTTTCGCCCTTTCCATTGTTAACAACTTCTTCATAAATGTCCTCCTGATTTTGCGTGACCTAGAGGAAGGTCATAATCGTTAAGTAGAACATAGCAAAAATACCCTACCTACCTGACCCTAAAACATCTTAAAAAAAAACAATATATAGTAGATATTAGAATATTATTTTATTTTTATTTATGTCATTTGCATTATTTATGTCATTTGCATTATTAAATTATTGTTTAAAAAATTACATGACTATAATATATATATTTTTTATAGCGTTCAGAAACGTGGTATGCAGAGAAAAGTTAGTGTCAAAACACTTTCCAGCCATATTTGAAACATTGCATACGTACGAAATATACTTAGCTCTACCTTTAATTCATAATTCTATTGTCCGTTAAAGTCGTGTCGCACAATTTTATCTATTAATTGGCTAGATGTTGTAACAATTAACATCAGATTGAAATCGTAATGGTAGATTTTAATCAATCTACATATTTTTACTATGGTTTTCTTAGTTATTTTTTGTTTTTGTTTTGCCTGAAGCTGAGTTCGTTAAACAACATTCGGTGTAAAGACAAAGTCAAATTAAATAAAGATTCTAATGAATTTGAATATTATTGGTATAAATCAATATATTTTTTAAAAACTGATTCATGTGAAGCGTCTGAATGTGAGAAAATGCTATCTTTCTTTTCTATTCAGGATTGGCAGAAAAGAAGGCAAAAAATTAATTCCTTCGAGAGGGGAACGAACCCACAAACTGTTGCGCTTATAGTCAAATACTGACCTACTGAGCAATGATGGCCTCCAATAGTAAATGTAAAATATTTAAGTACTGTAATACTTACATAATTAAAGCTAATAGGCCATAGTCATTATAAATCATTATTATTTTTGTCTTAATTTACCCCTATTTGATTTGACAGTTTTCAGTTTGACAGTTTCAGTTTTTCCTTAACTGTATTTTTAGATATATTTAAAATTTCTTAATATGTCACCAAATTGTGGTTTAACTTGAAACGAATTTTAACTGGCTTTAAGAAAAAATACTTCTGTTCTGTGAATTCCTTAGTAGTTATTTAAGAAAATGACACTAATTACGTTGCTTAATTTTTTTTTTATTTAAAAGAAAATAAAATTCTCTCTACAACGACACTTCTATCCGAACAGAAACGGATCTGAAACGTAGTTTAACCGGAACTTTCACAAATATTCAATAACCATTGCATTTTTTTATATTGAAAGAATTCACATTAACGTCAAAATAATCATACATCTTAATTCATGGAACATGTTTTGTAAATTTCGTAATACATTGCGTATATATAGTGTGTATCATTATCCTTTATAAAACGTTTCAAGCGATTATAAATTCTATTGCACATTTATAAAGCGTTAATTAGTATAAATGAATATGTTTTATGAGAAGCTTGTACGTATGTACTATTGTATAGAAAGTTGCTCCAAAATCATGCATGTCAACGTTACTCAATAACTGAACTAGAAAAATGTAGGCCAATATAATCTTTAGCATAAAATACAACATAATTATATCTTTTTAGTTTATACATTTACTTTTTTTTATTTTTTTTATATATTTCACTATTCATAAAAATTAAGTACAAAATTTGAATTGAATCTTTTGATTTCCTTAACATAGTATAATTACTTTAAATTGATATACCTAGTGAAATTACACTTTTTTTGTTTCAGCAAATGACTCACTTGTCGGTAGCGGTCTAAAATTTAGAAAGTTGATCTAATGACCATGTCACATTCCTTTTTTTTCAGCCCCACGCTTTATACACAAAAGCAGAATAACTATAGAGAAAGTCTTTTCGACACTTTCCGTCAGAATTTAAGATATTCAGTATTGAGGAACCCAACTCAGTGAAAATATTTTCTCCTTAGCGGGATGGAACCCGCAACCATCGCGTTTACAGTCAAACACTGTCTCACTGCGCCACGATAGCTTCCTGTTAATGTTAATTCCTGTTTCAAAATATGTATGATAACTAAGGTTTATTACATATTGAAATTCCGTACAAAATTTGTAAAATAAAATCTCGCTAAAGTTTTTTTTTTCTTAAAATATACAATGTGTAAATAACGTTTGAAAGAAATTACGTTATTTATTTTTTTTTCATTTTCTGTTATTTTCTACAATTATTACGCCTAGTCATACACGATTCAATTGCCACTCAAATAAATAACACATAAATATATAAAATATAATATTTTTGTCCGTATTTGTATAACATTAGCTTGTGGTCAGCCTAATACAGGAACAAATGGAAGTAATCAGCGAATACAGCTTAAAGTAATGCTACTCTTATTTGTAGAGATGTAAGAACAAAATTCACTTACATGGTAATGCGGTAGACATCTTCGTAATAGCACATCTGACCACAATGGCCTTAGGCTACTTGTTCACGGTGCAACTCTATATAGCGAAATATAGCCTTGTATATTGAGATTGATGTGTCTAAAAATTTTAACACTTTTTGACATATAATGGATAATATAATATAAAAATCAATTACTACAAATATAAGTACGTACCTATATAAATAAATAAACATTATATTAATATTAATATATTATAGCTTCAGTTTTAATAATGTATACACAAATTTACATAACATAAATCTGTTACAATAACAGTACTTATATATTTGCAACATAAACATATGAAATAACTCCAGTACTTGCAGCGTAGTACACACCAAGCCTTACAGAATCAATCACATACTTCCACGAAGATAACGGACCTCACCGGCGTCTTTTGTACTTTCTTTTTTTATTTTATAATTAAGCAGTTTATTGCAAACAGTCTTATCGTATAGTATCAAACATGTGATGTCTGGATATACTATTGGGCAATATAATTACTTTTTTCCATTAAACTTTAGTTATATAGTGAGGAATGGAGTGTCTAGAGTAGATTCCTTTTGCGTATATGATACAGCGTAATTTAAAAAAAGACAACAAAGGAATTGGATAAATCGCGTTAATTAAATTGTTAATTTTTTTTTGGAAACACGACGTTTCTAATAGTTTACGGTAGTCTGTGGTCACGGTGACTAAGGTGGCATTCTTCTGTCAGTTGATATAATTATTATATCAACCACTGCCAACGGTTTCTAAGTAACAATACAATAACTAAACTAAATAACATACCACCAAATGTAATAATAAATTCAAAATGTGAATAAATTTCGAAAGACTAATAAATTGATCACTGAAAATGTTAAAATATTCGATATATAGCGTTTTCTTTTATTAAACCTGTATTATATAATTGTAGGAACATTCTTTGGGTAGCGAAATTTTATAAAATAATTGTTTAGAGATGCTAACAATAAAACTAGTTGTCTCAAGGATAATATAGGTATTTCGACGAAGTTCAAAGAACATAGTAGAACGTATTAATTTGCTAAATGGCTTAAACGGTATCCAAGAGGTGCGGGTTCAAGTGTAACGTTTCTGCTACATGAAAATTTAAAAAAAATCTGTAATTTTATTTCTTTCTTTATGTAGAAGCATTTTAAGCACACATGATAAAAAATCCTATACTATTTTTTCCGCTAGATATGTAAAATATATATTTCGTCTTTTTATATTATGGTGTAAGTTAACTTAATTTATAATGGATTCATATCAATGCAAGAAGAGGTACAGTAGCGCTATGTAATATAGAATTTGAACTTTGAACTCGCTTGCTACTTGCTGTCAGTATGATCTGTGTACGCAGAAGCTGTGTGTGTCAGCAAATTATTGGACTAGAAAAGAGATGTATGTATTTTTATCGCTTTAAATATTTTTGTATTAAATACTGTTTTTTAAAGATAGCAACATGGCTTAAATTGAATGTCGATCTAATAAACGTAAACGTCGTCATGGCGCAACTCTGATCATTGTCAGGCGATGGTAGCGGATTCAATCCCTACTTTGATAACATTTAAATTATTTTCTTTTACCCGTTCTCCTAAACTAACGCGGCGTTGAGTTCTGTCACTCAACACTCCAAATTGATCAATTTAAATAATAATAATTATTGTGTTTTTTTTAAAACACAAAATACAGGTTCGGACAAGATGACTTTATTCATCAGTATTAATATATTGTACCTCTTTTTCCTCTTACAAGTCCAAAGGCTTACGCATTGTGCAATAATAGTGGAGAAACGCTGATACTTTTAATGAAACTTCTTGCTTCCATCCTTTTTAATATGCATCATAATTATTGCATCATATTTATATTTTACATTTTTCACTTTCTGCTGGACAGGCAATATATAAATTTTGTGTTCATTTATAGATAATCGAAAACCACGCAGGCAAAGAAAAGCGACGAAATATTTGTCTTAATTTAAGTTTAAATTTGATTTACATACACATGCGCTATAAAGTTACAATATTCTAATTCCGCATTTAAATAAGTTCTATTATCTGTTTACGCGCACGTGCGCACACGATTATCCCAGTGACCTGGGGACCCGCTACTTATTGTCCGGCGACTACTCATATTAGATACGAAGCTATTGACTTTCTCTTTACATTCACATTGTTTATTTTATATATATTTATGATAATCATTTAATGACTATATTTTCCTTAATTATTATTTAAAAAAAGATTGTTTTTATTCGAAAGTTATGCAGTTAAACGTAATCTCAACAAACTCGACAATTTTGCTTGCTTGTCTTTAAGTCGACGTAATATATGAATCTGTCTTCTACTTCATTCCATTGACCGTGCGGGCGCCGGGCCCATCGCTTTGTAGGGAAAGGAGTTCAGAGCAGCGCCTGCCACTTGTGACGCAGATGTAGGTTTAAAGATGCCCCCTTAAAATGCATCCACTGTTCGAGCTGATCCCACCAAATTATTGGACTACTGCCGCCTTCGAAGTACGTTCTAGAAATTAAGTGATGATAGCCCTAGACAGGCCCAGACATTTAGCAAATTATATAGTCACTTGGCTGTTATTCCTGTCGCTCCTACTTCTACCGCATACAAATTAACTCTAAACCTATTCCTGGTCAGTTCGTGAGTAAGTTAGAAATACTGGTTAAGTTTGAAATTTTTAGGGATATTCGTTTCCTATAGAACTGTAAGTTCTACCGGTACTGCGTGCTTAAGGCTTCTAATGAAATTAAAAAAAAACTGAATTAGTCTTTTCAATTTAAAAGTTGAATTTGTATCTTTATGCTGCATTGTTTAAATGACAGAAAAATGCTTATAACACCTACTGTCTGTCAACTTGGTATCAAAAAATAACGCGCGCAAAAGAAAAGAGCGTAAAAAAATGTTCAAACCGGATGTAAAGCAAGTAATAATGGCAAAAAAAAACAGATATCAGTGTAAGGTAGTTTATAGATCGAATTAGGTTATTTTTATAACAGAAAATTGTTCATCAGTAATAAACTTATAAAGCATTAAATGAAATCTATTCGTATTTTATTACACGCAACTGATTGGAGAATTCCGAACATGCAGATGTTGTAAACACATTATTATCTTTTACTGTTTGCATTTAACTGTGTAATTGATTGTTGCTTTTACCGATTTTCTTTTTTTTTAATGTTCATTTAAAAATATAATGAAACGCTCAGAAATAATTATATAGTAGAACATAAAAAAAAGTAAATGCAGCTATTTTAGAATTATTATATAACTTGTTTCAATGAATAAAAAATTATAATAATTTAAGTACATCCGTACATTTTATTCAATAAGTTTAAATGTGATTAGGCAAATAGAATTCTTATTTCTAGATGAAGTGGCAATATGCAGGCACCCCGCCATCTTGCCGCGGGCTATACAACCAATTGGCGCGAGTTCTTTCAAAAACTGGCATAATTTTTTTCTCTATTCATTTATTTCTTGTATTGTATTCATTCGGCCGGTTATTTAAAAGTAATAATTTGAAAGAAAAAAGACTTTTAGTTCAGCGTTTAATTATTTATTATATATTATTATTTTTATTATTTTTTTTGTATACAGTGCAGTGCAGTGGGAGGTAAAAATTAATAGATTTTACATCATTTAAAAACATAGCATGGCATTTAAGAACTATATAATTGTGCACCTAGCTTTATACATAAGGACGTTCAAATCAATTAATGACATGAGAAAATCTTTTCTGAAAATAAAAACAGCTATTAAGAATATTGGGTAACATCGTTGCATATAAAACAGCATATAATATCATAAAACTTAGAATATACTCCTTGGCTCTATATATAGCTATATGTTATATAATATTGAATATGTCCCAATAGCCCGAGGCGCAATGCATTTACAGGAGGGTGACTAAATAGCGGATATTGAACAAAAGTGAATGAATTAGGAAAACCGTTTCGTACTCAATATTTCCAGCCTTACCATTTCCTAATGTGTTTTCTATATTACTTTTAAAAATCACTATATTCCTCAATTAGCATCTAGTACCTGTTTAACTCTGATAGAAAATTACATGAAGTTTTCCATGACGGTTTCCAAAAGTTTCTCGGACTATCTTTGCTTTAATGCGAACATTTCGCTTTTAAATCATTACATTTATAGGTATTATAATCGCTTCAAACAATGTTTACTCTTTAAAATGTTTTTATATACTATTTATTTGTTTTGTTATAAATCCAAAAAATCTAAATTTATCATTGACGCGAGTAAAATAAAGAAAAAAGACTAGTGTTCAAAATAATTGTATTTCAATGACCACTTAGTTACATTATAAATTTTTCTGCTTAACCAAGTGCATTTGCACACGTTGCATTATACAGCCAACTATATGTCTTAGAACATTTAGAAATAAAGGCGACTATACTATAAAATATGTAATTTCTAAGTTGATCATTGTACGTAAAGTTACTTGTACACTCGAATGATCGCCAATCGCAATGCGTTCGCAGTACCTACTAATTAGTAATCGCCTTGGGGTGGAGTTTAACGCTAACAACGGTTCTCGACAATAACTTACTCACTGTTAAATCTTTATTAACATAATGACTGTTACCATATGAATAAAATAACATTATTAATACAAGAACAAGTAAAATAATCTAATCAAATAAAATCAACTGTATTTAAAAAAATAAGGTCAAGCGGTTTCATTTTACAACATACAAATAATATAAGTTATATAAAAGTATACATATTTTATTGATGCAAATTTTAGAAAAGACATATTCTAAAAATATAAAATCTATAGTAAATTGCTTATGGTACATACCACATAGTCACAAAGGGTCAACCTTCGAGTATCGATAGTACCCCGGGAGCACCGCCCTCGGCAGTCTCTGGCGGGCACGCGACGAGCGCGATCGTAAATATTACGCAAGGTCGAGTGAAAATAATAAAAATAATGTTGTAAACACCGTGAAATGTTGTGAAAATTATTTATGTATTTTATAGTTTTATAAACATATTATATAATAATTAATTAGTGATATTTATGTATTAACTAATTATGACTGAAACTATTTAAATATAAAAAATGTATATATTTTTAATTAAACGTATTTGATTCATGTTCAACGCGAAGTTAATAGTTTTTATGTTTTGCAATAAGTTTATTGATAAAATAATTTTGTTACTAAGTGGGCTGAAACTACTAAATTAACGGGCTGAAATTTAGCATGTAGCCTTGGGTACTATACTAGAGGAGTAGCAAGAGATAGATGATTTTGTTGAAATTTTTACGAGAACGATATAAAACGAAATTTACGGTTCATAGTCCACATAAAAAGCAAATGAAGTGGTAGGCTAGGTTGTAACCTATGATATAAAAGCTAAATGAATACTATATTTTAAAATCAACTAAAGCATTCCTCTCATAAACGTATTTTTACTATTTAGTACTGAATATCAAACTACGTATAAAATTATAGTCATGGCGCAGCCTCAGTAACGGCATTACAAAAACAATGCCAAAAAGTCAATTAATAGACTACTTGCTCTTAAAGTATGTTCATAAAAAAATATTCCGTTACAAAAACCATTGTAAAACAGAGCCTAAACGATTTTTGTTTTAATCATTTTTTTCATCTTCGAGAGCATCGACTGTAATCGCCGTGTAAAATCGATTTTATCACGTTATTTGCATAATAAAATTTTAATAAACATTAGAAATGCTCCTCGATGCTTAATTGGTTTTATTTATGAAGATAGTGATGTTGATTTTTGATTTTATGAATTAGAAACAAAATATAATGGGTGATTTTCGGGAATTTCTTGCCCATACCAATGAAATGGACGTGGATTAGATTCTTACTACTTTATTTTTAACATATTTATTTTAATTTTGGCCATCTAGCTAGGATTCATAGAAAAAGAGACGTAGACCTCTGCTTGCAAAATATAAAAACGCGAAAAACTCACATATCGGTGCTAATTTCACTAAATATTCAACCAGTGATTTTGATATTTCGTCCAATCCAACGATATTACTATATTTTATAGCATCATCAAAATTTTACATAAAATCTGGTACACGCGTGTCTCAAAATGGTTATAATACCATTGATTATTTAATTTCAGAGCAAATTGTTGTTAGTTAACATCGTAGCCGGTAGTCGACGCGAGCTTCGTTCGAAAGGTGGCAATTTAAGAAGTAATCACTTACTGATCGTTGCTGGAAACGTCCGCCTTTTAAGGGGCCAGTAATTATCGAATATTCGGATAAAGAATTTACATACATATATTTTTTCAAACTTTCACATGTTTAATCTTCAATGGACGTGTACGAAGGGACTGGGTCTGTGGTGAATTGAGCAAGTGTTTATGGTGTGATAAAATTGTGCTGTAAAAGTTTGATATATTTTGTGGGAAGATACCAAAACACTGGCGGTGGCGTACGTGGATTTATCCAGCGTGATTGAGGTGCAGGTAATAAATACATACATACAATACATCTATTCTATTCGTTTCTATGAGGCGCGGGTTCAAATCCTGCTGCGTTCAAATTTTTTTTCAAAATATGTTTTCTTTGAGTATTTTTATATATATCATTGTGGCAATAAGTATAGTTAACTAAATTGTACTGGTTATTTGAAACATAATTGAGTGAGATTTCTTATAAGTTTAACGCAATGTAATCATTATTTATATTTGGTCAAAACTGATTATTAATAAAGAATGACTATGATAGCCTTATAAAAATTGTATTGTCATTGACCGGATGTAAATATATGTATGTTCATCTTTTATGTCTAGATTACACTAGCCAGGAGACAAGACATAACGTTACTAGAAGACAGAGGGTTCATATGTCGCTATATTACATATTTTCCCATAATTTTAATATATAACCCTGTAGTATATTATACAATTGTTAACTTTCGTGTTTATTGTAAACAAAAAGTATTTACTGAAATTATAATTTGGATAGTTATATTTTCTGTTATATATATATATAGTAAGGGGATAAATTTTTTATTATGAAATATAAAGTATACACTCTTTATTTTAACTTATATGTTATACAATCATTATTAAATAATATTGATCATATAGGAATATATTAAGCACAAAGCAAATAAATAATTAATTAACGAATCGTAACCGATCAAAGAATTGTAATGGCGATCAAATGATTAATGCCAATGAGTTTTCTAACTTAGATAGATCATATTACAAAATGAGTAAACACACTCTAGTTTTGGCGTAATATTACCTTTGTTATTCCTAAAATGCTGTTAAATAATTTTAGCCAAACGATTCTAACATTTAACTTTCTTTTGCTTTTAGTATGGACATATAAAATTGATTAGCGATCTTATAACGTAAAATAATTCGTATTAACATTCCCAATTTAACCGGAACTATTAAGTAAAAGATTGTCAAATATATCTACTGTATCGAGGGTATCGTGTCGCGTTGGGAGAGTCTCTGACTGTAGTCGCAATGGTTGTAGATTCAATGTCCACTCGAGGGAATAAATTGATTTCCATGGCAAAACTGAGCGCGTTAAACTTCGCCGTTCAACAGTCAAATTTCGATGCAAAGGGGAGAACGCACTTGCACTAGACACTAGATTCTATTATACTGTATTGACAAAGCAACTTAATGTAACGAATTATCAGATAATTTAATATTTTACCAATTTAGCTTTAGCTGACTTAAATTAAATTTCACAGTCAACGCAAAATCAAAAAATAATATTGTTATTTAAGTAACGTTAACATATAGCCCATTAAATGTCCATTTTTCACAATAAGTAATAAGCTATAGAAATTAACCGGAGCCATCATTACTTTATCATCGAACACCAATTGACGTGTTAACGAATAGTCTTGCCCTATTTTATATGGTAATGAGACTAACATACTTTAATATACTGCATTGTAATAGAGCTATTACACATTCCGATATTGATTGATTAATTTAGATGTATAACAGTGAACTAAATGATGTATCGATATCGATAAAATTCATCTATTGACAGCACTATAATAATAAGATGGACTTCATTAAAAATATAGATGTGTATAGTACCAACATTACAATGCGTACTAAGTTCAGTTCAGTAAAGCCTGCACTTGTGCACTCATCGCTCTTCAACTCTTCAACTAAAGTAGCATTGGAAATACTATACTTTTTATTGCAATTTAATAAGTTGTCAAGTCTTTTACGTTTATTGTCTGTTATGTCACTGGCTCCATTAAGATAAATGCACTCTACTTATCGGCTAAAAAGTGTGACCTAACATAAAAGTTAAAACGCGACAGCAACTCAACCTGCTACAAGTTATATAATAAATATTATATATTTATTTATATTTAGCTACACGCTGTATCCCGCACATAGCAGGTGTAGGCAGAGGGAACCGTTGGTTGAAGGTGCCTAATGTTAAGACACTCTGTTCCCCACTTTCCGCCATTTGAGGCATTTCGTAGCGGAATGCCTCGCCGCGCTTTGCCTTGTTGCCAGAGAGAAGAAAATGGAAATATTTCATTCTCGCCGAGTGGAAATCGAACCTACAAATCGTCGCGTTCACAGGCAGACGCTGTGCCTCTGCGTCAAGTTTATATATATATATATATATATATATATATATATATATATATATATATATATATATATATATATATATATATATATATATATATATATATATATATATATATATATATATATATATATATATATAGCATAAATGTTATACTAAAATATATGAATAGAGTTTAGTAACATAGAAAAACAATATTCTGGACTGCCTTAGGAATTACATACTTTTAGCTAATGATCTAGAAAAAAGACAATCTATCTATTAAAATTTATTCTTTATTAGCTCAAGAATTTGTTAATCAAGCCGAAATCTGGAACTAATTTCGATATATGAAGTATAATTTATATTTATCATTACTTTACTAATGAGAAAACTTCACACACATTATAAATTATGCAAAATAGTATTCATTTACAACTAGGAGAGTAGACACGGTTTCTCCTGTCATTATTCAGATTGCACAATGTTTTTACAATAATATATTTATTTATTTTATTGTTTAACGACATTTTTACAATTTTTTTTTATCAATATCAATATATAAAAAAGCTGAAGCTGAAATTTTTCATATAGGTTTTGGTGTTAGATGCCTCGGGATGATTGCTCTAAAGCCTACACAGTTACAAATCTGAGATGAACCTAAATTATAAGTTACGTACACATTTGCTGTCGTATTTTTAATTTACTTTATAATTATCAGAAACAACTAGCAATTAATAAAAGCTCATCTATCAGTAAGCTTTCAAATTAAACTTAAACATAACAAACGAACTTACATACGAATTTACTTTAAGCTCATACCGCAACTATTATTAACATGTTTGATATTTGCAATGTCACAAATTGTACTATTAATTATATTCTAATGTATGTCAATGTGAATATGTCAAATAGACATTAGACACTACAAGTATATAAATCTTATTAAAATCGGAACAGTTACGACACAGCGTTTTAAGTGGACTGAGCTATAAAAATTACAGGTTTTCAATTTACGTTCACTTAATTATTATAATTAGTTTCGATAATATTTTTGGCATATTTAACATGTCTCACATAAACAACTGTGAACTGTGCAATAGAAAGAAATTACGCACAGTCATGTAACGTGTGAATTGTGACTGACTGATCAGGCTAATGATAATGTTTTGGTCAGCTAATTTTAAGTCAATCGATTATATATTTAGGAGACGTAATAGTGTATTATCGTATACTAAAATAAGCTGTTTTGTAATATATATTGTCAAACGAGCGATATATTTAGGTAATACACAAAAAGACAAAAATTCAAATAAAATATATAATTAACATTGAACCGGGAATTACTGAGAGCTTATAAAGAAAGTAAATAACAATTCTATAACATGCCAAAGAGTAAAAACACTTTAAACATTAAAAAATATTTAAAAAAATATTATCGTAAGTGCGATTTTACTGTCACAGTAGTGGTAAAACGTCTGATTGTAAGACGGTAGTGGGATCGTTACCCACTCAGCAGGATGAACAAATATCATCCTCTCTCCTTGTATGAAAAAGTGAAGCATAGAGTTTCACATCGATGTTAACTTATATGTACATTTAGTAGCAAGATTATTTGCAAAATATTATTAGCATTTTTTGCGTGCCAATGTCCACTTAAATCATTTTTAAAACGTTACGATTTGTTCAGCGTTAAGATCTACAAAGTATTTATTTACATTTTTATTTTAATAATATATAATCTTATTTTATTTTAAGTGTAACACAAATATAATAAATTACATATAAATGTCTATATATCAGATCATTCTGTGAGCAAGTTATGCATAGAGCTACCCGTTTTAGTTTTCACCACACATCCGGTGTACGCAGTATAAATTATATAAAAAAATTGCTTACTATAATCATTATTGACGAGTGCAGACGTTAGACAGAAAGAAATAGTACTTTATTATTTTTGACAAATTTGGGTAGGCCAGTAAGTGTTTTTTAAGTGGACAAAATGTAGACAATAAAGCTAGATGACGCTACGTCCTCATCATCTACTTTACATGATATTAAATAGAAGATAAATAAGCAATAAATAAGCTAAGGTTACGTTAATTCGTTGAATAAGGATAGTTCATAGTTACATACGAGTAGATTAGCTGTTGTCTGCCTACTTATCAAATATTGCCTTATTATGTAAAATCAATCAATAATTCTTTACACTCCAATTTTCTTCAAACGCCAAAACCAAATTAATTATATATATTTTAAAAATATTTATCATAAAAATGTAATTTTTCTATGTCAAATCCACTATAAAGAAATCAGAACATCGTTACGTCTTACGACTACTTGACTCTAATGTATAATGTCCGAAATTCGATATTTGGCAATCGATCCAAATTCGATCACAGCCTATTACACTTAATGTTAGTTCAAATATAAATTTAGGCGTTGATGATTGAACACATAAATCTTATATGAAATTGCTACTTAATTAATTCATAAAAAAAGTAAACTATATAACGGTTCTTCATAAAACATCTAGAGATTACTTTAAATATGAAAGTACTTAAATCATTTTTATGGTAATCTCATAAAATTAACCTATCAATTCCATGATTGAAACCATTATGGTGTAATTTTAAGATTTTGTTTTCGATTAATATGATTATAAGTACATGCATTTATCAATAAACATAAAAAAATAATAAAATGTAAAATATATATTGTATATTATACAAATTTATAAGCGTATATTGCATACATAATTTGTAATTTCTTTAAAGTTATTTATATATTATTTTTCTTAGTAATTTAAATTGAAATTTCTTTGTGTACATTTTACAAAATATTCAACTTTTGTAGATAGTAAAATGACATGTGAATGTGTCACGGATGTAGCCACTGGCTTGAAAGCTTTTGTAAATGCGTAATCCTATATCTGGTTCTAGAATTTGAGACATTTTTATAGATCTTATCTATAAGTTTTAAAATTAATTTCACTCAATGTCCGAGGAGCTATAATATAGTAATAAGTCAAATTAAAACATATTCATTACAAAGTTAACAGCATTACAGCTTATAAAGCTAATAAAAATATAATTTGAATATCGCGTGCAATCATAATCACATTTTATTTCTGAATCCATCATACTTTGCCTTTTGTATTTGTTAGATATAAATCAAAGTATTTTATTTTCAATTTAGTATTGCCAGTGTACAAAACATTTAACTCATTTTTAAAAAGTAACTGTGGATACATATATATACTTTATAATTTAAAATTATCATAATCTAGTTTTATGTTTGTGTATTTTTACCCTTCGTGGTTCATGGAGAAACAAGAATTATAACGTGATCTGTACATATGTAATAATATTTAAGCTACTGCAGTTATAGTTAGAATGTAATATAGAATGCTGGATGCCCATATAACGCGAACGAAAAATCTCTTGATAGTTGTATATACCTATATACAGAAAAGCTGTATCTAATTAAGTTTTTTCTTCCAACAGACAACAGTATTATATATTTATAACAATATAATCAACTTATCCAAGAGCTCTCACCGTATTGTAATTCGACACTTAATTCGTGCAACACAATAGGAGAAACCCAATAAGGCCTGAACAAAGATTCGACTAATTATCATATCACACTATTATGCGCTAATTACATTAATCAAAGCTTGCTTAATTGCTTGTTAATGTCGAATACTTATTAGAGATTAACTCATATTTCGTCCGACATTTGAATTATATTACTTTGACAGTACTAAATGTAAGCAGTTCTAAAGAACTATTATGGCAATGGATTCATGGCAATTGATCAGTCTTAGTTAAAATATTCGGGTAGAGGAAAATTTAAAAAATCTCCTACAAAGATGCTAACAACAAAATCAAGTTTTATATAAGAATTTCAACGTAGCTGGAGAAGAATTAATGGCTTATCTAGAGCACTTAGACGGTATAATAGAGGCGTGGGTTCGAGTCCCGCTACATTATATTTTTTATAATTTTTGTAAATATTTAAATGACTTATACACCACAGACTAGGAGTTTTTTTTATAAAGTTAATAAAGGTTCTAGTGTACTTTGAATGTATTTTTATGTTATCTGTGTTGTTATATGTGGTATTTAGAAATGAAAGAAGTACTGCTTTTTTAATTTTTGTATAGGTTTCTAAATATTTTACTTAAAATACGCTATATTTTGTACTTGTTAAAATGGATATATATATATATATATATATATATATATATATATATATATATATATATATATATATATATATATATTAATATGTATTTTTATCCTTAGCTGATTATATCCTCTGGTTAACCAAAGCTTAGCACACAACAACTATAAAGAATAGTTTAGGAGTTCTCTCTACCTATGTATCCCATAAAATACAAATGATACGTACAAAACACATATTAATCTTTATAATTTGTTACTAGGAGCGCCTCGGTGGAGGCGGGCTGGGGCTCAGCGGCGGAGGGTTCCGCGGCGCGCAGCCCTCGCTCGCCGACTTCCAGCCGCCGTACTTCCCGCCGCCCTTTGCGCCCTCTGCTCACCCAGCTAGCCCACACCATCAACAACAGGTGTGATAATATTTTTTAAAATAGCCGCGATTGATTTGTTGTTAAGATCCTAGCTTGATTTTTCTTTTGTGCTAAACAAAGATATCATAATTCGTCTCCAAAACAAAAACCTTATAATTCACAATTAAATATACTTAGTTTAAAGTGCATGTTAACTATAATATTTATAATTATAATTATAATATTTTTATTTTACTCACTAAAAAAAATCATACAATTGGATGTTGCATTATTCTCGAATTTATACTTAGAGCTATTGGATGGAGAAATCAGACGCCTATATATAGTCTTATATCCAAATGAAACCACGATATTGTAATGTTGTTTTTATTTAGAATCTAATCAAAATATATGTTCAGAGCCATGGCATGGAGTACAGCGGAGGCGGCGGCGGAGGACCCGAGTACTCCCAACATTACGCTCCACAGCAACTGCTACCTCGACATCACGGGCACCACGAGCCACATTCGCATTTGCGCCACCATCGTGACCACCATGACGCCATACACTCACACCATGTATGTTATACTAATTATTATAGTATGAGATATAGCTTCCTAATGTTTCATTCTAAAATAGACTTGTTGAAATTTAGTACAATGAGTTTAATCAGAGATGTCTGTTGCTGTTTAACTAACATTAAATCGGTACAAATCCAAAATTTAAGCCGAATTAAAATTAGTTAAACGTTAATTCACTTCTCTTATTTCTTACTCACTTCAAATAAAGGTCCAAAAAACATCGAAAACACAACTAAGAATATATATATATATATATATATATATATATATATATATATATATATATATATATATATATATATATATATATATATATATATATATATATATATATATATATATATATATATATAGTACTATATTATGTATATTATTATACTTATAATATATAATACTTAAAAGGACATCTACGAATATCAACTTTTTCAAACTACGAAACTGTAATGTTACTAGAGCACTTAAATCATATTTAAAAGCGGGATACATTATCAGGCCACTATTTGATTTTATCACGGCCAAAGTAATTTCAAAATAATAATTTAGTTGGAGATATTTAAATAACATCATAATTTCGAGGGTAGAGCTGGTATGCCGAGATTCCTGAGGAGGCATGCGGTAGGGCAAATAGTTGTTTAAGACCGTTGCATCGATCGTGTTGAAGATAACAAAATAAAAGATATTAATATTAGCTAGTAATAAATAATAAAACATTAATAAAATGAGAGTGCTTTGGAAATTTAATACAATACGTTTTTATGACTGATCTCATCATATCTGGGTTCCGCCACTCATTACATCAACATCAAGGATATATCTAAATGAGTAGAATCTTATAATTAAAACCTTATAATGAAATCAATCAAATGATACAGATAGCCTTAGCTTAACTTAACATACTCTTATTATACATTTCCTACCTATATAAAAATTTGTTTCTTTTTTTTTCTGTAATTTTATATTAAATTATATAAATAATTTTATATTATAGTATTATGCTATAAAATTTATTACGTTTAATGTCTCCATCATATCGTTTACAATGAAGCAATCAATGAAACGAGAAATGTCGTAGCCGAATACCTATACGGGAAGTTCTAAAGCTATTATGTCCATACCCAACTTAGAAGATTAGCCCTAATGCTTCGCTTTCGTACACAATACTATGAATGTTACAAATATTTTCCATTGAAATTATTATATTTCGATACTTTAATAAATTTGATATTTGAAAGCTGATATTTTACAAGTTATTTAGGTTATAACTTATATCCTTAATATGCAACATAATTGTAATATGTTGCTAGAAAATTCAATTATAAGATAGTGCCTACTTTTTGACTAAAATAAACTGCTTTGGCTTTACATTCGTTGATTATAGACCAGTATTGAAATACGCCGTGATCTGTCTACTACTAGGTATAGAGAAATGAAAATTAATTTAAATATAATAATTCCCCAGAGTGGGATCGAATCACACAAACATAGGGTTTACAGTCGGACGTTGTCTCATGGTGTCCGTCGTGAGGCGGCTGCCTCACTTCCTAAAGTAAATAAATATTTTGAAGTAGATTTAACGCAACATTTTATGAATTTACATGTAATTTGTAACACTACGTACGATAAAATGGGATATCGAGACCAAGGTTACTTGTACGTGTTATAATATTTAAAAAAAAAACTATTTAATATATAATAAATATTATGCCATTATATATTATTACAAGGTATACTATACAAAATACCTAACTATAACAAAAACGTCATATTCAAAAAACATATTTTAATTTTGAATTTAATCAAAATTAAAATATGTTATGAATAGTTATGAATAGTTATGGACGATATCACGAAATATGGAAATTAATTATATTAAATATTATATCTTTAGTTATCACACGGAGGATTTAGTTATGGCGGAGAAAGGCGGGCGGAGTATGGGGCTAGAGAACAACACGAACTCGCGTTACACCACGCATTACATTCCACGGATGAAACACAGGTAAAATGTTTGTTATTGTAATGTATATATAGTATAAGTTTGGATTCTCGTGATTTCTATGAAAAATATATTCTTAATAAACAATTTTATGCTATCCAGTCAAAATATGTACATTATTTTATAACAAAAAAGCTATAAATCCTCACAAATTTATTAATATACTATATTTATCTAACAAATATTAGCTAGCAAAAGTTTTTGTATCGATATTAGACAACAAATATGTCCGTTAGCCAATCGGAATTTAATAAAGTTCATAAATTAAGACGATCCCTCTCTCGAACCCGTCGAGATATTTCATTCGAGTTTTCTTAAAGTAACTTGACTGAAGACATTAAAAGAATTTGCTGCCATATTGAAAATTCATTTTTTTTCTAGAACGCAGCAATGGACGACACGACAGGGTTCATGACAGATCTGCCATTATTAAAAAGTAAGTATTTGATTTTTCTACAATATAGATGAAATTTGATAATTTTGTTTTATATTGCTTGTATTAATTGTTACATTAGATTTGACTTTCATTTATAGTGTGTAAATAAAATTCAAATCAACTGCATAAAACATCAACATAACATATCTATTTAACTAACCAAAATCATCTAATATGAATTTGAAGAAGATAAGTATTATAATATTAAATGTATTTAATTAATAACTTCAATCAACTGCAAGTACAATAAGGCATTAATAATAAACATTGCAATTAATGAACACGAACATCTGCATTCAAAAGCAAAGACAATCGTAAAACAAGTAGACTTAATAAGTTACTATTACATCGATGACCCGCTAGATAAGCAATAATAATTAGTCATACAGTTATGTATCTGTATCGATTTTTCAGATAAAAAACTCGATCTCGTTCAACCGAGTAATTGATTCAAAAAATAGAAACACCGATCAATCATCTGTTTTAAACAGCGTAGATCGGATACGGAAATGAAATGCGACTTTGCTTAGATAAAAGCTTATTGTCGATTGATAGACTGATAACATATATCAGTTTTATTTCTATTTTTTATATACAATATAGAAATTAAATCTATATTAACGTCTTTAAAAATAAGCTAATCATTATAAATAAGAACTTTTTTCAATTTCAATTATGTGATTTTTAAATAAATTGTAACTGGCTAATAATGATTTCTATTGAAAGTTTTTACATTTTTCTTTCAAGCACGGTGTTAACTAGCCAGCATGGTGCAGAACTAATGACATAGTAATGTTTATTGTATTAGGGCTGCCATAGAAATATAATGGTAAAAGACTTCACGCTGAGCGCATGTTTTGGGGCGTGGTGCTAATTGTTACGAACCATTGTTGGTATTCGACACGAGGAATTTAAAACACCCGTATTTTATACGTCTTTTAATATACTGACTACTTTCACATGAAGTTTTTTTTATAAAAACAATAACATATTGCTACGTGTAAATGTATGCCTAGGAGTATATCGGTATATGAATATTAAATTTTGTTATATATTTTTATTTGTAACATAATATTACATATATTTACAAAAATAATTATTATTAAGATCTTCTAAAAATACTTCAATATAAAGTTTATTCCCTTTATTTTCATGGATTATTAAAATTAATTATAAGTTTAAAATATTTGTTTACTCAAAAATCTTATAAAAACTATTTTGTAGCAATGAAAGGGCGGGACGGATTAGGAGGAACGGGAACTTGTGCACCTAACGACGTGTTCTGCTCGGTGCCGGGGAGGCTGTCCCTCCTGTCGTCCACTAGCAAGTACAAAGTAACCGTCGCTGAAGTACAGAGGAGATTATCACCACCGGAATGTCTAAATGCTTCCTTATTGGGAGGTGTACTGAGGAGGTGAGCTCTTTGTATTTTTATTATAACATAGCTAATGTTATTATCATCACGGCATTGAGTTCTGCCACTCAACACTTGAACGGTATTCACATAGTGACATAACATAATGTACTAAAGACAGCCCATGCCTGTTCTAGCTATTTATTTTTACAAAAAACGAATTGATATAGATTTATTTTATTATATTATGTTAAATTAAAAATAATTCTTCATCAACATCATACCTCAATTAACATATTTCCTTCTGTTCCCGACATTTAAATCCTACAACGGTTTAGGATGGTTGTACGTTGATATTTAGGAATTAAGATTGATATACAAAGCTTATTAATGTTTTTCTTAATTTTTTATGTAATGCAGTTATATTAGTAAATATTAAAAAATCTATATATATTTCTATCCTTTCAATACAGGACAACAAGGGACTTGTGTAATTATAACTTACTCAAGTCCTTCTACTAACGAAAGACTACTGCCATTTAATATGCACAGGGTTGTCTATTAGTAAATATAATTATTACTATGTTTTTAAACTATGTATAAAAAGTAATTTTATTTTTTTTAAATAAGCATAATGTTTATTGTAATAAAAACGTAGATGACATGGCGATTTTTTAGAATACCTATCATTTTATCTAGCTCAGTACCAATGTCGTAGTTGGTAAACCAAAGTTTATGATAAAGCATTTGAATAGGATTAATAATAATAATATTATTTTTAATAATATATCATTACAATTGTAATACGACACACGATTGTAACTTTGCCAAGAGATTAATTTTTTTGTGGTAAAATTTTACTCAGTAGGCTTATGTTTATAAATTGGCATTTAATTGTGAATCTATGTATTTTATTTATTAATTATTTAAGTTTTTTCATATATTATCTTTGGAAAATAATTAGAAACCCTATATATCCAAACAAGTATATATATATATATATATATATATATATATATATATATATATATATATATATATATATATATATATATATATATATATATATATATATATATATATATATATATATATATATATATATATATATATAATTGTTATCTTACATTTTTATTTTTAAAACTTCATGCTTCGAGAATTTAAGACGTTAAACGCTTATTGATTAGCGGGACTTAACGCTGCACTTTGTCAACATACAGTACCTGTCCGAGTGGGGGGGGAAACAAACGGGAATGGGTAATGGGATACAATCATTAAAAAATCTGCACACATTTCCAAATCCGATGACAATACATTATTTTCATCGAACTTGCTAGACCGATCAGAATAAGGATATTAAGATGCATACATGATATTTTTTATTAAATCATTTTGTTTTATAATAAGTACATAAACTAACATAAGTTTATTTTTGCAAGACTCAAGAGAGTATACAAAAACAAAATCACACGTCGATAATTACTTCGTCTTATCGCAGTTTTTATATAGCAATTTATTATTGTACCGGACCTCGAATAAAAAACTAATTATGTCACAAAGCATCTCATAATGACTAATATGTAGAGTAATTTAAATGATACTTAAGTATTTCTTACATAGCAATTTAATATACAAAACTAACCTATTCACATTGCAAGCCTTAATACGAAACACAAAGTTTTTATTTCTATTTTTTCTATATCAAAATGAGTTTAAGTCCTTACATATTTATCTTAAATATATTTAAATTAAAAAAATATATTATAGACACTAGCTGCGTGGTCCAATGAAAAATAACTAAGAGTATGACACGTTCTATGTGCTCGAAGTAAATTTTACAGTATATGTATAGTGGGTACATCGAAGCAAATAAGGTGTTAAATGTTCTATATGTAGCAGTAGTAGTTCCTAGTAGTCCTGAATACAAGATATTAATATATAATTAGAGATATATATATATATATATATATATATATATATATATATATATATATATATATATATATATATATATATATATACATTACATAAGAGCTAAAAAAGGACAGAAGTACAATAAGGCGGCCTTATCGCTAAAAGCGATCTCTTCCAGGCAACCTTTGGATGTTGGAGTTGTACAAACATGGGCGGTGCATTAAATATAACATATACATAAACATACAAATAAATACAAATAAATATAAATAAAATATGAATAAATAAATAATACAAGCGTACAAAAATACTCATATACATACATACATTCATAATATACATATAAATAAGTTCAATACATACACACTATACATACAAATCATTAAAAACAATTATTATAATAACACAAAGGCAAAATTACTGGCTTAAATAGTAATTTTTAAGTAATTTTTTAAAAATGTGCAGGCTTTTTGCACGTCTAATTTTAAAAGGTAAGGAATTCCATAGTCGGGCAGCTTTAATAGTAAAGGAATTAGAGAAAAAGGAAGAAGAATGAAGAGGAATTTCAAGCAAGAAGTTACTGTTGGAGCGTAAGGAACGTGAGTGGGTGTCATGAAGAAACTTAAATTGTTTCTTCAAGTATGGAGGAGTAGAAGGATTAAACAGCACTGAATAGAGAAGATGAAGTATGTGAGTATTCCTGCGAAGGCGAATGGGGAGCCACTTAAGCTTATTACGAAACTTGGAAATGTGTTCATATTTACGTACACCAAATATGAACCTGATGCAAAGATTTTGAAGCCGCTCAAGTTTATTCAAAAGCTCCTCTTTAATATCAAGATAACATATATCAGAATAATCAAGAATTGGTAAAAGGAGTGAGTTTGCCAGCACAATTTTGGTGGATATTGGTAGGAAATTGCGCAGTCTACGCAGGCACGAAGAAGCAGCATAAATTTTTTTGCTAACTTCTTCTACTTGTGGTTCCCAAGATAAATGCTGGTCCACAACCAACCCTAGATTCCTGACTGATTTACTAAATGGAATACAAGCTCCATTGATTGAAACAGATGTTATTTTACATTCATCAATTTTCCGCAATAATCTAGGACTGCCGATTACTATAGCTTGACTTTTGATAGGATTAATCATGAGCCCAAAATGTTTACTCCACGTTGAAATTTCTTCAAGGTCATTGTTTATCCTTTTGATGGTATTAGGAAAATCCGTGAGAGTACTTTGTGCGTAAATTTGTAAATCGTCAGCATACAGGTGGTAGTGAGAAGAAATTTTATGACAGATAGAATTAATAAAAATTGAAAATAAGAGAGGAGACAACACGCCACCTTGAGGAACGCCAGCAGTGATTGAGGACCATTCAGAATAGAATTCTTCAATTCGTATGCGCTGCCGGCGTCCGAACAAATAAGAACGAAACCAATCAATCACCTCAGGAGATATATTAAGAGAAATAAGTATAGCAAGTAGTATGTCGAAATCAACAGTGTTGAAAGCGTTACTGAAGTCTAATAATATCAGCACCGTCACCCTCCGATCATCCATACCCTGTCCGATGTCGTCGGTGATCCTGACTAAAGCAGTAGTCGTACTATGACCTTGACGAAAACCGGATTGTAAAGGATTTAAAAAATTATATTTTGATAGGAACATGCTAAGTTGATTGTGAACAAGACGTTCAAGCACTTTTGATAGTAGCGGAAGAATGGAAATAGGACGATACTCAGAAAAAGTAGATATATATATATATATATATATATATATATATATATATATATATATATATATATATATATATATATATATATATATATATATATATATATATATGTGTGTGTGTGTGTAATCTTTTCATTATTCAATACAGATACATAGTTACATTCTGCTTCTGAAGTTTTTTTTTGCAACTAGGAAAATGCAATATAGTAAGTAAAGTATTATATTTAAAAATAACTTGATCACAGCCCTAAATGCTAAGTTACAACAATTTGCATTAGGCACCTGTTTTTGATATATTTTTCTTGATAATATTGCTGCCATATACAACGATTGCTACAATAATTCATGACTTTTGTGGGCGGACTATGACATATTATTATTCTATGGTAGCTACCAGCAGTATTACTTGTGAACATAATATTAAAATATTAAACTATCAACTTACTTCAAAGTAACTACTAGGATTAATGTTTAAATATTCTATGTAAATTAAAAAATATTACTTGAGAGTTCAGGTTTTAAACAAAATTCAGTGTTCTTGTAATATAAATATAGCCGACATAAAGACTATTTAGTTTACATCATTTCTTCTTAGACATTGACATGGTATCAGTAGAAACATAATATTTAATTATTGTTTGAATATAAACATATTAATTTAACTTAAGACATCAGATTCGATAGTGATATCGCAATCCCACTTTCTTGCTGACTAATGAACCGCAGGTTATTGATGGATCGATCTTCTATTACTACAGAGATTTTCAAACTGACTGAGTTTAAGGCCCGTAAACTATAAAACAACAAAATAAATGTATGTATATATATATATATATATATATATATATATATATATATATATATATATATATATATATATATATATATATATATATATATATATTTATATATAAAATGCTTCCGTTACTTTATGATTGACAGATCATAAAGTAACGGAAGAATTTTACAGACAGACGTACAGTCGAAATTATGCAGCGTATAAACTGTGCAATCTAATATCTACCTTAAATTTATACTCGCATAAAATTTAGACCTAATATTCAAAATTTACAATATATCACTTTACAATTAAATAAACATTCCCTTATGGATTAATGAATAATTTTTCATAAAATCTAGTAACCGGACCGTCATTTGAATTGCCCTGCCAACATAAGATATACATTAATTTTCAATCAATAAATATTTGATTCGGGTAATTGAACACAGATCGATCGTATTCGTATATTGTAATCATATATATGAAGCGATAAATAAGCTCATAGCATATCTTTACTCAGTTAAATTTACGCAATCGACTTAGAGCCTCATAGAAACTACAACACTTCAATCCATTTTTAATTGGACCTCGTCGGCCTATTTTAGTTTTTTAATACGTACCTACATATGATCTTAGATCTTAGTAATTTTTATTTAAACAAAAATATAAGTAGATAAATAATCAAATTATGATATTTAAATAGAGAGTGTTCAAATTAAAAAAGTATTTTTGTGGAAAGCCAGGCTTTCATTTTAATATGTGTATATACCCGACACATTAATGCTTCGATGTAACCCACAACTACCACGGAACTGCACAAGCTTGTAATAGAATTAAAATGTCTTATTTGTAAGACAAATAATATCAAGTTTAAAAATTTTACCTTAACTCAATATGGATATCAACATGTGCAATATACATAAGTTTAGCGTGAAAAATTCAAAAAAATTAAGTAAACGTTACCACCGTAATTAACGTGCCGAATTCAAATACATATAGATACATGATTGATAATCTTTCTAATCGGATAGCTGAGTATTTGATACTCGATATTTCTTGCCCATTAGTTTCCAATCTGTCGATTCATCCGATTTAGTTTTCAAATTCAAATCATTGTTTGGCTCGTTAGCCGCCATTGCGCATGATTCTCGTTTCTTTTGTCGATGGTCGACGTGTGAAAATACAGAGAACAAAAGTGACCATAGATAAGATAAAATTTCGTGGGATTATTTGCGAGATGATAAAGTAAATGAGCTAAGAATGGGCTACGATGATTATTATATGATTTGTTAACATTTTAAGCCTCATTTGATCATCAATACAAATAGTATTATTGAATGATTATTAAAGATTTATGACTTTTAGATGTATGGTTTTTTTTACGTCATTCGTATATTATTTATAAATAACTTTTGTTCAATAGAGTAAAACATATGCTTTTTGACGTATCTAATCATCAAATTCTAATATACTTAATTCTAATTACTTAATGAATTTGTATATTTTTTGCTCAATCGTCGTATAAATATATTTTTTTAGTGAAATTTTGTTAATCATTTTATTTTTACCGATTATTATGTAAGCATAACCAGAGACTTTATTGATTAAAAAGTATATAATAAGATATTATTAGAAGTTAATATTAACTGAGTATTTGTATAGAAATAATATTGTAATATCGGTACCAAAGGAATTTGGCCGCATTCCGTCAGAAGGGGAACCTCGAACCAGACGATGGTTTGCAAAATTGAGCTTATTATGAATAAATCACGTCTAGCTGTAATAGGGAGGATTTATATATTTTAATGACCGTATCTTCAACGATGAAAGATTTTATAATAGACTTTATATAAATTACAGGTTGCGTAACTTATTTATAATAGTTAACTTACATTTATTGTTTTTTAAACTTAAATAGCTATTTATTTATTTTAAATTTCACACATTTTATTAATACATAGCAAGCAAGCAAGAAAATCTGACCACTTTGTCTTAAAGACAAAGTAAGTAAATCAATTGTGGCACAAGTATAAAATGAAATTAGCCATTAAATTCATTGGCCTGCGGTGATCATAAAAATTACAGAGTTTATAACAAGTAAAATAAGTATTTCATCTACAAATTCCATCACTACAACGCTGTTGAGAAAATTATATTACTTACAACGGAACTTTATATGTAAGTCTATATATCATAGATAGACATCACTTTATAAAAACAATTTCATTAACGAGCCTTCGAAATTGTATTTGAAGCTAAATACTGGTAGCTGCATACAAAAAAAACCCCTTAACATTAATATTTAAAACCTTATTAGCGCTGTAATAAAGGTCAAGATACGAAAAACTATTTATGATACTTTCTATGCGTCAATCAATAAAAACAAGTAACAACTTTGACGGTAATCGATATCTTATCTGTGGCTCAATCTAGCGGGCGGTAGCAGGACTATGTATTCTGTCAATATTTGACATTTAGTATTTTTTATAGATTTGAACCCTCAATCCTGAACCCTGTTTGAACGTATTTTTAAATCAAACATATACATAATTATGTAATGTTTTAAAATATATAATAATGTCATGGGTTGATCAGACACGTTACTAACTAAAATGATCTATGTACAAGAAAAAATAGAGAATTAAACTATGCACAAAGTAAGTTTAAATAAAATGGTTGTATTGTATGTATTGTATAATCATTACAACAACAAGGTATAAATTTAATTGAGAATTAATAAAAATCAAAAGGTTTTCCTATACATAAATTATTATTTCATAAAATATGGCTTTTGTTTGTTCATTAAGCGCTTACTAGTTGTCAAAGTATAACGGTTGTCTATTTATTTTCCAATATCTAATTGACACATCTATATATTTTTGTACAGTTAACAATAGTTTATTATAGTTAGACTGACTGGTCAATAGAGTTGAATAATGGCGGCAAATTAATTTAATTGTTTGGTGAACGGCAACCGCAAACTTTGTTTGGATATATTGAAAGATATATTTACCATAATTTGAAAGTAGATAGAATAATAACAAGAATGAATATATAAATGAGGTGCTTGCTTATTAATGTCTAACTGATAGACGTAAAAGTTACGTTAGTACGTAAAGTTACCGTTACATAGGTACGCCATTATAATTATCAGGATTTCTGTACAATAGTTTTTTTTTTTCATAACGGGTATAATTTAAATTCGCTATTAGTTACTAATTTTTTATATGTTATGATAATGGCCAAATAATGCCATATAATAAATCAACGTTGTGAAATTTTTGTTTCAATATATATGAAATTTCTTTATTTACTCCGAGAAACGATATATGAGTCCACAACAAGCAATATATTATGACAAACACCCAACCACACCACGGGGCACAGAGCCTCATCTTCACGGGGACTTCAAATGTCCTGTAATTATAACTACTGCTTATCTAATTGTTATATTTTCGAACCAAATCCCAAATATAGGTACATGTGGCCAACAGCCTAGGAGATGTCGGTCCTAAAATGTCATAGATTCTGCAAAATATCAACTTTGTGAAATTATGACCTGTTTTGTGATATTCTTCAGTTTTTTAAGTGCAATTTCTTTTAACTAGCTATATTATCATAATAATCGTTTCTTTTTCCAGAGCAAAAAGCAAAAATGGTGGTCGATTACTACGAGAGAAATTAGAAAAAATTGGCCTGAACCTTCCAGCAGGGAGACGGAAAGCCGCTAATGTTACTCTACTCACCTCTCTAGTAGAAGGTTTGATATTTTTGGAAAATAATATATATTGTATATGTTACAGATAATTTTTAAATATACTGGAAAGTGTCATCGCAACATAGAATAGTAGTGTTCAAAAAATGTTTTTATTCCCCGCTCAGACAAGAACAGTGCGCGACATTGATCACTGAACGTCAAGACGGTCTCAAACTCGAGAATTAGGACCAGAACTGTCTCGAAGTTTTTTTTTACTTACTCTTCTATATGTGAGTTAAGCTAAAAAAACTAAGTTGTAACTCCATTTTGAAGTTAATATATAAAAAATGAATCCTTAAACAGATTATATACTATAAACTTCTAAACATGACTTTTTGTGACCATCCCTATGCGTACCGCTTAAGCAGTTTATTTATTTACCTATAAAGCCATGCGTATGCGTGCCATAAAGCCAAGCCATTACAAAAATATTGCTTATCTAAAAATTTGAGCTTTTACAGTTTCAAGTACATTGATGCCTGTGCGTAAATTAGATTAACCCTGTGCTATAACTTATAAGCACCGGAGTGTATCTGACATTTTTACTCTACAAGACTTTTGGTTAGATAAATAACAAATACTACAACAAACATCTCGTATAGCTGAAGCAGTGCACCTCGCACGCGACTTCGGCTACGTATGCGAGACGGAGTTCCCGGCGCGGGCGCTCGCCGAGTACCTGGCGAGGCAGTACGCGGAGCACGACGCCCGACGCCGCAGGGACTTGTTGCAGGCTACTAAACAGGTTCGTTGTTTCGGCATCAAATAATGCCTTACGTAATTCCGGTATGAATGTAACCATAAATCGACTTGTAATGTATATTTTTTCGTCATTGTAACCTCTTGAGTACTCTTTAGTGAGGGGGTTATAAGAAAAGTCACAATTCTGGTTTGGATAGTAAAAGAGATCTGTCGATTTAGTCATCGACGCTTCCCTCTGCCTACCCTGCTAAGTGCGGGATATAGGGTGAAGCTAAAAAAAATATGATAAAAAAATTATGTATGCAAATACCTACCAACGCGGTATGGAATTGTTACCTTAACTCGAATTTAATAAATAGGAAAGGTCTGCATTGCTAAAAAGTTGTAGCTCACAACTTCATTTCCTAGGGGGCTATAAAACGTAAAATCTATTATATTCCTGTTCCCATAGAAATAGAAGAACATATGTGATTTCTACGTCTAATAGCTATGCGTTTAATCATGTGTAGAGTTACATTTTTTTAATAAATAATATATTTCTGATGTAATTTGAACTTGCAAACATTATGGTAAATCAGGCACACCCCAACTGCATTATTACGGCATAAATTTATAGTACCAATGTTCTTAGTATTTTGTAAACGGTCTAAACCCTGTGTTTTATATGAAGATTGATGCATTGGTGATTAATTCAAAGCCCTTCTGCGCTACTTTTAACATTTTAATCTTTAGAAGCATGTAAAATACGATATATGTAACAACGGAATGGCTTGACGCTAGGTTCTCTCCGGTTGCCGGAGATAACGTGACGTTGAAACTGTAACAATACCTAGATATCCGAAACCAAATAAAAAATTAAAATGACTAATAAACGTAACAAATTTGGTAGACACCTTTAAAGGAACATGATAAGATCTCAGTATAAATTAATTTCATTTAATCATATTCCATCAACAGGTGGTGAAGGAAGTGATGGATCTGCTGAACCAAGATAGATCACCGCTATGCAACACGCGGCCGCCGCATTTGTTGGAGCCGGCTATACAGCGCCATCTTACCCATTTCTCTCTTATCTCGCACGGGTTCGGAGGACCGGCGATTGTAGCTGCTTTGACTGCTATACAGGTATGAAGTTTCAAATGAAGTTACATTTTTAATGTTCAAGATAACCTCTTCATAGATCTTATTTTGTTTTATTGTATGAAATCTTAACTTTTCGAACGAAGAACAATATTACACATATTGTTAAATAGAAATTCCAATCGTTTTTATTTTTATACCTATCGATTGAATTAAAATATATTGTGATTTACTTTCTCTAAAGTTGAAATATTTTTTATAAAATACATAATTATGTGTTGTTACTAATCTCACTTATTTTTTATCACAGAATTTCCTCAATGAATCTCTGAAGCATTTAGACAAGTTATACCCTCAAAGCGGTATGGTATCGTCTACAATGGACAAAACAAAAATGGATCCTGACATCAAAAAGTAACACACGCACTGCCTCCGCGCAATAACGCGCATTTATGAGAGTTTAGTAAAAAAAAGTTATTTTTTTTTGTTATGGCAACATTCAATGTATAGTTCTTTTGATATTTGACACAAACATATAAATGCTCCCTTTAAATTTAACAAATGAAAGTAAATTGTACTTTTTTTTTGAAAATGGAATATGTTATCTGTAATTTATAAGTTTATATAGTAATTAATGATTTGGCATTATAAATAAAATATTGTATATCATAAGTATGGAGCGTTGATGTAGTACTTACTACTCTACCCTCCATAATCCTAAGTTAGGTTTGGATTCATTCGTTGAAATATCAACACTCGTAGTTGGTATAAAATTTTTTTATTTTAATTTTGACAATGTTATTCTTTTGTTCATCAACATGGATGTTTTGTGTAGGTATAAAACCATAGAACATTACTTATATAGAATGTTTTATAATTCAAGTCCAATTCAAGTAAATGATAGGACTTGTAAACTTGATCAAACTCAAATTTTATTGCAAATCTTTTTATTATTCTGACAAATTATTAAGGAAATAACACTACTTATTGTGTAAAACAATTAAAGTAACAAATAAAATATAACAACAGATGCATTATGTCCCTGATAAGTATTAAAATACTATCATTGATTGCTATTGAATACTGCCAAACAACAATATCGGAATAAAATTATTTTTTTTGCAACAAACATAACCGCATTCAAATAAAGTGCAATTATGGAATACTCAAGATTGTGAGAATTGTACATATAGAATAATATATAAATTAAGCATATACTTGCCGCGTGATTGTAGTTCATTTTATAATAATAGAAAACAGATTTTTTTTCACAAATAGTATTTTTAATAAAGCAAAAAGTCAGTGATCCACCGCAATAATAACACATATCAAATTGTATATAGTTAATGTAGAATTTGAAGCCTTCTCACGCTGTCTTAATTTTTAACATAAAACCTCTTTAGTTCATAATTTTGTATTAGTAATAGTGTTGCTAGTGATTCATTGTGAAAGTGTGCCAATTAGTTATTAATAAAACCGTCGAGTTAACGGTTAAGTATTGAATAACTTTAATTATTGTGGGACTTATAATATTTAATAAATAACAAAATTTTTGCTTCTTTGAAAATTTGTATACCGATTCAGTTTTTTAAGTCATATGTGAATTACTTTAGCCTTGGAAACTCAACTTTATATGTAAATTTCTAATACATTTTACCATAAGAGCAAAACATAGTGCGACTATGGACCAAGTAAATATTCACTTGTATTTGTCAAACAAATCTGAAACATGGTTGTCCAAACATATATCAGCTCTAGTATATTCTATTTGCAATGAAAAATAAATAAGAGTTGTTCGACAAATATTTCAAGCGACACACAAATGGTTAATATATGAAGGCTAAAATATTAGTGTTATATATATTATACAATATATTTTCCTTTTGTATCACTGAAAGCAGGGTAAAAACATTATAATAATACTTGAAAATCAAATGCAGTTTGTATTTTAACACATTAAAGGTATTAAATTTTATAGCTTTTTAAAGAGATAACAATATAAGCATTATAAAATCCAAAAATAGGTTTTATTTTATGTATATTACCGTTTCGTTCGCATGTCAATGTTCAATATTTAATTTTTTAATAATAAAGTTTTTTTTAACTTCTGTACTTCATTTTTCGTTCAAATTAAAAAAATAAATAATTTGTTCTGTTTTGTGTCCATACTAGTTAATAAAACGGAGGTCATAATTTTTTAAATGACAGCTAAATTTTAAATTATATTTTTTTTGTAAATATGTAAGTTACTGAAGATCATTAAAATATAATATTTAAAATTAATTGTTTTTTATTTGTGTTACCAATTAATTGTCAGATCTCTTATGTATAAGAGTGGCTAAAAATGAATAGATCTAGAAACGAGGAAAGTCACATAAAAATCTACGGCAAAAATCACGACAATGGCTGAATTAAACTCTGTAGCGCCAACATCCAGGGAAAAGCACTGGTTCAACGAATTCCAGCCTTAAACATAGTAGAATCTCCAATATAGAGCTAAGAGAGTACTCAAAAATAAGTCATTCATTATTCATTATTTGTAATAATTGTTTTGAAATATTTTTCTTTTTTTTTATTGGGCCATAGTAATCTGCTAATATTTTGTTTACTGATACTGATAAATACAACTGTTAGAGTTTTTAACTATTGTTCACACTTTAAATTAGGGACTTAGTTACCTAGGTGGTTTTAACGGAACCGAAATCAGAATCGGAGCCTCCCCTGGAGTCAAAGTCTAAATCAGAGTTGGGGGCAGTAGACATGTTATGTTCAGATTGTTAGTGATAGGACTGCTTATAAAATTCTCAAATATGTTCAACTCAAACACAAACTGAACTCAAAATGAACTGTGATAAGGTAATATATCAAAAGCCGGATTCCCCGCGCGACAAATCTGAGCTTGTTTTCTATAATATGACTACTCTGTGACCTGTGCGATCGCGCGATTAAATTTCGGAACCGAAGTCGCAATCGGAAGTGTTATGTCAATCCGAAATTTCAAACTATCGGATCCGGAGTTTTAGCCTTATTGTTTTTATACATATATTTTTGATATATCAATAAGTTTACGTGACTTTTTTCTTCTCTTTATTTATAGCTGTTCGAAACCTGACTTTTATTTTTTTAATTTTTTTCCTTTATGCTATATCAGTTTACCGTGTTGTTTTCTTTAGAATTGTGGTTTTTGTTTTTGTATATAATTTATATATTCTCGCTTTTATTTTTATTAATATTAACAACGAATTTATTCCTATTTGAGACCTACCAGGTTATAAGGAAAAGTATTATCTTTTTCTTTACACTACCTTGTTGTATTTATTTATTGTAATTTTTTAATTTGCTTTATTCGTATTTTATTTATATAGGTTACTATGAATATCTGTAATAATACTATTGGCTTAATTCATACTTCTGCCGACCATGACGTTTTTTTTTTATTTTTATATAGACATTATTGCACACACATAACAAAACACACAAAACGTGAGAATAAAACATATAAATCAAAAGATATATACTTCCAGCAATCTCTTACAGACAACATTTGGCAAATGCAAGATTAGTTGACACTACAGGAATAGGCGAATAAGGCTCTCGTATATATATATATATATATATATATATATATATATATATATATATATATATATATATATATATATATATATATATATATATATATATATATATATATATATATATATATATATATATATATATTATATATATATATATATATATATATATTATATATATATATATATATATATATATATATATAAATTATCCACTGAGGATGTTAAAGACCGTGCAAAGTGGAGTAGGCTCAGCCGGAAGGCAGACCCTGGCAAAAGCCGGGACTAATGCCAAGAAGAAGAAGATATATATATATATATATATATATATATATATATATATATATATATATATATATACTTTTTCTTTTTACATAGTATACATATATATATTTCAATATATTAGATTGATGTGCAATAAAGTATTACTATCTGTTAAAACATTGACAATAATACACATTTGACATAAGAAATGTCAAATTATTATTCAAATCACCGCCGAAAGGCGCCAAAAATGTGTATTTGCCAAATTATAATACAGTAATAATAAAGTAATGTGCTTGTGGGTATATACTATTATTTTCTATTAAATCTTATCTAATAATGGATCAGAAAGTGATATTTGAATTTCCTTATAAACTAATCGAAAACTTTAACATATCGTTCAATGTTTTGAGCCGGAAAATAGCATGTTGGAATAAATATCAAATATTTATATATGAAGAATTTAATTATAAGAATCCAGATCATGCTAGTGAAATAAATTTTACCGAATCCACCATTGCTCAATTAATCTTATCTGCTAACTATTTAATGTGCTTAGATTACACAGGTGCTCTATTTGTTACACGGTTAAAATTTAAACATTTTGCGCACAAACGTGTTAAGTGGAGCTTTGAACAAAGGGAAAAAGATATATTAGCTATAGATTATCATGAGGATGTATACAGCTTGAAACAAGATAATGATAATTTATTTTTCTGTGTGAATAAAATGAATTCTGAATTTGAATTATGTAAAAAATTTATTATAATATTTAGAGATCAACTAATGATCCCAACGGAAGTTCAACGAGATAAGTACCTATTCCGTGCTCGTGTGTTATCTAAAACAGAATGTGAATATGTGAAAGGTATATTTAAAACAGATGAAGATACTCATAACAACAACAAAGTACTTGTAATCGTAAGTTTTGATAGACTATCACTTTATGCTTTTTTGGTTAATGTGAAATCTACTAATTCAACTTTAAATATAGTTGAATTATTTAAGAGTCCTTCACAAATCAGCTCCATAAACTTTATTACACATAATGGCTTAAATTTAATTGTTAGTTTGACTACAGGAACAGTCTTCAAAATTGCATTAAATGGTTCTCTGCAAACTCCCCACATTGTTCACTTGAATACAGCTATTCATAAATTACTAGTTATAGACGACACATTGGTTTTCACGGATGGTGTAAGTTTGTGGAAAGCAGAAAATGCATTTTCATCTAATGAGATACAATTTACACAATTCAATATAATGTATCCAAAAGATTTCATCAGGTGTGGAGATGAACTTATTTGTACAACATATTCAAAATTAATATATATTTTACCTCTTGAACAAGATTCGAGTTACAAAGAATCTAAGGGTGTAATTGAATATTGCACGGCAGAAAATTTGTTAAACAATTATGATTATTTACACAGTATAATGGAGGAAATTGAAACAAATAATCAAACTGTGCAAAGCTTAAAAAAAGAAGAAAATTATTTGGCCACCTTGGCCTTGTCCAATAGACATGATGTTATGGATGATATAATTCGGTACAACATTACAGTATATGAAAGTTATGAAAATGTTCTAAAAGAAGAAGCTTCTATAACACTTACAAATGATATAAAAGAGTATTTTGACTACAATAGTTATTGTTGTCTTATAAATATTACCACAACAACATTGCAACCAAAATTTAATGATATGTTAACAAATCTCTTGGGAAATATTGAAATCCATATGATATTTACATGTAATGAAAAAGTTCTAAATACTGTGAGTATAAAGGTTGCTGAGCAAATAGAAAAATTGAAACTGGTTGTACCTTTGAGATCAAAAAACATAGAGAGTGATGTTTATGTAAATTTAAAGCTAATCTCAACCATTCCCGGTGCATTAAATGAGAAGAAAACTTTATGGGCCATTTTACATAACAAAATAATAGTGTTAGGAGTGGAGCACTTTATAAAAACATATTCATCAAGAACTAATGTTCAGTCACTCAAAGAACCAAAAGAACCTATTGAAGATTTAATATATCAAACGGCCAGAAACCATCATGGAACCTTGTTTTATATTACTCTGGCAGACAAAGATGTGATTGACTGGCCATTTTATGTTGCATTGCCGAAGAACTACAAGGAATTGTTTTTGAACAAATTATCATATAATAAATACTTGAATGATGCAACAATGGAATATCTGTACAATGTTTTGTCATCAGAAGAGTTTTTATGTTCAAATAAAAACCTATTTTTTAACATATTAAATGAAATTATAGACATAAATATTATAAATGATGGATTTTCTGAACCATTATTGATGGTTACAGGAATTAATTCTCAAATAGCTCTTGGTATCAGAAACTTTTTCTCAAATTTAATATATAATTTTGATAACTATCAAAATAAGCATACCATCATTGTTTCGTCTACATTTATTGAAACACTCAAGGTAAATATATCTAAATACACTAAAACAAAATCTTTTCATTTTTATTTTATTGTAAGGAATATTTGATTTATAAATACTTTTTAATTTCAGAATGTATTTGTTAATATGAGTACCTACATAGGAAAAAATTCAGTTGAAGAATTCCTCAGCCTTTATGGATTCTTTGAAAGAAGTGTCATTGGGGCCTTAGTGATTTGAGGCAACTTATCAAATATGCAAGTGTAATTTTACTAGTACCTCATTTCAATTCAATTTACCATTATATGTTTAAGAATAAATGATTATACTGTATTAACTGTAACAATCTGCACAACCCATGTAGCCATATCTCATTAGTTACAATTCTGAAGTATAAACTTATGTTATTGCCATAATTTTATCTATAACACCAATGATTTGACTAGTATACAGAATATAAGAATTGTCCCAGTAAGTACACCCACATAATGAAATTGGATAATGTAATATTATTTAAATAAGATCAAGATTCAAACATACCATTAACATATGTATACTATTTGATATTTTTCATTAGGATTATTATTTATCGTAATGCCAATTTCTAGTCAATTCATTTCATATAATTGGCTTATTCATAAAATTATTTTTATTATATCATTTTACTAGCCTGTCTGAATCATTGTTGGAAAAAGGCTTCTACAGTTGTTGTTCAAAATTATTTTGTAATTTATAATATGCAAATGGTTTGTTATTTTTGCATAAGTATAATATAACTCTTTTCGTTCAGTAACCATGAGATGTGAGACAGATCAACTGTATTACAACAAAAAATGTTATTTTGCACAAATCTAAAAAGCATGGATGTAATAAGGATTTATAAAAGTCCGAACTAAAATAAATAGATGTATAACAAATAAAAATAAAAGTCTTATGTAAAATTATAATCTATTTATTTAGACCATTCTCCTGAGGAGTTCATTGATCTTGTCCTCCCGGTTGCCGAAGTCTCCTCCGTCCACATAGTGGATGGTCTTCTTACGCCAGCCTCCAGTTGGATTGTTTAGCTTGAATGGCCATAAGAAATTGCTTGCATACTGAAAATAATAAATATAACTTTTATTAAGTAATTGCAAAATTTCTTATCAGGGAAATCTTAAGATCTTTTTTTTCTTTTATAAATAAACACATGTATGTTTCATTCATAAAAGAAAAAAAACTTGGAAATGTTTAAAAAAAAACTGCATCACTTGCATGAAAATTGTCCAAGGTAGGATTTTCAAAATGATTATAAACTACATTTTTTTTCATTATTATAGCCGACTATAATAGAAAGTACCTTGAACTTGTCTCCCACAGTAAATATTTCATGGATAAGGTCTTCAACACAGATAATATCGCTCTTGCCAAGTTTCTCTTCAATGATCTTGTTGGATGTGATGGCGACACGCTGGCCCTTTACTTTGGCGAAACCACGTTTGTAGATGAGCTAGAAATTTTATAATAATTAAAATCTATAATGAAACATAATTATTTTTAATTGTAACTCATAATTTATTATGTTTTAAAAAGTCACAAACAAAGTCATAGTTGTCTTACTTTTAAAAAAATCTTTTTAAATGATTTATAATATTTTATTATGCAATATATATTATTTATACTATTTGTTAAAAATAAGTTTATTCTTTATAAAGACATTCTATAAATATATTGTCTATATTATATAGATATTTCTTTTTTATCATTTATGTAAATAACAACATAATATGTTTGAAACAACTATGTGAAAAATATGATGTGATATTTAAGATTAATCCAGTTTAGTCTATATAAACAAAGTAGTACATAAAACAACACTATCTCACCTCTCGCACACTCTTCAAATTAGGATATCCCCATGTAATGTAGGGTTCCGCAATACGGAGCATGTTCACTGTGGCCTTGTTCAACTTGATGAAGACACCATTGTTGATTTGACGCAGTCTGAACAGTTTTAGTACTTTGCGGACCTATGGAAGAATAGTTAGATCTGTGAGACTTAAGTCTACAGTTTTTTAATGTATATTTATATTATAATCCAAATGGAGATTGAACTGATAATCCAGTGTTGATATGGTATATGAAATAAACTAATCCTTAATTTTATACAAAAATCAACAAATAATAATTGTTTTACATACCTTTGGTGAGACTTGGTTAATACCACGAATACGCATGACAAAAGCAAGCTTGGCTTCACCAGGAACATAGTAGTTACCTCGGTTGCGTGCCTAAAGAATTAAAATGTTATTGAAACATATTTATATAGGATACTCATAAAAAAAGTGCACATAATTAAACTTTTGTTGTTTTACTCAAAAATATCTATTTATTCTCTATCAAAATCATATGGTATTTCTTTAAAAATATTGACCAATACAATATTTATACACATACATACAGACATACATATTATATCAGTCAAGTAACATTTTCATTTTGGATGAATCATTGTACAAGTACATATCTGTGTATGAAGGACCTCTTTGAGGAAGAGATCTTTGTAAAATCTATTTTTTTTTAATTTTCACATCAACTAATAAAGTACTAATATAATACATTTAAACCTAACAAGTTTTAGATCAGAGAATTACTATTTAACTTTATAAAAGTACAAAATATTAATAACAATCAATAGTCTTTTATATAAATTCGATAAATCTCTTAAATAAACTCAATAATATGAAAAAATTATCTTAATTTGTTTCAGATATTCTTTAACAAGTACAATGCTTGTAATCTAAATGTATTACATACCTGTCGAACTAATCTGATCTCATCACGCTCCTTGATACGGTATTCCTTAACATATTGTTCAGCCCTCTTGAAGATGTCTTTCCTCTTCTTGATGGCAGCAGAACGCCTTTTGATGGTTACCTAATTAAGATGGATTTCTAGTATAAGTTATACAAAACAAAACTTTAAACAACAAATTAATAATAGATTAATCAGATTAGAAGTTAACAGCATCTTGATCAGATGAACTATGCCTTTAAATTGGGAATCATCATGTCATATATATGTTGTATACCATATACATTAGAAATACAGATATATTATAACTTGTAAAAATCATGTTATCAATGCTGTAAAGAAACATTACAAATATAAGTGACACAAATATTATTGAAGTAAATTATTTAAAAAATGTGTAAAAATATGTGTCGAGTCTAATTACCTGTATGCGGCGAGCTTTAAGAGCATCTCTGCGTTTACGGTGCTTTAGTACTGACTCGGGGACCGCTGGCAACTTCTTGCTGTCCTCCTTGCCTTTTGCTACCTTCTTCTCAGCCGGAGCCTTCTTATCGGCCGAAGCCTTTTTATCCGTTGTAGCCACCATTGTGCTAAAATATATTTTTAATATACATCAATAAGGATACGGCGTAATTATCGACAGATTCAATTTGTTTAGGTTATGATGCTCGTATGAAACATGGTAATAATGCGTTTGTTTACCAAAAGACACAAGGTAGAATTGCTTTCAATAGTTATATTCAAAATATGTGAAAGCGACTAATTTGCTAATGTTAAAAAATGAAGTATGCATGCGTGCATGATTAATCGAACATGTAGGTTAGAAATATAGTCAAAATACGAGTAATGAAAAATTCTAAATTAGGAATAGAAATCAATTAAAGTTTTATTAGTATTAGCTTAGTAAAAAGAAGATTAAATGCAAAGTTACTAAAAACAAAATAAAATGAAAATGCGGTTGATAACTTGTGCATCGGATAATAACCACTTTTTTCGAGTAACACTTTTGAAGAAATCTTCAAACTTTTTGGTATTTTTACACAGTAATTATACTACTTTACTAATTATTATCTATTTAACACTAAACAATGGATAAATATTTAAAATATTAACAACCTGCGAGGCAAAACTCCACGCGGCACGTGTGTCAAATTATAGAAAGAAAGACGGAAACCATAGACTTCCGGTAGTCGCCATATTTTTATATATTTTTATGGCAACATTTATTTATTCATGAAGTTTTATAAAAAAAGATCATTTTAAGTGACCGTGATATAATCATAATTAATAAAATGATTTACGGTAACTGAACAACCTTATAAAAATTATACAATTAATAATATTTAAAATTTATATTTTTTTATATAGATGTCTATGGTCAATTATAATAGATTCAAAGTTTCTATAGCGACAATATTACATCAATAAGCTGATTATTTTATCCTATTCAACTGCCATACTTATTCAGCATTTAAAATAATTGAAATAAATAAAATGGTAGAAAAGGATGTTACACTTAACGCCCTCGACGTTGGCGAATTAGATTTATTCGTTCAAAGTATAGAGCCATGGCGGATAGAAAGCATTGGCAATCAGGCGTTAGTTTTTGTGACTGCATATTCAATAATTATTAATATTTAATAATTATTATGTTTAGATTATTTATATTTATTTATCTTTTTTTACATGTAGTACTAGAAAAAATTACTTTAGTACTGTAGTTAATATTATTCATAATTATTAATATAAATAGTTTTCAATATTATAATAATTAGAAGTACCATAACGAAATATAAACAGATGGACTGACTGGCACATTCGACTACAAAAACTGAATCAACAAGCTGTATTAGAAGCGTCTTCTATGCAAGAAGAGATGACTAAAGAAACCTTGATTTCTTATGGAAAAGTATTTAAACACTTATTTCAACTGTCGTATATTTAAACTTTGTTAATAAAATATCTCAAGTATGTGTTATTTTCAGCTTCCCATATTAGTGCACGAGGCGATATGTATACAAATATGGCGCCTAAAAATCTACCCTCAGATAATGAAATTGGACCCGGCGCCTACGAATACTTTTGGTATTTATATGGTGGTAAGTTTTGTTAGTCTTAATAATTAGCTGTCAAGCCGATATTTCAGGTGTAATAGTTACTAAGCTGCTGTAAATTCAACATAGAAAATAAAAAATATATATATATATATATATATATATATCAAGTGAACAATTATATGTTTATTATTATTCATTACTAAATACTATTTTATACAATAATTTAGGTGTTTACCCTTTATGCAATGTCTTGGTTGCGTTAAGTTTAGAACTTAATGAATTTTGCTGACTCCAAAATTGGGCGAAAAGTGGAGAACGGAGTGTCTTAACAGTAGGTTCTCTCCACCTATCCTGCTATAAGCGGAAAACAAAAACAAAAAATTTTTAAATTCACCAAGTTGGTGGGATATTTTCGTAAGTTTAGCGATTATTATGAAAATCTATAATTTTCAAGACGATACTTTTTAATATATTTCCTCAATATTTTCCATAAATTATAGCTTTACCACGAAGCGGCGGCAGTAGGCTTACTTGAAACTGTTTTATTCCATGAAGACGGCGCTCAGTGCATTAGCGAGGTGGCCATTGACCTGCTTCACTACGCCGTTGATCAACTTACCGCTCTTGTGGCGCTTATCAAGTAAGAATTAACAAACGTTTTTCCTACAAGTAAGATATAGATCATAGCATACATTTACACAAGTACGTATACTGTTTGACAGAAGGAGTATTTTACCGAAATTTCCGGATATTTTCCCCCGAATGTCACGCGACATCTACCCCTTCCATCCCTCGTTGGTCTGCGACTCTCTTAGTAGCAATGAAAGCTTTAAATATTAATAAATATTCATACATACATACATACATACATACATACATAGCTTCACGCTTCATCCCTAGTGGAGTAACCAGAGAGAACGGAGCGCCAAACGCTGCGGTTCTGATATACCTCTTTCGCCTTGTCCACTGTCATTAACCTCTTCTTACATATGTCCTCTGGAGGGGTCCTCATGCTTTTTAAGTTTCTCCAGTAACATCGACACTATACTCGCAGCTACACTCATGTTTCGCCGGCTCAAGAATACAGCTAAGGCACCGTCATTTCTATTACCGGCAGCAATATGCAAATAAATATTCAAAGCTTAACATTTCTCTGAATAATTTTGTTCCAATTCCATATTGAACAACAATAAAATGTTTGAAACAAGATTTGAACCGATTCTACTTGGAGTAATATAAAATTTTGCTTATCCATTGTAAAATGTGAACCATCCATTGTGAACTTGAAATTTAAATAAATAAATTTAATAAAAGATTATTACAATTTTTGTTGTAAATACATTTTTTTTTAATTTTTTTTGTCCAATATCTTATTTTAAAAAATCAATAAGTATATATGCAAGTAATATTGTACTTAATTAATTAGTAATTTGTATAAAGTTTACTTACTTAAATATTTGTATGTACTTAAAAATATCTACCTGTAATATTTATTGTGATCTCAATACAAAGAAATTAAGGCTTAACCAAATTGTATTTCAGCAATGGATACTTAAAACTGTTGTCAGTGAAGAATGCGGATTCTGAAACCACCAATGAGGAATTGGAGCGCCAAAAGAAAGATTTACAGTTCGATATTAGTATGAGATGCATTTCTATAGTCCGGTGAGTGAAAACTAAAACAACATATTGTTATTAGTAATTAGTAATTTTTTTTTTGATTTTTCTTAAATTTTCTTGCTTTTTTTTACGTAGGAAGCAGGCCTCTTATTCGATAGGCGCCCAGTCGTTCCATAACCGCCAAAGGCATACAAATAGAGAGTTAATGAAACTCTACATAGGCTTGTTTTTCATCATATCAAGATAAGAAAAAGCTTCATGGCTTCACGCCGTGTCCTACTTTACGAGACATTGTCCGTTGAGCGGCGGAACTTAGCGTCGCGCCTTGTGTTGTTACCAGAGCGAGGAAATCAAATTAATTAACTTGTGCGAGTGGGAATCAAACCCACAACCGTCGGCTTACATCCAGATACTTCGACGCTGCGTCACAGCCTTAATTAACTCTACTCATCTCTATCATCGAGTGGAGAGAAATTTCAATAAATAAAGAAATATTTTTCAAATTGTTTTAATTTAGTTATCTCGCCGAGCACATGGAGGTGGCGGGAGTAGGCGCGTCTATTTCCACTAACCTGTATAAGACGTACGACGTGCCGTCCGTGCTCTGCCACCTGCTGCAGCTGCGGCCGTGGCGGCGAGTCAGCGACAGTGGAGACTTGCACATGTTTAATTGTAAGATGTAGATTTTTTTTTCATATAGGAAAAATGTTTTTATTGTTTAAATATATTATAACACTATATAGGTACCTACACTCTGTTCGTCTTCGTACCTTTTTTAACTTATAATTATTTTATTTTCTTATAATCAATATTAATTATATTGTCTTTTATATTGATATATAGAATCAATACTTATCGTAAGAAACTTTACATTTGTTTTTTTTTATTAACTGTTACCTACTTCTATCAAAAAGAGGAAGGTGGAAAGGATTTTTATTTGTAATGTAATGAATAAACTGCCAGTCGGGCGCTGGAGCACCCCCACGCGGGAGGAGCTCTCGCAGCTGCACCGCAGCGAGGCGCAGCTGTGGCTGTGTCTGCGCCAGCTGCTGCTGGAGCCGCGTCTGCAGCATCACTACACCATCGACGAGTGCCGCCGGTCGGCTTTCTGTGCGGTACATTCATTTGAGTTTATTTACATAAGTATTCAAGATATTTATGTTGAAGTGTGAAATTATTCCTATGATGCTTTTGATTTTTGTTATTTTCACATTTATAATGGAACGTGCCTACAGGTTCACCGTTGATGACGACCCAGAATTTCTAACACTAGAATTTTTTGTAACAGATAATAAGAGAAAAATTAAATAAAATCTTTTCACAATAAATCACTAAGGTAAGGTGGAACTGGTTGTGGTTTGTTTGGTGGTGGTATCTTCTATGGAACCACTGGGTGGTCTAGACTTTTTTTAACCAACACCACTATTCTATATAATTTGTACAATAAGGAGGTGCATGCTTTTTTTTGGTATAGCGGAGAGAACGTGGGGAACTAGAGTCAAGACACTTGGTCAGTCGCTTGATTTTAAAACGTTGTTTTGAACGTTATTGATGTACTAAATAGATGTGGGCAGGACGTATTGTTCGAGGTAAAATAGAGAAGCGGGCCAAAGATGACACAAAGTGAACATCCAAGGGAAGGATAGCGTAAAAGAGGAAATCCGGTATGGCATGGCGGGAAGATGGCTGGTTACAGGAGTAAGGAGAACCATGGACAAAGAAAACGCAGCTGTGGAAAGTTCTAGGTGGAGCCTATATTGAAAAGAAAAACACTATTAACCGATTCCTAGATATAATTACCGAAATATTATTAGGTATTATTTCTAATTTTTCCTTAATTTAAAATCAGTTGCAAGCAAAATTAACGGATGATATGTTGGACCAAGTCCCGCCGTTGGGGGATTTGAAGATGTTCCTATGTCGTCTCTCCGTCGGGGACTACTCCAGCTTGCACAACAAGACCAACGGAGTCAAGAACCCAGGCTGTACCCTAATCGAAATTGTGCCGCAAGTTTGTATTCGTTTTCTACTATGTAGTTTCCTTCATACAAATATTATAAATCTGGCGAGTTCGTTCGGTAACACCCGCCCGTTACACCCTCATCTCGAGAACTACTGGTTCTAATAGTTTTTTATATAATGGGTTAAGCATGTCCCTCGTACACGACTTCTTTATTTCCCTTTGTTCATGGAAGTTGCAGATATCCTTGGTCCATCAATGTTGTTCCATGTTTAGCCTTATTTCGATATAGTGGCATTAAAGGTGGTGACGACACCCAAGTTGTACTATTGCTTAGTACACGCGAAGACATCCTATTGTATATATTATTTTTTTTTATTTCTTGTTTTTTTATAAAAAGGGAAATGTCATTTTTTTTATATTCTCTCTACTATAAAAATCTTTTAACATTATAAAGAATGTTTAGAGTAAATAATTTTTTTGTTTTAGATAAAAGATACTTACTTAAAAGAAGTGAACAAGCGCACAAAGTCCATTGCCAAATCCCAATTACAACATTTCAAAATGGATGGGTCAGAAGATTCTAGAAACATGGCCAAGAAACTCCTAGAATCCTATACCAGTGACGCCGCATTGGCTTTAGATAGTGGCGGAGCGAAATGCGCCAAGTGCGGTGACAAAGCTAGCAAGAAATGCTCTAGATGCAAGACCGAATGGTATTGCGGTAGGTAAGTGGAAAAAGTTAAATTACAACAAAATGGCGGAACATTGTCGTCTGCGAATTTTTTTTATTATATATACTACCTTTATAGATTTTTGTGTTAAGATGTTATATTTTAGGTATTTTTGTATCTATCTTACAAGTAGTGATGATGATAAAATAAGTATTCCTTAATAATTTATCAAAATATCTTGCTGTGTACGCGACGGTTGTGGGTTCGATTCCCACTCGAAGCAATGAATTATATTTTCATTTAACTTGTTCAGATAAGGAGAGCGAAGCAAATTCCGTCCTCAACGTATCGAAAATTGGGTTATAAGGGAGCTTAGCTCGTTATGTGCGGGATAACGTGATTCCCATTCATGCTTGAATTTGATCATAAATTAGTTTAAAGTGGGCTAAGGGATGATGATTATACAAATACACAACTGACAATAAGCAAATGTACCCTAACTTCTTTTACATTTTTATAGGGAATGTCAAGTTCAACAGTGGCCAAAACATAAGGAAATTTGTGACCAATTTGCAAATCTATGTATGTAACAAATAGTAGAGCCACATATTAAAGGTTTATATAATTTAATAAAAAAACTTAATATTTTTTTTGGCTTTTATTAATTATTTGTAGACATTACACCTAAAGATTAGCTTGAAGACTTCAAGTAGTCTTTCAGCACATCCAGCGCTGGTGTCTCCTCACCGAAGTCCTATAGAACAGAAAAAAAGTATTTAAATTAAATAAACAGTAGACATATTTTCAGAAAGGCAATGGAAATAAGTGCTTCTCAAAACCCATTATATGATCATATCAGGGATGTGATACGATTTTATACCTATATATACATAAATTATAAAAAAATGTGTATGAGTGATAGGAAAGTTGCCTGTGCAACGGCACGGCACCATAGGGTCACTCAATTCAATATAGCGCCGAAATATTTATCACTAGCATTCCATAATGGAGAGATAGTGTTCGTGCTAAGCGCAAATAATCAAATTAGATATATAATATTTTTTTAGGAATTTATTATTTTATATGACATTTTAAAAGAACTCACTTTGATTACTACACAAGAGCAACCGACAATCTTCCTGGCCTTGCCGTCTTTGTCGATTTTACATAAACCAGCCCATTCACCGAGTTTCTTGTTGTTATCCACCTGAACATACATAACAATTATATGAGTCTTTCAAAATAAGCTTATGTTTAAGTAGTAACAGTCAATTAGTACTTTGGATTAAAGAAATGTTTGAATGCTAGGAAAGTTGACTCATCATGATGAGGGTCACCATAGGGGCACACATTTAATATTTGCTCCTTAGGCCTCTTCTGCTATAGAAACAGGGAGACTCGTGTGGAGCATTATGAAAATAAATATTGAGATCATTTTCAATTTCAGGTTTGACTTATAAAAAAAAACAAGTAATATTTTGTAATAAACATAATATTTTTATTGTCATCTACTAATCTTTATTATGCAGTGGGTTCAGAGTAAAGTACTTGAAAAGACTTCTTTGTTTTTTAGAAAAAATTTCAATTGTTAAAATTTTTATATAAAATCCTATCTTACCTTTACAAGTGGGATCTGGTGCTCATTGCAGAGTGCCTGTACAAGTTTCTTGTATGCAGCTTCATCACAGTTTTCTGCTAATACACAGAGCACAGCTTGTCTCCTATTTAGTGAAACAAATTTTATTGTGAAATAAAGTTAGCTAGTTGATTTATACAGGATATTTTATTATAAGGATAATTTACTACTTTAAAATATCTCCTATCTTTCTATTATACAAAAAAAAAATTATACAATTAATATTTAAAACAAATATTTTTTAAGTAAGTTAGTAACAAAGCATTGTTCTTCTTTTATGTATAGTAGAATTTCAATTAACATGTGATTATATATATATCTGTATAATTGGGCTAGAGGATCAGATAATCTAGTTTCCACTTAATTTTAAGTTTGTAGCATACTTGGGAGGCCACATCTCTTAGATTAAGTGATGTGGTACTATGTGTACGCATTAATATTGGCTAAAGAGGTGATCCAACTATTTCAATCATAACTAGATATTTCCATTATGCATGTGTCTAGAACAGACAAATACAAAATGAATATTGAATGTAGATCTCTAGCCTAGAAATATACAAATCTCTGTCATCTTAAAATATTGTATTTGAATGAGAAAATATATCCAAAAGGGGATAATAACCTATAATGGAATAATTCTTTGTAAGAAGTAATTGTGCTCAGATTTAAATGAAAAAATATAAGTGAATGTTACTCGAAAGAAACAAATTGTATCTTATTTAATATTATAATATAATAGACTAGATGATAACAAGTTCTTAATTTAAATGTGCGTTCATAATTGACTTACTTGTCGAGAGCTTTAGCAGCTTCGTGAAGCCCATGGACGAGTCCACCATGGATTAAGGCAGTTTTCAATACTTCTTGTAGTGCGGTATTGACGTCCATAGCACCGCCGCTCAAGACGGGGTTGTTAGGAATTTCACTGTTTAACATGAAATATATTTAACTTTGAACTCACGCATTGGAAACATCCTTTTTTATTATAAGAAATTCAGAATCTATAATAAATAATATTAATTTAGTACCGCGATGAAAGAGAGACACGAGTTTATACCATACTTGGAAAGGTTATGTTGACTTCTATATTAAATGCCTTAAATATGAAAAAGATAAGTTTTAAAGATTTTAAATGGTGCATTAGGTTTAAAAATGATTATTAACGAAGAATAAATAAAATGCTGGAGTCAAAATCAAGTAAACAAAACAAACTTACACTTCGACATCGGCCATGGTTTATAACGTTTTGTAAACCTGAAATATGAAATAAAATAGATTGAATGACTCTTCAACATAATGACACAATATCTTAAACTAGATTAATTGTAATGATCACTCGAAATTAAACAGATTTCTCAAATTCTTTCAAAAAGTATTTGACACATTACCTTGCGCACCGCAAAAAGACTAGAGTTGCCATATTTATGCCCTAAGTTGACTTTTCCATTAATGCTGCCAGTCAGAAATGGAATAAAGTCGGTAAATTAATTATTTTGTCACATCTGTGGCATTTAATTAGGCAAATATTTAAAAAAATATTTTCCCTATGTCAAATTAACATTTGATATTTATGATTATTTTTACTTTTATTTATACATGTTTTATCAAAGTAATAAATCGTTGAAATTTTTCTATTATACCTTATTATAATATAAGTTCATGTGAAATGTAATACCAATTCAATAAATATAAATGGCACGGTCTTCTGATATCTTTTTTATCACTGAATATATTAAAAACGTGTTATATTTTGCAACAGTACGACAAGGCAAAATACTTAAAGATACTAATAACACCCACTATTTTTCAATAGATAATGAATTAATTTATGAAAATTATTATTCTGATTTTGGACCTTTAAACTTGAGTTGTGTTTATAAATATTGTAAAATTCTAAACGAAAAATTACAATTTTATTTGAATAAACAGTGCATTGTGCATTATACTTCTACTGATCCAAAAAAGAAAGCAAATGCTGCTTTTCTTTTAGGATGCTATGGAGTGTTATATTTAAGTTTGACTCCAAAAGATGCCTTGAAACCATTAACGACTCACGGTCAAAGTTACAGGTGATGTATTATTATAAATTCTTTTTTATTAGTCCTTTTTTGACCTTATCTTATTTCCGATACTTCAAATGATCATTAAAAGTCTGCCATTTGTCTTACAAACAAATTTTGGATGTATATAATATCTTCTTATTATTAGTAAGACCATTTTTTATTTCATTACCTTAACTAGGATAACATATTCACCCAAAATATTATTTTCCCGATGGCTATATACTACGGTTGTTTGGTATCGTTTACAAAAAGTGGATAAAAGCTACGTACTGCACTCAACTGCATATTCACATATGTTTGTAATTTATTTTTAATAAAATTAATTCGGATATTATGACATTTGTAGACCATTTCAAGATGCCACTCATGGTGATTCAATATACACTATTTCTTTGTTAGACTGCCTGCAAGGCTTAGCAAGAGCACGTGATTTGAAGTTCTTCAATTTTCAAGACTTTAATTATGATGAATATGATAGGCTAAATAAGCTCCAGGGAGGTGATCTAAATTGGATCATACCCGGTATTATGTATCTAAATTATTACTAACATTCTTTTAATATTCTTTTTCACACATTATCCTGTACATAACAGAGTAGGCAGATAGAACTTAGAGTCAAGGTTCAACATTTCGGTTGTTTCTTTCCATTCAAATTCGAAACGTGTAAAATGGCCAAATTGAAAATAATTTATTCCTCTGAGTAGGGATGTGACCTAAGACAATCGTTAAAAACTTTAACTTTGAATAAACGGTAATATGTTAATTTTCGTATAGGTAAATTTCTTGCCTTCATTGGGCCTGTGGATTGTAGATTAGCTTTATACCATCCACCTGAGATGTATATCGATTATTTCCTTGAACATAACGTGAGAAATGTCATTAGACTTAATAAAAGGCTTTACGACGGAAATGTGTAAGTAAATCGAATCATTCATAATTTTTTTGTATTTTCCAAATATTTTGAAACTACTTAATGTGTATATATTTTTTAGTTTTACTAATATGGGAATAAATCACTATAACTTATTTTTTCCTGATGGATCGTGTCCGCCGAGACATATATTACTTAAATTTTTACAAATAAGCGAAGAATCAGATGGAGCAATCGCTGTTCATTGCAAGGTGGCGAATTTTAATTTTATTATTATAATGTTTACAGTTAATTTATGCAACGGTAAATAACTTTCATTTGAATTAATTTTTCCCTAAGAAATAATTGGACAATTTACAAAAGCTGTATTTTAGTTAATATTTAATAATTGATTCCTTAAGATCCGAAACCAGGTATTGATTAAAACAATTATTTAGGCAGGTTTGGGTCGAACTGGCTCATTGATTGGCTGCTATTTAATTAAGCATTACCGTATGACTGCTCACGAGGCTATAGCTTGGATGAGAATATGCAGACCTGGCTCTGTTATAGGACATCAGCAGGTGATCAGTATTGGTATAATATTTAAGATTCTTTGTTTATAGTATTTACGGGCTTTTAATATGTATTAAAGATTTTTATAGGTATGGCTCGAAGAACTCGAGGCTTGGTTGACAAAACAGGGAACCTTATACAGGTAATAAAACTGAGTGACTAACGAAAAACGAAAAAACAAATTGTAATTTTTGAATTGGTCATTTACATTTTTGTGTAAAATTGTTTAAACTGCTGAATGTACACCAGGAGAAACACTTTTCAAGATATCGATAAGTTGCCAGTTCATGAATACGGAGTTTATTCTTATGCTGAAAAGTCTCGCAAATATAAACCAGTAGTTATCAAAAAACTACCGTCACCACCCCCACCGATGCAAAGAGTGCTTCATCTAGAAAGTTCTAGCCAAATAAGGCCGCAAGCTTGCAGAATCAGAGAAGGTAAGACAGGCTTTCAATGCAGAAACTATTATTGTTTGTAAGTTAAATCCTTATTTAAATTTACACCGAAATTCCTTAATGATAGAAAATTGTGTAACGTATTGCCAATTAATATTATAACGAAGTCAATTTCCTATTCTTGTGTATTTTTATATTTTTCAATTTCTTTTTATGTGTTTAGATAATGAATCTGAAACTAATGGCAACGAATACTTTCTTGCATCATGTGACTTAACAATAGAATCAAAAGAGTCCAGAACTCATTTAAAAGGTTACGTGATTAAAGATAGTACGTCTGAAGAAATCACTTTTAGTGAAGATTCTGAAAAGAATGTATCTTTATGGAAAAAGTATTTATGTTGTAAACCTTGTAAGAAAGCTTGTAACGACAAGTTATGGTGGTTGGCAGTACGTTGCGCAAAAATAACACCTAAAAGATGTCATACTAATGGCTGTTGTATTTTTTTTGATATGGTTAGTAGATTTTTTTAAAATCAAATCATCAATAAAATAACGAATAATTAATATGTTATGTCTGATTTTTATTAACTTAATTTAGTTTTCTTTTGAGGTAGCTCCTAGTAAGACGACCGAAACAGACCACGTCAATAGGAACGACAAGATGAACCACGGTCAGAAAGCTTTCCAAAAAGGGTATTTATTATTACAATAAAATATAATTGCAATAACTTTTTAATAAAAAAAATCTATACGATTCCATATAAATGTGATGTGATGAATTTTTAGCCATATTGCTGAATCAAATAATGTCCGCCGAGGTAGTGGTGAATCTCACAATTTACGGTCATCGTCAAGATGTAATACGCCCAGACCACAAGGACGTAGTAATATTAATTCAAATGTACGTATACCATTATGTATCTATCTATAAAACTAAATAACAAATCAGAAGTTCAAAAAATGATAAAATTATTAGATTAAGGTCAATTTATTTGATTCGTGTTTCCGAAACTTGTTTGCATTGTGATGCTCTTAGGATTTTGCCAGTTTTTACGATGTCCCTCACTCCTTCCTTACTGCCTCTTGGGGCTTAACTCCGTGAGTGCTATTAAGCAAAACAATAACAATAACGCGGCAAACGGGTGGGAGCTCGAATACGTCGTGACGCCCCTGAGACAATGCCCCCACGTCCCAGGGCGTCGCAGGCGGGGTGCACAGAAATCCTCAGATAGACAATACCGTCTGTTGCTAATGTTTCCAATTCCTACAGGTTGTTATGGTTGATTGTTTTTTTTTTATTTAAGGATACCGCTAAAATTTCGGGATACATACCTAGTGGTCCATTTCGATCCAATCAAACAACACCAGTTGCTAAAACATTAGATGATGCTAAGGTAACTTTTTATGTCACAGAATAAAAATATTTTTTGCTAAGTAAATAAAAATACTGTGCGACAGTTATATAAACTAAGAGCTTATTTTTAGAATCTATTGTTGAGAAGTACTCATTACAAGGAAGCAGAAAAGCATAATTTGAATTCTTCAATTACTATTAAGCCACATTATAGTAACATTAGCAATCGTAAAACATGCGATAATATAATAAGAATAGTACCTACAGCTTTTACTTCAGGTATATATATTTAGTTTTATAAATCCATATATGGTTTTAAGCTATTTTAAACAAGTCAGTTTTATAGTATGGCTGTAATGTTTTCCAATGTGGTTGTAATATATTACCAAGTTTTAACGACTACGTACGTACCTAAAGAACAAAATGCTAATTGATATTAATGATTTTATAACTCATATTATTTTATAGTTATGTATTTACTAGTTATTATCTGTATAAAGGAATAAATAATAACACAGTATTGAATTTAGGACCTCGAGATACATTATTACCGAAGCAACGTCGTCGCTTAGGGCGAAGTCCTAGCCCTCTTCCAATTAGAACCATGGAACAGTCTCGTGCCACAAACACGCCGACTACAGAAGATATAGTATACAGAAAAGATTCAAAATCAACTTTAAGAGACGCACTTTCAAGATTGCAATGTATGTATACTTTAATTGTTTTCATTACAAAAATAAAAAAAAACTGTTAGCGACTGCAACCTTTGTGTAACTTTCGGGTAACTTTTGTTTTCTCGATAAATAAATCGTTACTGGCAACTTTATAAACGTGAAACTTTTTCATTTGACATTTTAATATTCCATATGTCATTTCACAATAATTGTCAAATTTAAAATAACCTCTTGATATTTTAAAATATTTGTTTATTTCATTAAGATGTCATGAAATTTATTTAAAATATATGTAAAAGCCGCTAACGCCACCTAAGATGGGTGCTTTAGCAAGCAAAGCTTTGCGTCCTATTAAATCTTTTAATATTGAGAATAGAGCTCATCGGGTGATTTCGAAAGAAAAACCTAATGTAGCACCAAGTTATCCATCTACCATAGAAGAATTAAAAAGAGTACATGAAATTGATCCTAACATTGATGAAAAATTAGACAAAAAAGATGCAGCACTTGATGGGCGGCTTAAAGAAGTTTATGTAACATCCTTGGGAAGGCCTGAAGACGATGTGACAAAAGAAATTAAAAATCAAAATGTAGAACGACCATTACCTCAAAACCGTACAATGGTCCCGGATTTTGACTTTGGCTTAAAAGAACCTGAAAGAGTTCCATTTGGAAAAACAACACTCAGACAGGCTATTGATTACATTTCTTCCCACCAAGTTAATCCAACAGAGGTTACAGCAGCTAAAATTGCTCATGAATATAATATGAAAGTGGAAGATGTAGAAAGTATATTAAAATATTTTAAAACTTTTGAAATTTATTTACCTGCTACTAAAAAAAGCCCTGCTTTGTATGCCGGACCATCTGAGTTGAGAAAGCAAATACAAAATAATGATGTACCAACAATTGAAGCAAAGAAGGATACTGTAGAAGAAAAGGAGGCTCAAAAAAATGTGTCATAATAAAAGAGTTCTTTGTTACTTATGAATTACCTCAAGTGTTTTTTATTTATAGGTAAATGGATGAAATAAAATTTAAATGGTTGTTCAATTCTAGCCACAAATATTCATACTTACTTGTAAGTATAAAGTAGTTTGTTATTCAATGAAATAGGTAACATACCTATTTATAAAATGTGATCTAGTTGTAGAAATATTAATATAATAAAATATCTATTCTAATGCTTTTTGTTTTATTATATTTTTGTTTGATATTCTGACTTAATATTTTAATCCTCACAATCTAGTTCACAATGTGTTATCAATTCAATGGACAAAATTGAAAAAAAAAACTATGGTTAATTGTTTTTATTTATTTTAGTTTAAGTATTATCTAATATAACATTAATATTATATTTCATCATTCTCCCACTCCTTTGATATCTAAAAAAAAGTGTCGGTGCTTTTTTTACTTAAAGCAGGGTAGACGGAGAGAGCCCAGTGTTTTTTTATATTACTTTTCATACACTATAGAATAGTGTTAAGAAATTCTATTATATATTTACCATCCAAGTTTTGAGATTGTGTAAAGACTGGATCCCACGCTGTGCTTTGTCTTCTTATCAGAGCATGAAAATTAAATTATTCATGATGCTGAGTGGGATTTGAACCCATTTCATTTACAGTCAGATGCTGTGCTACAACGGCCTTTGATACTTTGTTTAATATTTGTATATTATTAACCTAAAGCAGATTGCTACTTTTTGTTTCTTAAATAACAGTGACAGGGCCTAGAGATGGATCCATCGGGGCAGCATCCCTAGGCGCTCGTCGAGATGCTCCTCCAGAGCGTAGAGCGCCATCTGTACGATCTGATGAAAGACCTTTAGCTACACAAGGCGATATGCTGAACAGTATAAAGGTTATATGTAGTGTTTATTTAAAGTGCTTTTTTTAGATAATTGACAAACGTACACTTTATAATTAATTAAATTATTGTGAATAAATAATATTTAATTATTGGTAACTCGACAAAATTCCGTGAAAGGGATGTAGACGTCATTACAAACTGATTTGGAACACCCTAAGTAAATGCTCCCATCCTAAGAATAATAAATATTGAATAAAATATTACCCTTTTTATGTTTTTTTTTATGGGATATAACAATTGTATTTTACCAACTAAAAAAAGGACAATGTTGTGTGTAAAAAATGTTTCCCTACTTATGTTTACTAAAGTTACTTAGAATTTTGCATGTCTTGTAGAACTATGCATGTTATGTAGCCACGAGTCCTTAGCTTTCTAATGATATATCTCACCCCGGGATACATCTTCACATTACGGTGACGTGTAGTAAAAAACGAAAAGCTAAAGGTATTTTGTACATTTTGGCTACGACCAAATCAATTTGTAATGAGAATAACCTTATCTACTTGTACATCCCCTTCACGGGATTTCAACGCATTACCAATAACTATGTCGGTGTACTGTATACAGAAAAATAACTTAATGACCATTATATTTAATGATGAATATATACATACCTATTATGAAATTTTTACTTTATATGAGTAATATAAGTGAAAATGGTTGTTGTAGTTCCAGAGGAGGCTTCGTGAAATGATAGCGAATGAGAGAAATGGAAAAAACGTTGTCGAAAACAACAGGTATTTATTATTAGAGAATATCCTAATTTATGTTCGCAGTAGGTATATTGAAATTTGAATACATTGTAACATAGCAACTCGCATAATATTATTACGTATTCATATTTACTAAGAAAAAAGGTTTTTTTTTAAATTTCAACTGACTTTTGAGAGTGAGAGTTCTGTTGCTAAATTCTCTCTTTAATCTGCCCGGCTTCGACGCTTAGTACTGAGTTCCGGAATTCAACTTCACACTTTCTCTTACTTACTCGAAGCGGGACTTGAATGAATTATGGTCACTTGAAATAAGTCATCATAGGATGACTTATTTGGAGAAATTTTACTTTGACATGTGTGATTTGTTGTATGTCACTCATACGCGTAGTCCGAGTCACTTTTTATTATTATAACGACGGCGATTTAAATTATAGAAATATAGATATTTGTTAAGTAAGTATACTTACTTTAGTTGTGGTTGTGGTCTTAATTGTACGTTTTTTTTTTATTTTTATTATAAATGTTTTGAAAATATTCGTGAATATGTTCCAGCACAAGCTTTAAAGAGAAAGCAAGTATCCGAAATGTTAATTCTAGAACAAGTAGTAATGGTACGAGACCGGGTATACATCGAGATATGAGGTTGGCTAAAATTTTAGAACTGTTTTTTGTTTTTTTTTTTTGCTATATCCCGCACATATCAGTGTAGGCTGACGGAACCGTAGGCTGAAGGAACCTAGTGTTAAGATACTCCGTTCCCCGGTTTCCGCCTTTCGAGGTATTGCGTATTAAGTGGCGGAGCTCAACACACCTCTGCTTTGTTACCAGAGCGAAGAATATGAAAATAATTCATTCTCCCTGAGTGGGAATCGAACCCACAAACCGTCGCCTCTGTGCCACGACGGTTCTCTGATATGTAATTTTCTATATAATTCAATAAACATTTTATTTTCAACTTCACATATTCCATATATATTATGGTAAGTAAAAACCACCCAACTTTCAAGACATTGCGCGTTTAATGTCGGAAATCAACGACGCGCTTTATCTGCCATAGCGGAGAAATTAAAATTATACATTTCCCCGAATGGGAATCGAACCCACAACTACGTTTACAGTCTAACGCCGTCCCACTACGCCTCGAAGTACTATATAAACATGATGGTCGCGGCCATTTTTACAAACAATTTTTTCTAGATGAAGTTCTTTTGATATATTTTAGAGACAAGTCACCAATGGTATCGCCAAAAGGGTTAAACAGACCACGCCCAAGTTCACCAAAAGGCAGACGATCACCGAATCTTCCGTTTTATTAAGTGGCGGATATTTACCTATGTATGTATTTTTTGTAAAATTCTTCGTGGTGTAAATATAAATTTGAAGTTAAATTGTTGATTTATTCATATAATATGTATAAAATTTCGTGTCATATAATTAAACCATGTAAGCGGCTAAAACACATCTGGAAAATATTATTTTAAATACGCTCATGAACGTAGAGCTCTATCCTCCAGCTTTTCCTTTAGACATTACTTTAAGCAAGACTTACATGACTTTAAAGAGGCAAGACGGCAGACTAAAGTAAGGCAATTTCACACACACAAATCCACTTAAATTTCATATTAAATTTTATATTAATGTGTAAAGTTTATAAAGTACCCAATATGTTATGCGCAGAATTAGTTTAGTCCATAGGCCAAATAAAAATAAATAAATTTGGACTTGTGTTCTTTAATCCGTAGATCCAATATATATAAATATCTTTAGTGATCTACGGCCATCGATCCTGCAAAAAGTGACCAGCTATTGCCATATCAGCTTGCTATTTTTGTTATGGCGAGTTTAGTTCTTAAGTTATCGATTTATAAGAAATCGATATGTAATATATTTATAACAAATCGAATAAAATAAGATATTTTATAAGGTGTAAAACACATAAGCAAGTAACAAAAAAAATTAAAATAAAAAGAAAGAGAATATAATTTATTTACAAATATCAATTTATAACCTAAGCTACATTTTAATAGGAAATATTTCATAAGTACACATAGTAACACAAGCTGTACTATCAAATTTATTCTTTATCATAGAATTACATATATACAACATTTTCGATAATTAATATTAACGATATATTGATAGTTGTTTTAAATGATGTAAATGAACTGTATGTAGATGAAATATATCTTTATTTATTTATCATTCAAACCACAGCTATCGTTACTATGTCGTATACTTGATCGATATTCATTTAAAATAAAAATTACACTAAGTATTTGTATATAGTAAAATAATTACTTTAATTCAATTCTTTAAGACAGTCCAGGGTCAGGAGGTGGTGGGGCCATACAGTTTCCATCAGGATATCTCTTTTTAAATGCAGCTATTAATTCCGGATCAACTAAACGGACTCCATCCACTTGGTTGCCAAGTGTTATCCAATTAGGTTGAACGTTATGAGGTCGCCCGAATAACTCAATTTTCCTGGTACCAGGGCTAAGTCTCTCTATGATACCGTATATTTCATCAGGTTTGTGCGAAGTAGCGCGTACTTCAGCCACAATGACGTCACAATCTAAGCCTCGGTTCAAGTTTTCTGGATTGCCCTTCATTCCTACTAAGCAATGCTCTTTGCCATGATTGAGCCAATGTCCCGTGCGTCCTGTCCTTATAATTCTTTGTAACTGGTTTGTTTTTACCCAAATAAGCTCATCTACACGTTCGTAGCCCCAAAGCTTTAAGCACTCGCGTCCCAGCTCCATTGCTCGCCCGGTCACCCATAGAAATATTAATCCATTGTCTTGTAACTGGGGAACACCGAGACATCTCATTTCGTCGTCAGACATAGTACCATATGGTAGTTCCATATGTATATCCCACGGGGGATCCGCCATTATTACAGCAAATTTACCCAAAAACGTCATATCCAGGTATCTTAAATCACATTGTATCCATTGTGGAGGTGTTAAAGTTAGGACTCCATCAGGTTTCGGCACAACACTTGTCCCGTTGGGCGCTGATTTCGTGATGGGCTCCGTTGCCGATTTTGCAGTAACATTTGGATCAGCGTTGTCGACTTCATAATGCACATATTTGCAACTGTCCATATGAAAGCATGTGTTCAAAAAGGAGCAGTCTCCCAATGTTTCGTCCGTGTGACTCTGTATTATCTTCTTGAAGTGTAGCTTTTTGCATGTGTAAGTTGCGTTTGGTTTGTCGCCATCTTGTGCTTTAAACGCTCGTACGCATTCAGCACGAGTGCCTTGCGGGCAAAACTCCATTACTTGAGCACCTGGTACATAGAAATATTCCATTTACATTTCATCTGATAATACTTATATACTATCAGTAATTAATTATGCAGAGATTATGTAGACAGATAGCCAAGACAACCAGTCCTCTCCAGGAGGGTAGGCAGAGAGAACCTGGTATTAAGAAACACCTTTGGAAATGAGTATAATGGGGATAATGATATGGGATGGGAGCAAGATAATGTTTGTCTTATCAAACTGAAAAAATATCTGTACTACACCTACCAGATTTACCCACAAAATGAATATTATTTTGACAGTATAATATGGAGTAAAAAATGAAAATGTAAATGTATGAACCACCTTCCCCTACTTAAAAGTATAAAGCTAAAGAATTTATTTGGTAGAATGCTCTAATCTCAGGAACAATTTGGTGTTTTGAATTGTGCTAGTTTGAAAATTACCTCCTTGACTTTTAAATTTATCGGCCAGTGACTTCTCTTTTGCTGTAGGTTTGCTCAACAAATCCATTATCTCCTCCCCCACTCTTTTTACTGCTTTCTCACGACTCGATGGCATTGCTAGCAATGACTAAAATATATAATATTGTTAATAATTTAATTCTCATTCTAAACTAGGCTACATAAACTAAGCCAAAATTATAACTACCATTATATCAGTGTTGTCTTTGCCAGTTTTCTTTTCATCTGTTGCAGATTTTAAAACTTTAGGATTTGGACCTTCTTCTACAGAACTATTTCCTTAAAAAATATTTGAAAAAGTAACTTTAATTAAAATTAAACAACAAAATTAAACTAATTTTATGTAATAAAAAAAATATCTATTCTTAATGACTTTTCTAATACCTATACAATTTTGAATACCTTTTCTCTTAGCACTAGTTGACTGGTCCTCCATTAAAGCTGCAAGAACTGCTGCCAATCTCACAGACTCGGCACTTACTACTTCAATACTTGCATCTGTTGTGATTTCAGTTCTTTCTGTTATCCTACGAAACAATTTGTTGATAATGGGAAAGATGAGATTATGAATTTAAAACAATAATAATATTTATTCCATAAATTTAGCAATACAAGTTGAAGAGTTTAAAACTGATTTGAAACTATATTTATATTTCACAAGATAGATATATTCTTAGATTGGTTATAATATGCTTCCACTATAAGGTATACAATTGTGGCAAATAAGAAAAAAGGAGAAGACTAAATGAGTGTGTAAGTGCACTTTACACTAACATTAGATAAAGAATTAAAACTTACGTAATAAGCTTTTGTGTAGCAAATTTTTGTAATAAACTCGCAACAATTCCTGTATCAACATCACCCAGACCAGGCATTAAAGCACTGGCAGTAGCTGGTAATTGTAATTGCATATCTGATAACACTTGAAGTAACCGGACCTCCAAAGAAGCTGAAGGGATAGTTTTTGTTTTTTCTACAGAAACTTGTGCTGAAAACAAAAAGTAATAAATTTATACAAAATTTACTTAAAAATTGACCGATCGGTAAAACGATGGGATAATTACTTTCATTTTTGGAAGGTGCCGGACTCGCAGTTGTCCGCTCTTTCCCACTGCTAGAAGAAATTGGAGAACCTTCACTTTTATCACTTGCTAACGTAGCACCAAGTATGTTCTGTCTCTCTTTTTTTCTTTTTTCTAGTTTTTCTCTTAAGCTGTTCCTTTTACTTTTGACCGCTTGAATTTCTTCCCATGCGTCAGACATGATTTGTTTTTATGTACTATACCGGTATTTTAATTATACAACATACGTAAACCTTACTTAGCTAATTATTTACATTCTAATAATTAATATAGCCTATTTAAATCCATATGAAATTAGTTAAATAACAATGATATATAATTTATAACTTCTATTAATAAAATTACAATGTTAAAAATAACCACAACAATAAGACTAATTGACAATATACACTAGGGATGCGATCCGATCCAATATTTGGTTGGAATACGATCCATCCGATTTTTTTATCGATATAGTTACGATTTAGGTATGATTAGTTAGTAGATTGATAAATTTACAAAGTAATTGGATTCAAAATTGGATTAATTTATTCGGATAAGTTAAATATAGATAAATTAAATATAATAAGTTAATATATAAAGCTAATATTAAATATAAGCAGGAAATTTTATTCGGAAAGCACTGGGTGATATAACTCTATCATATTTGTCAGTGATGTTAAGATGTCTACCGAATATCTTTTCTGTTGGCTAACAACGTTTTAAAAGAAAAACCCGATCACTTAGATCCTGAGTGGTTATCAAAATTATAATCTTTCTTATTTTACTATATTATTTTAAAAAACAAAATAAAATCCTTTAATTACCAATGATATTTTTTATTTTTAAATATCTTCTCTTCTATTTTTAAATATACTTGATAGGATACTTAGATCGATCCAAAAAAATAGTCTCAACTTAGCAGGATCGATACAAAGCACCTAAATTGAATCCATAAATTATACACCATATCTCAATTAATTTAGGATATGAGACAACAGCTACAGATAAGAAATAAAATATATAAAATTTATTAGTGTTTAATAAATAATTAAAAAAAATTATTCCGAAATTTAGCTATGCAGTTAGATTAAACGTAGGAACAATACTTAAACTCATTACAATTATCACCTTGAGTATACTACTGTACAGGCTTGACTTATCTCTTATCAATGCTTTTGTGATCTGTCAGATATCATACTTTATTTTTGTCATGTCCGCATGTTAAGTTAGCTCAAAATTCAAAACAATCACTGGTAACTTGTAAGTAAAACTAAAATCAAAGTAGGGAAATAATTTATTTAAAATGAATGTATTTCCTTCTATTTGTAACAACTAAATTTCTTTTTACAGTTTGAATTTTTCAAATAATTCATCTCTAAAGTTTATGAAAACTATCTATATTTTGGGTCCTTAAATAAAAATGGGTGATATAGAGAATCATAAAAACGTGCCTATGACTGATGAAGAAAGGCTTGCGCTTTGTAAAAAATTAGATCAAGAACTTGATGATTTTATAGATGGTTTAGAAAAAAAGACATATACAGATGGGTGGACAGAAGAAAACTGGGAGGTATGAACATTATTTTTGTTTTTTTTTTCTATAAATCTGAATTTCTTATTTCATAAGTTTCATGACTTAATAATAAGCATACATTTTTTTATAGGAAGAAATGGACAAACATCCATTTTTTATGAAAAATACCCCTGTAGTTGGAGATCTATCTCCTTTAGCAGAAGGCTTGGCTAAGCTTAAGTATGATCCAGATGAGAACACTGCAGAAGAGTTAGCAAACAATTACAAAGAAGATGGGAATTTTAATTTTAAACATAAAAATTACAGATTGGCCATAATGGGGTAAATAAATAGTAATTCTTGATGACCGCAGACATTTGGTGTCAGTGCCTTTGTAGTTCTCTCTAGTTTCTTGTTTTGTATAGTTATGTTGAAGTTTTTTGATAACACTGATTCTTAAATGATGTAGACTTGTTAATGTATGTATAATGTAGTAGGCATATTTTGGTTTTCTGTTTTTTTTAAGGCTTCCGGTTGGGCAATGTCTTCATCCTTGCTTCCAAGTATCTTGTTATAATCTTGATTGAATCTTGTCTCATCTCTAAAGATATAGCAGTTTTGATGTTGTGTTTGACAACATTTTAATTTACTCTTTACTTTAAACAGTAAAATAAACCCAAAATAATATACATTTTTCAGGTACACAGAAGGAATAAAAATTAAATGCAATGATGCTGAAATCAATGCTAGTTTATATAACAATCGAGCAGCGGCTCATTGGTATTTAAAGAATTATCGATCTGCATTATTTGACAGTGAGAAAGCACTAAATTTTGACCCAAAACATTCAAAGGCTAGAATAAGAGCAGCTAAAGCAGCCTTAGAAGCTGGAAAATATGATACATGTATTGAACATTGTGTAAAAATTTTAGAAGAGAATAGTAGTAATAAAGAAATTACAGAATTACTAATTAGTGCAAAGAAAAAAAAGATGGTGAAAGAGAGGGATGAAAGGAAAAAGCAGAGAGTGAATGCAAAGAGAGATGAACAGAAAGAAGACCTTATCAAAGTAATAGTACAAAGAGGTATAAAAGTGTCAAAGTGTGATGATGAAGATGATATAGACCTGTCAAAACTAGAGCCTACATTGCCGGGAGCTCAAGACTCCATAGTTCATATAGAAAATGGTGTCTTAATGTGGCCAGTGCTTCTATTATATCCAGAATATCAAATGACCGATTTTGTTAAAAGTTGCCCAGAAGGTGTTCCCTTAATGAATCAATTGGAACAGTTGTTCCCAGCGCCTTGGGATGAAGAAAATAAATACAAGTGTAATAATATTAATATATATTTTGAAGGATATGATAAAATGCCACATATTATAGATGCAAATAAAAACTTGGGTGATATTTTGGTGACTAAATATTTTGAGCTAAAAGCTGGGACTCCAGCATTCTTTGTTTTGCCGAGAGGCAGTCAAGTTGAGAGAAGGTTTTTGGAAAGTTATCTGTGAAACAGAGATTTTATATGATTATATAATTGTTAAGATTACAATTTGTAAATAAAGTAATATTTATGTTTATTGGGTGTTTTTTTTAAATTAATAAAACATGAATTATCTATAGTCTTTATAAGTAAATTCATGAGTGACTTAAAATATGTATCGAATCTAAATCACAAATAAACTTGCTTAGGCATCTCTTGCCCCAGTTTTAATGTAAAAATTAAGAATGATATAGTTCTGTAAAAAAAATATTAGTTTGGAGAGCTAAGTGGCTTTAGGATGAACTTATAAGAAAAAAATTTACTGCTACAAATAATAATTTGACATATAGATACAGAAAATCGATATTTAATATGCTTCACATCGCCAAGCATACATTGCATACGATAGGAAAAAGAAAATAAAACAATATATAAGTATATATATACAAACTATATTTTACTACTATCTACTAATTGTCCGTGTCATCATTCATTTCAAAGTTCTGATGCGGATAGAAAGGCCCAGGCGGTTCAAAGGCACCTTTTTTGTCGGATAAAGCAGGGTAAGGATGATGGGGCATAGCACCCATCCATTGCGGATACCAGTAGAGACCCTGTAAGAAATAAATAATAAAATTATAGAATCAATCACGAAGACATTATCGTGGCGCAGCGGGACGGCGTCTGATTGTCCCTGGGAGAAATTAATTTTCATTTTTTTGCTCTGGCAAAACAAAGCGCGGAGTTTCGACACCAACACGAAAGGTCTCACTTTCTGAAGGAAAGTGTAAGAATATAATGTTTTAATCCCAGGTTATCTCTGCCTTTATAGGGTGAAGCTGAGTCTACTACTGAATATTCCCACTTTCAATATGTAGGTATTAAAAATACCACGACTTTGTGTAATATTTAAAGGAAATATTCACTGTTAAATGTGTAGTTCTTAATGTAAATATCTTACCTTACTTCCCCCAGCGGCGTTACAAGTAAATCTATCGTCGTGGAGCTCCACTTGATCTAAGTAGCTCTTGCCAGCTATTGAACCGTAGTTAGGAGGGTACATAAATAAACATCCCTCGAGAATATCTGAAATTGACAATTTGGTGAAAAATTAAGTAGAAATGAAGTGTTTGTAAAATTTCTATAAAGTCGATCTATATTTCATTATAGTTATTGTTTTTTTAACCCCTTGTCTTCCGCGTGTTTCTGCGTATCTGTGTGCCATTCTGTAGTGTAATAGCTGCTGAACGAAGCTCAGCCATCCAGATGACATAGTTGAAGTGACTTGAGTTATAAATTTATTTCTTGATTCTTTAAATTAATATTATATATATTATACGCATTTTGTTCATTTCGCGTCACTTTTTTCCCATTTTCCGTAAATTTAAATGTCTTAAATAGCATATCTATTTGAAAACTACGGATGGCGGAATAAAAATTGATTTAAAATTTCGAAATTAATTACCAATATGGTATGAAAAACATACTCACAAGGTACCGTGACATTTTCCTCTTCAGGCTCTTCGGGCTTCGGTGTGGATTCCATGTAAGGTGGCACAGGATCAATTCCGGTACCCGGGTCACCCGGGATTAAAAACGGGCCTGATTTTTTTAAGAAAAATAAAATTACATGTAACAATAAAATTTCTAAACGAACCTAAAGATAGCAAAATCACACGCTTGTAGTCAAAAAGTCGAGTCGAAAATATATAATCTTAATCTTAATTTTAGCAATGATTTCTAACATGATTGTTAAATTGTTTAAAGCTGATAAAAAATCAAACTTCTCAAAATAATAGAATATAATGTTTTAACAATATAAAAAAATTACCTCCATAATGGTTGGTATAGTTCCATTCGCAGACATGATGATCACAGACCAGCGGCGTGTTAGCCTCCTTTGTGTAGTACGTGTTGCCGTTTGGCGTTGTCTGCCATTGTTTTTTTTTAAATATAAATAATTATAATTCTATAATAGTTAAAATCATTACAAAAACTAAAAGAATGCTATAATGGTGATGTAGCATGAAAATTTTAACGAATATAAAGCTCGTTCAGATAAAAAAAACAAGACGGCAGAATTTGAAAATGCCTCTCATCTATTCTAATAAATAAAATTGGACTGTTTGTTTGTAATATTAAAATAACCGCTTTTTACTATTTAGATACCAAAATTTATATGTTTTTACACTTTTTATCTGTCTGTTTGTTCCATCTCTGAAACGGTTGGACCGATTTTGACCGGACTTTCACTGACAGGTCGCTAATGTAATACAGAGCAACTTAGGCTATTATTTTGATATTATAGTAAATACGAGTATATTGAACATATCGAAACTAACGTAATTTACGCGATAAAGCCGCGAGCGGGTCGCTAGTATGTTATATAATCTTTTGAGGATTGATTTAGTTACATTTCCCTACTGACGTAAGAAAAAGCGCGGCGTTGATTTCCGCTAACCAACATGCAATGACTCGAATTCTCTCAGAAAGTACGGAGTGTTTCGAACTTCTCTTTTTTTAAGCTATATAAGGCTTAAAGCCAAAAATTATATTTATAACTTGGAATAATAATATTTACAAGAAAATCGATTATAGTTACCAATAAGAAATCATAATGCCTGTATCTCAATCCTTGTATGTTGAAGTCTAATATAAAAGAGCCGGATGTGATGATGCACGACACAGCTGTCAGTGGCGGTAACTTGTACATAACGAGACCACATTTGACTATCGCTTTAGGCAGTGTCGAAACATCTCTATCCTTTTGAAGTATTTTTTTAAATGGAAATCTGTGAAAATAATATATATATATCTTCAAAAATGTCTTATTTTGGCAATCAAAAAAGTTATATTTATAGACTAGAGCGACCATCGTGGCGCAGTGGGATAAGCGCAATAGGTGTAGGTTCCATACTCAATCGGGGGAATGTATAGTTATCTTTTCCCCGTTCTGGTACAAGAAGCGCGTCATTAAGTTTCATCGCTTTGCAGGCAATGTCTTGAAAATTAGGTTTAGTGGGGAACGGAGCGTCTTAACACTAGGTCCCCTCTGCCTCCCCTGCTATATGCAGGGAAAAGACTATAAAAGTGTCTATGTAAGCACAGTTTTCTGTTTTTTATTTATTATAAAACTTCTTTCAACTACATTATGAAAAGTTAAAATTGGACGTTGGCCTTTTACAGAGACATAGGCATAGGCATAATAAGATTAAATATTTTAAAAGGATTAATCGCGTATATTAAAAAAAAATTTTTTTTAAAAATTCTATGTTTCGAACTCTTTGTGTAATGGTCTCGTAACCCGTGATTAATTCGTTTAATTTTTTCATTTAAATTATGAACATATTGTTTATGGTTAAATGATCCTTTTAAATACCTTCAAATTTTGCCTATATTTCTATTTTAAATGTTATTTTCCAAAATATTTTATTTGCTAATATTTCATAGTTTGTATATAGTATTACCTAAATATACAAATACCAATATGGCATTCCAGTCCGTGTAAATAATTGTCCGTAGGAAATGAGATGCTCGGGTCATCTATCAGATAATATTTCTGTTCGTCGTGATAATGTAAAAAACCTAAAAATACAAAAGATCGGTCTTTGCAGTACGGCGCCAAACCTTTGCCCATGTTGTATATATCACTGTAGAGCTCGGATACGAACAAATATACGTTTTTCCCACAGTAATATTCTGTAACAATATGTCATCACTTTTTAGTCACGATTATCATTAAAGTTTATCATAGCGACGTCGAACAGCGTCTGACACTTGACAGTGTCTTAACACTACGTTCTCAGTCCATCTAGTTATACATAAGTTAGATAAACCATTTAGTTGAAATAAAACCCTTTAAAGATTGTTAAGGTTATGTTTCTATTCGAAACCATCTCAAACATTTTGTGGATTAGATAGCGAGGTACAGAAGAGGCGTTTCTACGCGTTTATAACGCGTATTATTGTATATTTTCCGGATCTAGAACATAAAATATGTACAATTTTTTTTTTTTCCACAATATGGTCTCCTACAACTTCTAGTCAGTAGGTCTAGGTCTCGTCAGTGTTCAATCTTCTCCAAATTGCACTTATGTACGATGATGGATATGTATAATGTGAGATGCATTGATGGATAACTTGAGATATTCTCCAGAAAAAGACAATTCTTCAGTTTTTCAAGAAGTCAAAAATGAAAAGAGTGTCAATTATCATGAAAATGGTCTATTTTAGGTTCCTATATGTTTAGTGAAGTTTTTATTCACTGAACATATAGGATGGATATCGACCACCTGTCCTCCTGTTTCTACGCCCATGGCGGGTTGTGTTGTGTATGATAAATGGCACATTCTAGAGCCCCAGATAAGTCTGATCGCAGAAACAATAGATCGATGTTCTGATGTTCTGATGATCTATAAATCAACTACTAAATACAAAAAAAATAGAATTCTAATCGATAATTTCGGGGATCATTGTGTTCGATCAAACAAATTCCTAAGTTAAATAATATTAACATACATATGTATATATATATATATATATATATATATATATATATATATATATATATATATATATATATATATATATATATATATATATATATATATTTATAAGATAATATAATATTACTTTTCGATTGGTATAAAATATAGTACCTTGGCTGATATAAAACTCCATAGGAACAGGTCCTCCCGTGTACGTGGCTTTCCTTTCCGCAGCAATAGAGTTATGGTTTTCATACATTGTAAGCATATTATCGATCACATCGTCTAGGGTTATTAGAAGAACCTTTGAAAATATTTTGTAAATTGTATATATTTATATATTCGAATTTCGTTTTCATATATTTTCCTAGGCAGAGAGAGAGACGGAAAGTAAACTGCCAGAGGTACTTTTTTATATAGGTTAATGTGATATAGGTTAGGATATGATGATCTATTGATATGTATATCAAAATTTGTGTCAAAATAATGTCTCGGTCACGTGCGAGTCGGATTCCTGCATAGTCGGATTCCTAGGGTTTTGTATCAATTTCATCATTGTAGTTCAACGGACAGTACAAATTAATAGTAGATAAATTTTAATTTGCAGGTGTATGCCAACATTTTACATGAAATAGGCTACAACAAATGGATATAATTTTGGAATGGCTTTTTTAGTTTTGTTGTTCCGATTTCTTTTTATTTGTATAGTAAGTTCTATCTTATTGTCAATTTTCATAATTCTTAGTCAACGGGAAAGGGGAACGGGTACCGGAAAACCCTATATGTTTAGTTTACGCAGTGTATTTCATACAAAATAAATGCTTGTATTTATTTATTGTGTTGTCTTACAAATTTGATATATCTGTGCTCTAAGGGGTCTATAAATCTAGATATTTGATAACAATATCACCTTGATATCTCAAAGTGATCCTATAAAGTTTCCGCTTTTATCGTTTGATGTGTGGAACCCTAATAATGTACAATATAGTTATGGTGATTTACATTAAAGTACGTTATTAGTAATTATTCTAATGTCAAATTTATAATTAAAATTATAATTATTCTAATGTCAAAATTAATCCATTCGTTTACCTAATCAGGAGTAAGTATCACTATAATTTTCCCGCTCTGATCGTCGCTCGATCCGTCACCGTCTCTCGACATGTAATGTCCTGATTTAGGGAGGTAAACGGAGAACGTAATATATTGACACTAGGTTCGTTCTACCTACCCTGTTATACGCGGGATAAAGTGTGAAACTAAAAACAAAAAATATCCACTTACCTTTAATTCTTGTATATGTAATTTAATAAATCTACCCAAATGATCAGTTGCTATGTGAACTCGTTCATTAATAAGGTACTGTAAGAATAAGATAATATAAAAACATTTCCAATATTGTATCCAAATCGCATTTTTTATATAAAATAACTTTATTTTATATACATTACACGAAACTACTGTCTGAACATATTATGTACTTTGTTATATGCGGGATACAACGTTATAGAAATAGATAAGTTGACAAATTATTTTTGATTAATAAACATTAACAAACATGGATATGTCAATTAAATTAAAAAAAAAAGTTAGATTTCTTTTAATTTTCGTCACGGCATAACTATAAAACCATTCTAGGTACATCTCTATTAAGTTGTTTCTGCTGAAAGATAATAAAAAAATGTACAGAACTACTGTCATATACCTACCTGATCTTCAGCTGTCTTGATCCTCATCATTTCGTTTTGATAAAGCCACAAGTTATCAAGTTTGTCTGTGGGGTCGTGTCCGTATATTTCAAAAGCATCTATGATCATTGCCAGAGTGAGATTTTCATTTGGCTCTAAACAGCACGGGTGGTTTCGAATGTTGTAGGGAGACTAATGAAGTAATTAAAAAAGTTTAAACCTTTATATGTCGTGTTCCTAAAATTTTATATTTATCTTTTTTCATAACATATGAATTTTAGTAAACATGAGTATATTTATGTCACTATAGATTTATTATAGGCTAATTTTATATGACTTTTACGTTTTTAACTGTCGAAATATTGAATTTGATTAAATATACTCTATTGTATTTAGATATACTTATTAGCATACATACATATATATATATATATATATATATATATATATATATATATATATATATATATATATATATATATATATATATATATATATATATATATATATATATATATATATATATATATATATATATATATATATATATATATATATATATATATATATATATAATTTATAATTGAAACTAGGTAACAAAACAGATACAATACATTTACATTCATAAACATATTTTATATACGACTTTGTAGTATGTTCTATAAGAAGCAGGAGATACACCGTTTATAAAAGACTAAATCATTATCGTATACCTCAGTATACTTTTTAATATATAAATAGAATATTTTATATTTTTAAAGATAAATAAAAAAATTGCATTATCATATGTAATGTAATTTTTTTTATTTGTCTTTTGTACTTACTGTTAACTGCAAAAAACCAATGCATATCGTAAATATAACGCGTGCACGTATAGAACCCTCCATATTTCCATCATTGTATCAACGTTATATTGCCTACCAATTAAAATATTTTTATTAATTTAAATTGGAATAATATTTTACGATATACGTTTTAATTGTTACAATTAGAGTTTTATTTATACTGATAAAAACGTAATATATTTATATTGTTTTCCGAAACACGAATGGTTCCAAAAATAATTTATCAATTAAATTGAACGTATTGCTTAGTGGTTAGAGCGCTTGGAGGGTTTCCTAGAGGCGAGGGTTCAAATCCCGTTACGTTCAAAACTTTACGTTTTTCTAAATAATATATTTTAATTCCTTGGTGTGGTTATTCCACTTTAAAATTAGTAAAAAAACATTTATATATTAATATATATCTACAGAAATATTTGTGTGTTTTATTTATTTGCTTTCCTATATTACTTACAGGAATATTATGTAGATACTAATCATTCAATAGTATGAACACATCTCTTAAATCTTAAAAAAAAACAAGTAAATGAAGATTTCAACTTCCCAACCAATTGCTACCTCAATTTACCTTGCTAGAGGCGGGAAAGTGAAAATAACTTATTCCTTCGAGTGGGAATCAAACCCACAACGATCGTGTTTACATATATACACCCCCCCATTGACATCGAACATAAATTGGCACATTTTTTTCATTATATAAATAATATGTTATACTTAAATTGTTTCACATTAACTGGGAAAGGGGCAAATAAATGAAAGTTGACATCGAATAACATTTTATAATATTTAAAATACACACCTAGAATTCTTTCCATCGCAATATATGCGTAATGAGTATTTATAAAACATTATTGCACTCGGTTACATTTCTAATTATTTTCAATAAGCATTACTTTATGTAACAGAAGTTAACTTCACATCGAGTATTTGCTACGCTCTTAAAACAACAATAAACACGAATTATTCCGCTAAGTACGTTGAATTAACCGTTACTTTCACTTAGATATATATTTTTGTAAACTTTCTAACAATCAATTCCTTTATATATTTTACTAGTTATATTTTTATTTATTGGAAGACATGTGAAAGGCCGAATGTTGTAAGATCTATGTCTATATTTTAATAATATGTATTAAAAAAAATACAATAATATTTCACGATTCTTTCATTTATACGATTGTTATAAATAATAATATATGTTATAAATAATTATTAAAATTCTATAATTATTTATTGTAAATTTTCTGTATAAATACTATATTTAAATGGAAGACTGTCGCTTTGATTTAAGTGTTTTTTTCTATTTATACACAGATACTGAATAAATAATTCATAATTATTTGTACTTATATAATATAACTTTTATAAATAATGTAGATATGAATCAATTAGTACAGTAAATCATTTTTTTATATTTGTTTATAAAAATTTTATTACAATGTCTGATTTGTCTAAGCTTTAATGCACCTATAATTCAATAAATATGCATTTTACTGATTTTCAATTAACGCAATCTATATTCTGTCGAAGTTCATTTCCGCTTCCCTGACCTTTATGCGGAAAAGAGTGCTAATTGATTGATTATTTTATATATTTGTTGTATTAATATATATTATGAAAATGATTACAACTTACAAGTATTTTGAAAATCTGTTTCATTCGCAATGTAGCTCAATGGCGGGCTCAATTATCAGTGAATAAAATGAGTAGGTTTGAGCTTACGGCGGTAAATTTTTGGGGTGGTAAATTCGCGGACAGATTTTTCATTACTACTTCATAGAAATCAAAAAGATTTTTAGTACGACAATTTTTGGATATTCGATCAGTAAGACATGTTTTATTGATAAAAATCTGAAATTAATTCAGAAATATGGCCATAAACAATATCTCATGCAAATTCAATGAAATTGTTGTATTGTGAGAATAATTTTAGAAGTGACAATTGTAGAGCTAAGGGCGGCAAAGATTTAATAGCCCAAGACTTGAAAATCTGTAAATCCATCGCTGTATTATAGTCAAGTATATGTGAATCTTTCTAATTTAATTTCGATATATATAAAATTTGTATATATGGTGGCATCTTGTATAAATAAAGAAATTAAAAAAAATATCACTTTAAGCTCCTACAAAAAGAAACTAAACGTTGATACTTACTGTACGTACAAATATTTATAAATTATTTACTCAGATAGCTGTAGGTATAACCTGAATTACATCGCAATTTATAAATATATATTATAAAATTAAGTATACAATTTTTTCAAATAGTAGTATTATATATATTCACCAAATAAATGGATATATTTTTATAACGATAAATATACATAGTTATTGTTTGTTATTGTCACCTTATCTTTTAATTTCATATTCCCTTATAAGCTTTTTCTAGCAATCAATGATCTACACATAAACAACATATATTTAGGTACATATTTCTATAATTACTTCTATGATATACATATGATCAACAACGAGTATTTATATAAACATTAGTAGATAATATATCAATTTTCCTTTTTTTTATATTTTCTGGCTGAGTAATAAATGGCAATAGATTGAATATTGATAATATAATTTGTTTTTAAATAAATACAATACATTATTAAAGTAAATTTTTAAAACATATTTTATGAATTATATTTAAAAAAAAACATAATAAGAATTTCATAAAATTGATATATCTCTTTTTTGTTCATCATCTTAAATTTAAGCATTTGTAGTATAGTTTATATACTTAGTGTATAGATTATAATTTAATTATGGAAGACTTCGTTGTCGAAGAGTTACGAATACATCATTTGGAAGACATTGGATTCTTTTAAACAGTTGTAAATATTATTTAAACATCTAGTATAAGTATATACACGAAACCTATATTATAAGATTGGAAGACATTTTGAACATTGTAACGTAACGGCTTACACCTTACACCTAGAGCTAAAATATATAAAAATTCAATCACATCAGATGATCAGACTAGATATTATTTGGCATTGTGGGCAACTAACATGAAGAAAATGCGTAAATCTAAAAATAGTTCAACAATAATGATTTTTATGGTAAATTAAAATGGCAAACCAATTTTGAAAGCTTTTATAAGTGCCGAGCCTGAATCATACATTCCAATGATCCCAAAGAGAACGCCAAGCCCAATAATAAAGTAGTCATAGGCAATAGTGGTGGTTTCAAGTTGACTTCCCTTTAATTTAAGATGAAAATATGCTGGCCATATAAAACTCAACATAGTTCCTGTGAAACTGCCAATAAAACCCATAAGTATAGCAAAATGTGGTATAAAAATTGCCATTAGGATAGTAAACATTATAACACCAAGCCTCCAAGCGAGCCCCCATACTTTTAGTTCCCCGTCTAAGGCATATATTGGCGGAAAAATAGTTTTAGGTTTGCCTCTAAATAGGACACGTTCCAGTAAATCACATGCGGCATAATATGGTAATGGATAGCTGAGTATAGCTTTGATCACTAAAAAGAAGTTGACGAGCCCTTTAAAGCCAGCTGAACGCAAATTGTTGGTAATCACTTGTTGAGTATCATTTTGGAATGTCAAGAAGCACAAATATCCAAAAATAGATTTGAAAGCTGCAGCAGCTATATGGGACCAATTTAACATCCATTCAAATCGAGACCGATCCTCCATGTTACCTTCCAAAGTAGGTAAAAAGATCTGCGATGTGTACGAAAATACTATAACACCCAAGCTGATAGGAAAGTTTTCAAAATCAAGGGACCATTTCACTTTCGACCAACCCCAATCACCGATATAGAGAATACAATAACCAAGAACAATGGCATTTATTATGAGATGGCTCATTGTGCACCAAAATGACAACATACTGACGCTTTTCAATGATTTTAGAAATGCTAATGGCAACAAAAATATACCGATCAACATCATCCAGGAGCGTGTATCGATAGAGCCATCTGGAAAAGTACCAATCATTAGATCACCACATACGACGACATATAGAATGCAGGTCATGAGAAGTTCTATAATTTGAGCAATATTGACAACTTTTGCACCATATTTTCTACCAAAGCACTCTTTTGCAATACTGACATAAGAGTCACGAACTCGTACACGCTGTCCTGAGACCGGATCGTCTTCGTATAAACATTCAACAAGGATTTTACCTGTATAGCAGCAAATATGTGCAATTCCGATCATGGCAGCAATTGCCCAGTATCCTCCTTGAAGAACAGCGAAAGGTAGGGATACAACGAACATACCCTGTAAAAGAAATAAAATTATAGTATAAAAAAAATAAATGACTTAATTATTTTGTAAAATTTGATATGCATACCTGAATCGCATTAGTAACGTTCCAGGCAGCTTGAAATTCATTAATTTTAGCACCCGGTTTTCCACCACCCTCTTCGAATCCACCTTCTTCCGATGAAGCGTAAAAATCTACGCTTTGCATGCTTTGAGTCCTAAAAGTAAAAAAAGTTATTAGATTCCTCACGACGACATAAGGTGTTTTTGTGTTTTTAATTTTTTAAATTATTTTTTGTTATTTACATTTAACAGCTACTTATAATTTTGTATATATTTCCTGAAAGGATAGAAAGAGGAAAGCTTACCTGGGTGCTCCATCTTGTTGGGGATAAGTGTTCTGATAGCTGGTAAAAGAGTCCTCAGCCTGTAGTTCTCCACTTAAAAATGGATTAGTAGGGTTTGTAGATTGATATGTCGGCGAAGTGGTTTCGTTCATTGTAGACAGCTCACAGCTTTCTCCCATATCTGAGATGCGTAAATATTACATAACGTATCTTTTTAATTACTTATTGATAGTTATATATTCACCTTTCAACAAAAAAATCTAAGAATAAATGAAATGAATTTATTATATGGACAAAATTATATACAAATGCAATGTATATACCTGTATATATCATATTATGCAAATTAAGAAAGTATCTTACCCATGTTAGCAAATCTAACATTCTGAGACGGGCGTGGAGCCTGCCCTGGCTTTTCAGGTACCTGCTGTCTCACTGTCTGCATCGCCACATCCAGTACATTCTTGATGGGTGGTATCTTTATGCGCCCCAAATTAATCATTTTGTGTTTTTTTTTTAATTTACTTGGCCGTAAATATTAAACTTTTTTTAATTTATATATAAATATATGTCAAAATTGACGTAACAGGAAGACTTGAATTTTTAAAACTATCTTTTATTTTACCAACTTTAATCCTAATAATTAATACTAAAATGGAAGACTTCTTTACACTACACTAGATATAATTTTCTTTACATTATTGTTTTGCCGTGCTTTCGGTTTGAGCAGCCATTATTGAATTGATATTTTTTGCACCCATTTTGTTGTATATACGATACCTTTTTTGCAATTATTACTTTATTTTTTAGATTGTTGAGTTTGTAAAACTAAATGAATATTTTGGCTGTTTTAGACCATTTTAAAAGGTTTTCTTTATTGCAATGGCTGCTCGCACGGTTGTAGTAGTTTGGGTGACTTCGACGCGGAGAAGATGCGCGGTAGAGCGATCGATATGAACGAATTCGTTCCTTGGCACAATGCCTCTGTAATAACCGGATATTATATACCTTATTTGGATTCTATTATCGTAGGTCACATATGAAAAAAATTAGTAGATTGATAAAATTTTATAAAAAGCTTCTCTAGAAAATGTAATAAATATACCAAGTAAAGCTGCAAATTATTAAAAATGTTTTACTAAAAATATTAATTCTAATGTGAGTTATAGATATTACTTTAAAGATTCAAAAGAAAAAAGCTTTCAATTTAGAGCTAATTAACTCATAAACAAGGTGAAAATCTTATTCATATAGCTTTTCTGAAAAATAATAATAAACGGTTTTTGAATTATCATAAGTTTAATATGAGCAAGTAATAATTGTATTTTGCTAAACAAAATATATGGCCTTTTACTGTTTTAGTTTATACCTACTTTATAGGTACAAAGTAGGTATAAACTATATATACAAGTATCAGGTGATGCTTATAAATTTTAAATTATTAGAAAGTATCTGGTTTTATGCGAGGATAATGTTTTATTAAGTAGATTACCGTTTGCTATGTAATGATTCTCATTAGTTCTTTACATTCATGTCCTATACATAATATAGACTTGTAACCTTACTGTAGATATTTATGATAAGTAGAGAAACCTAGTAGAGTTATAGCGCTTGGCATATAGAGAGGGCGGCATATACGTGCCAACGTAAAAAATATAAGGAAACTTTATAGCTTTACTTTTAAAAATACGTTTATTTTACACTTTAAATGTTATTTTTATTGATTGATAAAAATCTCGTAATTGGTCTTACGTCGCAGTTGTTATGTGTTGTGTAGCGATATGAACTTGTCCAGTGTTCGGGCTTTAATATCATTTATTTATTTAATATGGCTCTTACAAATGATTGTAAGTACTTACTGTTAAAAGATATACATTATGTCCATAATAATATTGTTGAAAGAATCTCTTTTATTGTTAATTCTGTTTAGGAGTATGATGCAACTGTAAGGTATAGTTACAAATCCTACAATTTGTATTTCAGTATTGGTTTTGGCTACCAGTCAGGGTACCCAAACACATTTAATAAATTTTCTCAAAATGAATGAAAGATAGAGAATGGCGTGGTTTACAACTTAAAGATTTTTTGTTCATTATAATGTGGAAAAAAAATTGCAGTAACAAAAGCAATAATCACCCAAGTAGTGTGTGTAGCACCGAGGGTTTTATGATTACAATCATTTCAACGAATAATATTACTTAAAGAAGTAATCTAGATTTAAATTAAATTTAAATTCGCGTTGTGGGGAAAAATATTCTTGATAGACGGACTAGTTATAGGTCTACTAGGACCCTTATAGGTTTTTTTGGAGTTAGGGATTACTGGGTCAGAGAAGGAACTACCTAACAGTTCATGGATTCACCATTCGCTAAGTTCATTGCGTTGTAGGGTGAGGAGCTCAGGCAGTGGCTGGGACATACAATTACAACTATCTGCTTATGTATATACTGTGAAATGCGACAAAAACAAATCCGAAACATTTCTACCAGTGCCGCTTTCGTCGAACGTTTGAAATAGTGAATTAATGCTAAACTGTTACGAAAAGGACGAATTTCTTATTTAATTGTTTATTATTTAAGGATGCTTATGATATTCGACGACACCCATGTTGTCAAGAGCCGAGTGAAAATATCACCCTGGCGATGATCATTGATGCTTACGAAATCTATGGCCACGACCCCACAGACAAGCTAGATCACCTCGCCCACTATCAGATCGAGATGATGAAAATCAAAAGGGCACCGGATCAGGTTCTTTAAATATTATAAATAAAAAATTAAATTAATATTTTACAATATTACTAGAATACATAAATGCTTTTTTTAATATAGATTGTTCATCTTAATATATTATAAAACACATAGAAAGGCAATGAGTTAGAAAATTACAACGTTATTTTTCTTTGCAGTATATTATAAATGAGCACGTACACATTGCTACTGATCACCTTGGGAGGTTTATTAACATGCATATCAAGGAACTAAAGGTAAAACTAACATAGCGATATAATCCATAATAACTGCTAATCTGAAGTTTATTTTTGTTTTGTAAACTCATGAGAGAACTTTTGTAGTTTAAGATCAATCACGACGCTAATAACAATAAACTTAGACAATACTTCTTTAAAAAAGTTCAGCAGCAGGTATTTAAATTGGTTCAGTTAAACTTAGTTAACTATTTATATAGAAATTTATACAGCTGACCTAGATATTTTTTTCGTATTATTTGTAAAATACAAATAAATAATTAATTTACACAAGAGAACATCATTTTTTATCGCAGTGGAAGTCCTCCTAATGATATAATCCTGCTGATTGTGGACTCGAACAGGCAATATGGAGAGTACGGGTTGGGCAGATTTAGCCGGCGCTGTGCGCAGCCCATTCTTCCGCGAGATTATTCCACGGCGGTTTAGGGGGACAGCTATTATATATATTTTAATCATATTTTTATTGTACTACTTAAAATTTTAAGTCACAGCAAAACGTGTGCCTTCATACGAGCCTTATCAACTTCCTGGGAAGTTTTGTTTAGTATCTAATGTCGTAAACTTATTCTTAAGGTTCTTTTGATTGCATTGGACGATGCAATAGACAACATGTTAACAATGTACGATAATCACAATGCAATTAAAAATGAAAGGGTGGCTACATACAACTCTGCAGCTGGAGGAGCTGTACCCTCTGAGTTTTACTTAAGTCAAGGTAAAATATATAACTAATATATGTTTATTAAAACGTGAGAAATTATTAGAAAATTGCTATAAAATAAACTATTAGAAAGAATGAGTGATGAAAAAATGCTAAGAATGATATATGAAGTAAGGGAGTGGCAAGAGGGGTAGGGGTAGACCTCAGTTGATCTTTAAGAACACAGTGACGAAGATATTATAGATAGTCATGTAGATTTTATCAAAATTTATATAGCAAATTATCTTTTTTTGATTTCAATGTTAGTGAGTTCAGTATGTATATATTTTAGTAAGTTTATAAATAGGTATACCTTTCGATATATAAGATATTTATAGTTTGTTTTTAAGCACGCTATTATTTTAAATTGATTAACAAATTTTAATCAGATACTTTTATATAGAGTAAAACTGTACCAGAGTTCTCTTTTTATTTTTCAGAATTTTACTGTGGCAAGAACGTTTATATTTTCATATCGGAATTATACAGCGATATTTACAACATAGGACGCGGCATCACTCCCTACTGCAAAGATCGCGGGTTCCACTTCCTTGGTTTCTTACATTTCATGGATGATAATAAGTATTTTTTGGAGGAAGACCCGAATGTTGCCTTCCAAATGGACAATTATATACACGGCTTGGAGTGCCATTTAGGGATATGTATATTTAGGTAATATATGTTATAAATTTTGTATAACTAAATTTTTAAAAAGTAAGTTCACGCTTTTCCCACAGTCAGAGGGGAGGGGTATACTACGTTGAGTTTAGGCAATCTGTTCTCCACTCTCTGCTCAATTTTCGAGACATTATGTGTTGAATAGCGGATCTCAATGTCACGCTTTGTCTTAATTAAATGAAGAAAGTTAATTAATTCTATTCTTCAATTAATTAATTCTATTCTTATTCTAAGAAATTAATTCAAATATGATAATTTTTCCGATTGGGTGTCGAAGGTACAACAACCACATGTACTGTCAGACGCTATCCCACTGCGCCATAATGGCCATATGATATTTGTTGCTAGGAAGCTTTACTGAATTATATAATAAAATATGCCAAAAACTGTCAATATATTAACTAATGGTACAAGAGTACACAGATATAAGTCCAAGCTTAGTTTGACAAAATGTAACATTGAGTTTTATCACTCAACATAAGGGAACTGAGTATCTTGACACTAGCTACCCTCTCCGTACTCACGCACGCAGCTAGTGATATTTTTCAGGAGGACCTGGCCTCCAGTGGGGTTAATGACAATACAGAGCAAATTTTAAATATTATATGTATATTGTATAAGGTTGTGCTTTTATATTCAGAATTAATATATTTCAAATTGAAAACAAGAAAGAGAGAAGAATGACAGGAGATGCATGAGCATTTAACAAATATTATCTTCTTTTGTCGATATTAACATTTTGATATGTTCCATAGGTTTCCATTTAAAAAGAATCTACAGCATATAAGAGATGTGTCAACGATGCCAAAAGCAATCGTTAAATGCGGTCTTATTATGTACAAATTACCGCCATTAACCGCTGTATCCTGTATTATAACATCTGGATCTTTCATTTTGGACTTCAATATACAGGGGATAAGATTTAGACATTATGATTATTTGCTGGTGAGTTATTTTATGTACCAAATAAGCTTATGAATTAACTGTAATTATTTGTTTAGATATTTGTATCAAAATAATAAAAATATTACCAAAAAAAAAGTGTTGCCAGTCAATGTGAGTGAAAGAGGTTGTAGCTTTAAATCACACTCGAGCTAATAAATATATATAGCCTAAAAATGTATTAAAAACATATATATACCTATCTAGTCATTGATTTACTCGTCTTTTAGTTTCTGCCAAACGGACATTCATTTTACACAAAAGAGAAATTCTCACCGTTAGTTTGTGATCATCATGTCTGCGAATGGAATAACACTAATTTCTATGGAGGTAATAAACTTGTATAACTTTCATAGTAATTTTTAAATTGCTAATTTAGTTTACTATGTCTAGCTGAATCTAAAGAATCATGGTGACGGCGGAACCCATTGCCGATATTTATGAAGATGAAGAAATAAAATAACCTGCCCAATTATAATATTTTATTATCGTTTAGTTATATTCTTAATTGTATTGAATCTAACTTTTGAAAATGTTACTTTGTAAAAGACTTTGCTTGTGTTGATATCAATATGATCATTAAAAAAGTAAATAAATATCAAAACTGAACTCAACTTTAGCTTTTAGTATATTCGATTATTTTCATCATATTTTTTTCTTATAAATGAAACCACTGTCCTAATCTTATAGTCTAGGTAGGTCTAGTCTAGTTACGTGATTATGATCGTTTGATTAGTTTTAGGAAGGAGAATTAAGTAAGCTCATTTTCGTATTTATAATATTGTAAATATGTAATAAAATCGATTTTCAGGTCCATTTATAATCCCAGGGGATCCCGGCACAGGGCTCTCTCCAATACCGCCTTTCCTCGAACAGACTACAGAAGCGTACCGCGCGTCCACAGAGCCGCCAGGACCTGATTATACTAACATTACATGTAATTATTACTACATCATTATTATATTTTGACAGTGTCTGGCTGTAAAATAATAGCGAGTTTTATTAACATTGGGGGGATATATTATTTTAGTATCTTTGCTCTAGTAACGCATACTTATTGAATATTGAAAACAGTAAAATCAGTCTCCTGAGTGGGGCTCTACCAGCTCTTACAATAATTTGGACTGCAAACCACAAACAGACAAATGAAAGTGCAGAAGGGAAAGTGCAGACGATAATGATCCGTAGTGTGTAAAATTACTACTAAAATGTGCCGCATTTAGCATACAATAAAAGATTACATATATTATAACATTGATATATTATAGCTATATATATTATACTTGTAGATTTGATATATTATAGCTTCTGCTAAAATGTTGAGTGCGTTGGAAAAATATACTTCAATGAATAGATGAAATATATTTATTTACTAAATTATCTCACATTGTCGGGAATTTCAAAACACATAATACTAAAATAACCCATTGACATATCGTAAATTTGAAATTAAATAGTAATTTTAATATCTCTATAGTAACCACTTGGGGCAATTTATTATTTCTGGTAAGAAGTGCGACGTGGAGTTCTGTCACTTAACAAAATACTACGTTGTTGAGGCCGGGCTGAAAGTGGAAGCGGAGCGTGTTAACACTAGGTTTTCTCTGTGAAATAAAGTGTGAAGCAAGAAACATTAGTAATTATATATATTTTTAGATACATTGGACGGCTGCTGGTTTATGTTCCCACCGAACTACGGTTCCATCGCCGGCATTAGTTACTTAGATCCACTTACTGTCAACGAGTACAGATACACTTGTTCTGGCGCAGGAAATAATAAGGTATTTTAAATTTATTTCTAAGGTTTTGTAAGGCTGTCCCATTTGGTCAAAAAAAGTAATGATTTCCTTAAATATATTTAAAGTTAAGAAACTTTAAAATTTTATATTATATTAACTGATAAATATTAAAAGTTTATTTCGTCCATTTAGATTAACGCTTCAACTGGACGATATATTCAAGAGGGAATTTTAAAATTTAATTTACATATCTTTTACACAGGGCCTCTACTGGTATCCACAATGGATGGGTGCGCCACCTCACCATCCTTACCCACGTTCAGGTGATTCCCCGTCAAATGCAGCAATGGGGGCTCCCGGACCATTCTACCCGCATTTAGATGGACAAGTACCACCTGATATACCTCTACCAGGAGTAAAGAATAATTAAAACTTTAAACTATTACAAGTTTGTTTCATTTATTTGATTTCATATAAGTTTATCAAAGCATTTTAATATAGGGCCTTTCTGATATTAAGTTCAAGAGTCTTTAGTGTTTAGGGAATATTTCTCATTTTAATGTTTGTTTGTTTATTCGTCCTATATGTAAAATCTATTTTTAAATAGGAGCCATATTGGGATGTGCTTAGTAATAAATGTCAGAAATAGAAAGACGAACGAACCATCCATATTATAGTAGATATCCACTTACTAAACTTCGTTTGCGTGGACTTTATGATCCTTACCACTCGATTTTCATTTACTGATTTAAGGAGTTTTTTTCAGCTTTGCTTATCTAATGTCGTGTACGTCTTTGATTTTTGTATATGATAATGTCAATGAAAAATGTACATCACGTTGAAATTTTTTTTATACAAGTGCCATTTCTTTATTTCATATTATTTAGTTGGACATAATATGGTTCATCATGTGATGTTCCAGATTTTAGAATCTCATATATATGTCAATGACAGAGCTCATTCTACGCAACAAGCTTCTACTAAAGACCGTTTTGCTTATTCCTTATAGTTTAGCAGACATTCATTTTTTCACTCGTATGGCAAAAGAAAATGCTTAGCATGCTCGATCCTTTTAGTTATGACAGCATTTTATTATTTCTTATAGTTTAACTACACTGCTTTGTTCCCACATCATGTGTGCCAGATTTCAAAATGAATTATAGCCTAGATCCTAACAGCTATACAACATAAAAAGTTTCATTGAAATCCGTCCAGTAGATCTAAGGATGTGTGTGTACAAACAGACAGACTTTTTAAAATAGTAGAATTATATTCTGTAAGCGTTTTTACAATTTCTATGCAAAATATTTATTGTACAATTTTTTACTTTTCGTATAGTATAGGATATTTGGTTTTTACACATTCTGAATGAAAGTATTTCAAAAATTATCATATTATTACAAAAACATACAATATTAAGGAAAACCCGACATATTGAAAGTATTTAGTCAAAATATATTATACCAATATACCTATTCTTTACAAACCTATTTTTATTTGCTAAAACCCCGAAAATCATCACAAGCATATTCCCAATTGTCGCTGGACAAATTAACCAACGTTGAACGAATATCGTAAGCTGGTAAGATGGGAAGACCGTGATGTCATATCATGATTTAACTAATACCGCGATGCTTGAAAAACCATTTATTGGTTCTGATTTATTAGGCAATTTTATAGAGAAACAAACGTATTTAGTATTCAAATTTTTTAAGCTTTTTTTATATGGTCTTAGAATAAATAAAAAAAGATAATTACAATTTTTAATAACTTTATTCATATTTCTTATCATAATTTACACAAACATAACGAAATCTAATGTCAACTTCAAATGACAGTTGTCACATGTTATATATAGAAAATGAATAAAAATGGTGCCGAAATATTCATTATTTAAAAAAAAGAGTTGCGTATTGTCTGGATAAATACTTTTTACGCAGTTTTTATAATCGCTAACAACTTATATAATTTCTTAAAATATCTAATACTATCAATCATAATAAAGGGTATATCACACTCGTAATCTATATAACGTTTAGAAATAAAATCAATTATTTTAAAAATAATTATAACTAAATGTATTAGTAAAAATAATTTTACTTTTTAAATTGTCATTTTAAAGCGGCCTAACAAACATTGGTGACTTAATATATTAGAAAATATCAGGCTAAAAATACATAATAATTTTATTTACCAAAAAAATTATGTAAAGCCATTTTGCTTCAGCTACTTCATTTGTATTTTAGGTGGTAAAAATAAAATAAAATAAAAATAACAGACAGACAGTTTAAATTGCATTGAAACAAATGTGGAATGGTTCTTTGTAATGTAAATTCAAAATTATAAATTGTTATTAAATTAAATACGTATATAAAATTATGTATAATATATAACAAAAGAAAGCATTATTCAATAAAAAAAATTGTGTAGAAAAGTTAGTAATCAATGGACTTAAATGCGAAAACTGATGGGTAATATAATATATATTACTTTTGTAACTGTCACTTTTATTGTACATAAAACCCCAATATATTAAACATTTATTAATCATTATAGGTATATTGTTAATATGTGTATCGTTATAATAACTTAGATAAAATTTAAGCAAAATTTTCAGTTAAAGCACTATAATATATAACTACATAGTGTGTGTGTGTATGTATATATATATATATATATATATATATATATATATATATATATATATATATATATATATATATATATATATATATATATATATATATATATATATATATATATATATATATATATATATATATAATATAATTAGTAATTTATAATAATTAATAATTAGGAAGGCGTAATCGGTGGAATAATTGTATATAGAAACAATATAGTCACTACAAAAATAGACCTTAGAAGGTGAAGAATAAACAATTTTGTGAACATACATAGGATTTCTAAAAATAATTAATTATATTTAAATAGTAATGGGTATGTTTTATACAATTTTATATGTCTTAAACAAATTTGCTAGAAATTTTCAATTAAAATGATTGGGATAGATAATAACTTAATTTGTTTAAAAAAATTATAAATTGCTTATAACCGAATCAATTTGATTCACTATTATTCAAGAAAAAATATTCAGTTTTTTTTTTGTTCATATTAGCAGATTAATATTGAAAGTAATATAAATAAATGTATGCTTATTTCTCTTCTTATAAAACAAGTTATAATATTATAAGTACAGAATTACTTTTTTAGCTAGATGTTAACTAAAATGCCATGACTACGATGTTTACGATATATGTAAATAAGGTATTAGAAAAGCATTTTTTTTTAAATTTTTTGAACATAATATTATATTTAAATATATATTGCACGAAAAACAAGAAGAAGAAGAAGTTCTTTGTTATTTTTATTTACTTATTTTTATTTTACTATATATTATATACTATGGACACCGTTGTTATAAAAGTGTATCTTAATAACTATAATAAATCCGTATTTAAATGTAATTTTATTATATTTCACCGGTCGCCACTCAGTGCACACTATTTTAGAAAGACTTTAATATTGAGTAAGAAACTTATAATGGGAATGAAATTGGCTAATTGTAAGAGGGAATGAAAAAAATATATAATATATTTTTTTGTACAAAACGGAACTTGGTGTACTTTCTGTAAAGTCTAAACAGACAGAAGACAAAAAAGTTGTAATTGCGTGGCGATATTGGATAATATTTTATTATATTGCATACTAATACATGGCATATTTCAATTTTTAAGTGGTAAATGGTTAATATTGTGCTATCTGCTATAGGGCTGCCGTTTGACGTCTATTATTCATACATTTATTTTAAATATATTAGAATATTTTTGTATAAATTTAGAATTGATTAACTTTTATACTTGTAGCTTTATATTTAATTTTCATTAAGCACATGTAAAGGGCAGTTTTTGATACTATCCTAAAATAGTATTTGGCAACCCATTTTCAACATATTTTTATTCAACATCCATTAAATATAGCAGATCATAGACATACACAGATAATATCATATAATAAAAAAAAATAAAATAAAAGGTCATCAATTTATCAGTCAAGTCACTGATATTATAATTACGTCAGTAGATATTAGATGTCATAATCGATGTTCCCAAAATATGGTGGGAACATCGATTTGAAAACAAAAACGTCTATTAAAATAGATATATTTACAGTCGATATTTCGATATTTTTATATGGACATCGATGTTTATAATCGATCTGATTAATCAAATAGTGTACATTCGGCTATTTAAAAGCCGAAATATGCAAACAATCAGGCTTTTTGCTCCACAGGTTCTTCAATTTCAAATTCTTTTTCCCAACTCTCATCTGAATTCGCACTCGCATCATCCTTAACTTCTTTATCCCCAAAATAATCTTCCACCATATTGTTTCCACATTCATCTGTCTTTTTAACGGGTGTTTTGACATTTTTATTTATTTTATCTAATTTAGTAATGTCTTTTATATTTGTTTTTGAGTTTTTAGTTTTACTATCACGTGGCTTAGCTTTTTTGGAGGCTATTTCCTTCTCGTACTCTTCCAGAAGTAGAATCTGTTGTTCTTCCGTTAACTCTACATCATTTGCAAAATCTTCTGCGTGAAAGGGAAAATTAATCTTAACAAGGGATATCAAGAGATATCATAAAAAATATGCCGAAATTGAAATGGCGGTATACTAAAACTTTACTAATAACAATTTGCCGGTAAATGTGCAACGTAGATTTGTACAAATAGTATTGAAAATTAAAGGCGCTTTCTGGTTGTGGCTGTTTTCCTCTTAAAATGAAAGATATGACAAAATAACACTGGCAACGATTAATTTCACTTTTAAGAATATAAACAACATATTTATATACCCATAGATATTTAATAATACACTATATAAATATATATACATAATACGAATAGTCTGATGGAATGCAAACAAGAATATTTTTGTAATTAATTTAATATTGTAAAAATACATAAAACATAAACTTATATTTTTTTCTTTTTTTTGAAAATAATTTTAAATATTTTATACAGACTAAGTTTTAATATAAACTTAAGAGGTTAGAAATTTAAACAAAATATATTAATTGATGACATGATCTACATTATACATATTACTTACCGTCCTCCCAAGTCACATTGTCCACGTCCTTCTCTTGGTCCGGTTCCGGTAATATCCCGGAGAGCACCTTTTTTGGACTTCTGTGTAAACGAGATATAATTTTGTATAATGATAAATATAATACCACTAGGGGTCGAGTTAAGCTCTCCACTTTTCGCCTGAAGTCGAGATAAAATCTGCTCCACGATGGTATTTGCAAGTTACAAATTTTATTTAGAACATATACATTACGTTGGTTGACATGTTACGCTCACCAATTAAGATGGAGATTCGGGCGCTTAATTTCAACTACATGTTACTAACTAACTAACTTTTTCTTTATTTTAATTAAATAAAATACACAACTACTTCATATTATGTGGCAATTTCAAAGTTTTATATTTCTTTTAATTCTTCTGTTTATCGTAAACTTAGTTGGCATTTAAACATTTAGTGAAGCGAAACGTTTATCCACCAAATAAGGATTCTTTTATAATCTGTATGGCAAGATATTTGCGCTCCACAGTATAGTACAAAAATTGTAATAAATAAAAAAAACAAGCTAACTGTTCAATAGGCTGCATAGGCTGCACAGGCTGCACAGGCTGCACAGGCGGCACAGTGGACACAGGCTGCACAGTCTGCAGCGGCAGGTGCGCCAGCACCGGGTCCTGCGTGGGCGCGTCCTCGGCGCGCTGGCGGGACGCGGCCGCCAGCCGGTCCTGCAGCAGCGCCACGCGGAACAGGTATCTGGGAACGCGTCGTTAGATGTTTTATACAATACACAATAAATATTTACATATAAACATCAAGTTGTAGACTGTATTTATTACACTTTGCCTGTATAGGGATAAGGTGTTCCAGATGCTTATCACATTCAATCATTGTTGTTATGAATGCAGAATTTCATTATTTTTCTTATAATGCGACCAGCGGTCTCCTATGTTCTACACCCGGTCTGCTAGTCTGGGCTGACTTAAGAGATACACAACAATAAAGTTTCATTCAAATCCGTTTAGTAGATCCCAAGATGTGCGTGTACAAACAGACAGACACAAAATAAAAAAAAATCATAGTATCATATTTTATTAGTGATTTGACCGATGTTAAACAGGACGATTCCTGCGTAATTTTTTCGTAAAAATATTAGAAAGGCATATTTTTAACACATTTTTAATTGTTTTATTATAGTATAGATAGATAATAAGCAACTTAAGCTATCATGATGCACTGGAACAGTATCGTTAAGATGTGACGCTCGTAAAAAAACATAGATATAAAATAAACATACCTCTCCCAAAATTCATCATGGGACACAGCATCAGGCACAAGCTTGTCATACTGAGACTTTAGTATGGGGTTCGAGTCCAGACGACGTACCACTGAGTTTAAAGTGATCACAGTCTCTGAATCCTCCAAACTGCCTTTCCAGGCTTCGAACTCTGGACTGTACGCTGGGACTATGTAAGTGGCGTCTACGCGTTGGAGGGCTTCTAGTTCTTTCTGTAGATTTAAATTTAAAATATTCGGTCAAGGGAGAGTTGGCGGCGGTTTCCGTACAATTTTTTTTGTGCTCTTGACCTCGATATTTATTGATAGACTTGAATATTTGATATCAATTTCAGCTTGATACTTCTACGTCATCTTACGGAGAATGGTTAATACATTTATTCCTTTATGTATATTATATTACCGAGGTATATATTCATGACATGGTTACGGCAGACCTTGACCAGACCGGAGAGGAAGCATCATATTTATTGTGGTTATAAAGTTAATATTTAAATTTTCATGCAATTTCATCCTCCACCGGAATATTTCACTATTTATTTACCAGCTATGTGTAAAAGATTTATTATTAGACAATTCTTTTAAATCACAAAGCTATCAGTAAAGTAATATGTGTATAACGAAAAAATGTAGGTCTTCCTTGCTGAACTACTTGAATACAGAGAACTGGTCTAATTATTTTCGTTAATATTGTTTTTCTAAACTAATAAACACAAATCAACTAGTGCATGTTCACTTTTAAGATATTTTATAGCGACGGTGATCTGTTAGAACTGCACATTAAATGCTTAACAGTCGCTATGTATGTTAAAGAAAAAAATACATATTAAAAAATATAAAAAGTAAAGAACAACAAAAACTAACCTTATATGTGGACAGCATGGTAGTATCACCAGATGATAGAATCACTTCTGTGTCATCTTCATCATCCGGCTCCGGGTTCAGAACTGTACTTACTTGACCTGAGTATATGAAGTATCAAAGCATTATTTCACTTATAATAGAGGGAACTTAGTGGGCAAGAAATTTCTTTTTCCAAGCTCTTTAGTCAGACGAAAGATTTTTTATATTAATTGAAGGCGTGTATAGATATTATGGTCATATTTTGGATTTTTAGATTTATAGCATTAAATTCTAGATACATGAAGACTTCTTTGAGAATTCAACGTTTCATTGTGACTAAGTAAGAAACTGTGTCTTGATATGTCTATCCCTGGAGTTAGACCACCCGGACGCCCAAGGAAGCGATGGCTGGACGTTGTGACGCAGGACATGAGAGCCAATAGATTGTCCACTGAGGATGTTAAAGACCGTGCAAAGTGGAGTAAGCTTAGTCGGAAGGCAGACCCTGGCAAACGAAGCCAGGACTAATGCCAAGAAGAAGAAAATAAGCAACTTTTTTGTAAAAATTTACACTCTCACTTTGTCTTACCAGATCCAGTTTCCTGAATTTTCCAACAACTTTTTCTGGATTTTTCTTTGGGAGATAAAGATAATTTTAATGATGACCTTATAAAAATTATCATACATACCAATGAAGGTACTCAAGCTTTTCTTCATTACATTTGCAGGTGATTCAGGAGAGTCCAACTGAAATAAAAGTCACTTGAGTAAAGAAAAGACACTAAGAAAATAAATAATACTGTAAATTATATTTTAAAAGGTAACAAGATGCTAATTATCGACAATTGAGATATTATAATCAAATTGAATTGTAACTTAATTTATGAAAATTTTATATATTCTGCAAAGTAAAAAAGTACTTTTTTTACATGTAGCATTAAAGAACAGTAAAAAAATATATATTATAATAATTACCGACTTTCAGGTTTGAAGGTATGCATATCAATTCGCCTGGTAATAGTGTAGTTTTTAGTGCAAACCAGACAAAATTACCCAGTTAATTTGTACAATTAAAAAATATATGGAATTTTAATGCACTTAAAATATTTCTACTACAAAAAGACTAAGGTACAGGTTATATATAAATAATAATTACTAATTTGTATGTCAAAATTAACTAAAGTTAAAGACAGACACCAGGTCTAAAATACCAGTGGTTTAGCAGGTAACATGTTAATTCTATACTCTGAAGTCATTTTTACATAAAACAATATAAATACAATGTTTATCAAAACATCATAAAACCAACACTTATAAATAAAATGTAAAAATCATATATATGTGAAACCAATTAGTAATAAAATTTTATTTAGCAACTCACCTTCAAAGTTTTACCGATTACGTTAGATGTGGAGCTGAACACATGGCTGGCTTCACTTTTCACTGCTGTACCTATTTCATCTAGATCTTTCTTGACCATTGTATATACTTCTGCTGACTGTAAAAATATTAGCATAAATTTAAAAAAAAAAGTTAAATGCTCTCATAAGGAAATGATTTTACTAATTTTATATATATATATATATCTATATATATATATATATATATATATATATATATATATATATATATATATATATATATATATATATATACATAGTTTTTAAATTTATCTTAGTGTTAAGACATTTTATTTCTTACCTTTCACCAATTTTGAGATTTTCCTTCAATATGTATTAAAGTTATAAGCATTGGTCATATTGTAATATTGTATCACAATGATATAAACATATTAACATATAATTAATAAATATCAATAAGATTTTTAAAAGAGAAGAACATTTCGTATAGTACCTTGGTTTTTGCGGATGATATCCATGAATCCCACCAGTTACCTGATGATTTTTCTTCCTGTATAGATGTGTTGTCGGTATTGTTGGAACTTATTTCACTTCTATAACAAAATATACTAGCATTTATAAAAATAATTTAGGAAAGTCAAGTAAGTCTAGTTTAATATTGTATGGAGAACAACATGATATAATATAACTTATATTATTTAGTAAAATTGTTGTTAATGTTAATTATCTATCATTGTATTTGCATTATTCAATTGCATAAAAAAGCTGTAGCAATCAAATATTTTTTGGCTTCCTGAGAATTATTAAGTCATAATAGAACTGCTTTATATGCTGAGTGCATCTATGATTAATTAATATATAAGTTAGGTATAGTACAAAAGTAAAATTATTATAAGTGTATGTTTTAGTGTGCAACACAAGGGGACATATACAAGTTTATTTAAATCTTTTGTGCTACCAGAATTTTACTTGGTAAATTATACTTTAATACACAAATACACAAGAATAATGTAGAATTAAACAGATAGTGGTTTTTTTAATAAAAAAATTGTTAAACAACTTAGTCAACTTACTTAAGTAAGTAAGTTTTATCTTTAAGGGAAAGTTTATTAATATTAAAATTTATTTGCTATGTTAGACCAGCAATTTCATTTACCATTCTTATAAAGAATTAGGATATGAAAAATAAACCAACTTTAATAATGAATTCTATTAATAATAATATGATAAAATGCGATGTGATAAAATAATAACACTCTTTGCAATATTGTGACGGATGTTAGAATATTGCTACTTATTTTTTGAACGACATGAAATACATAAATACTTGATACATGACCCACTTTACCTGGCATAAAAATCGTGTGATGTGATAAGATTGGTACTATTTGCTAAGAGATTAATTAAGCATGAAAGCAAAGCAATAAGAGATAAAGATTGAAATAGTAGATTAATTTACTATTTAGAAATGTTTTGGCTAAAAGAGTAAAGATCTAGATTAGAGGTCACGCAGTAAAAAAATGTTATTCTACAGATAAGAACCTCAAGCGGAACAAAATAAATTAACGTCCACAATAGTAATCATAATAAACAGGTTCTTTGGTTTCACCTTTCAAGGTGTAGGAATAGTAACTAGAAGGAAATAAATAATCAACCTATAAGTATTAATTTTATGGGTATAAAAATCGAGAGCAATGTTTATTTATATAATATGTTTTTAAATAAGATAGGTTTGGCAATAACAAAAGTTGAACTTACTTTTCAGCCATTACGTTGTGATTTTGTAATTTAATCTATTTAAAATTTACATGGATTTATACGCAAGTATGAATGTGGTAATGTTTTTGTTATTACACGAGATTTAGAACAATTTTTGACATAGTTTTGTTTGCGTTGACATATGTATATAATTATTTTTTTATCTGCAAAGTCCAAGCACCTTGCACAGATTAAAAACAACTCGATATAAAATATAAAAGAGATATGAACATTTTCGAAAATATTTACTTTATAAAAATATTTTTTTTCAAAATTAAGATTATAATTTAATTATTTATATATTTATTTAAAATATATTGTAATTTCTATAAATAATATAAAAGCGTATAATGTAAACAAATAAAGGCGGTACAATTTAAAATTAGATTTAGCATTATTTACAATTTTTTTTATTTACTTTTTTCTGACATTATAAAGTAATCACTTATTGTATAATCATTTAAATAAATTATGAGATAAATCTTAGCAAAATATTATATATAAATATGTAAGCGATGATTAATTTCAAGTATTTAATTTTGTAGTCAATAACTTTTCTCATAGACATTAAAGAATCGAAACAAGATATTAAGTGCACAAGTAATTATAATAATTTACTTATGAAATATTAATTTACGTTGGCGTAGTCTGGTATCGTCTTAATCTTGTATGAGAATTATTATTGAATAAGGTATTAAAGGTAATACTTTTATGTTTCACGAGCTTAGCGCTAAGATATCGGTATTATGATAGGTATAAGAGTGCTGTGTTTGTTTTAAGTGTACCCTGGGCAAAATAAGCTCTAAGCAAGGCAATTGTAATAGTATAAAGTAATAGATATATTTCTATAATTTTACTAAAATAATTATGTAATGAACATATTGTCCTTACCTACATACTAATTTTATGATTATAAATAAATTAAATTTATAGAATCCCCAATTACATTCTATTTTGATTACTTTTTTATAGAGTAAATCAATTACAAAAAAATCCTACGATATTATTTTTATATATATTATGTATCAGTATATATTTTGTATGCTAAATTTATAAGCATCTTCTTAAATATTGAGAAAGAATATACGTTTTGTGTTTCTAAAATATTTAAATTATTGTTGCAAAACCTGCGTAGAGGGTTATACTTAAAACTTGCGCACTCCCACTGTTAGTTTTCGATCAGATTCGGTGCGCCTTTCTTCATATTATTAATAAGAGCTTGCAAATTCTACCTTAACGGCCTTTAATAATTTATATAGCGTGTTCTAGTGTAGTAAACACAATTCCATTAATTTTTGTAACATTTTGAATGAATGTAAAAATATATATACTCAGTCGTTGTATACATTTATCCTAGAAACATTTAAAATGTGAGTAACGATAACTATTATTTTTATAATTTCTACTTTAATATTTATCTGTGTTACTAATTCATTAAAATGATTCGAATATACGAGTTACCTTTGAAAATTACTTTTGGCTTTAAATTCATTTATTTATTGAGTATTTATGTGAAATATTAATAATGTTATTAAATGAAAAAAAAATATATTGTGATTGTAACATTGTAAGAATAAAAAGTTGATCCCTATTTTCATCTATATATAAAATCAAAACAGGCTGTATAACAAAATCTGAATGGATAATCCTATAATAACACGGCGTGATCGACGTTGAGCAAGTTCATCGCTCAATCAGCTGACGTCACTCGTGACGCGCCCCGCCTAGTCGAGAGATGGCGCTACACGATCCTCAGTAAGGCTAAGGACCATATACTTTACCGCTGTGTGTGGTTAGTTAGGGTTAATGACTCTAAATATAATAATGAATAGTTTGTCAATTTTTAAATCTTTTTTAAAACATATGTAGAGCAAGTCAACATACTATATTAGAAAAAAATTGACCACATATTAAAGAAAACTTGTGATAACAGGTACATAATCGATATTCTGTATTTTATGTTCGTATTTGAGCCTGGTATAGTATAATGATATAGGGTTTAAATCCTAATGATACATCTCGTGAAACGGTATCATAAAAGAAATTGATTTGATCTACATTTAAGTCAATTACATTGGGCAATACACGTCGCAAAACATAATCTGTATTATTACGACGCCCAGCGTCTACCATTTTTGTGTGGTCTACATAGATCTATCTACATAGGTACAGACTTCATTAGAGATGTCAATTTCGCGTGAAGTAACTAAATTAATTAATCTCAAAATTAAGTCAGAACAACGATTTTTTAAAACAACTATATTCTTACTACCTATTGTCTTTTCTATTGCAAGAATTATTTACTACTTGCAATAGGTCATAGAGTTTCCAGACTTCGTAAAACGTTTAAACAAGGCAAATTATTTTGGAGTTAAGCGATAGGGTGCTCTGTGAGTCGTGACAAAAGTAGAGACCTCAGGTGGCCAGGTCAAATAAATTACAAATTTGTTTTTGTGCTATTAAAATGCAGTATTTCCTAAGTCGATAGTTACTTTTATAGTAAATAAAATATAAACATTTTAAATATAAGTTACGATGAAGCAATTAAATAAAACACATATTCTTAAGCGATTATACGCTTCTTTACAGTCTTCATATTATCTTTTTTTTATTCTGAGACTTAAAATTACATTTATTTCAATTTCTTCTTAATGTAGGTAGTGATAGTAAAACATGCATGCTCATTCATGGCTGTAATAGAATATAGTCTGAATGTAAACAAGATGGTTGTGAATTCGCTCCTCTTTCAAAGGAAATAATTATTTTCATTGTTCCGGTCTGGTAGACCAAGTGCAGCGTAATTTCTAGAACTAGGGCGAAAAGCGGAGAACGACGTGTATTAACACCATATTCTCTGCTTTTTCTGCAACGTGAGAAATTAAATTAAACATATGTAACACGTCATATGTTAAAGCTTTAAAAAAATAGTCGGACTCGCACACCATGGGTTCCGAATCAATTTTATGATTGTAGGTGAACGGGAAGAATTTGTAAAAGTTAATAAACTTAATTTTGCAGGTATCTGCACTCATTTTGTATGAAATTAACTACAAATATAACTTTACACTTGTACCCATAAATAGCTATAAATATTAACTACAATATTCGATACACCTATAAATTTACAATTTTCGGATTTTTCCCTTTATATGTAGGTACTGCAAGTTCTTATAAATTATCCTAGATCAACGGTTACCCTAAAGGTTTGGTTTACTATTAGAAAATTGTGGCAAATTCCTTATTAAGCACTTCCTTCCATTTTCTGAAAAATAGTATTTACAGATGAATTGGACAGATGAGCAGACAGACGACAAAGTGATCCCATAACAGTTCCTTGATTTCTTTTTATGTATGTAAGCATGAAAACTAAAAATTAAATGATATCTTAAAGATGTTTGATATATAGGAACTAGAAGGTTGTGTACAAAACTCTATAACTTTTATATCATTGCTATTTAGAAAATATATATAGGTATATTCTTTAAAACCAGGAAGGAGCTATTAAATGTTGCTATCAGACGTAATATAAATTATGCACAGTCAAAGTTTGTCTGATGGCATCCAATTTGGATTACAATTCCATATTATAAAATTTATTGGTAATCAATCGGTATATTGTTCCAATTTGTTGGAAACGGAGAACGGAGATATTGAGATTGACTCATTTTGTTCTCCGCTATACAACAGAATTAAAGGCATCACATATTTAAAAGGGAAAAGAATCTACAACCGTAGCACCTCACAGTCATATACTATTTTACTTTGTCACGGCTTTAAAGGTTCTTTGTGTATAATCCATAAAATGTGGAATACCTACGTGTGAAGACATACATTTTTTTTATCTCTTTACTTGTTCCTGCATAGCCATGTCACTTACCTTGCCATGGGAAAAAATGAGAAAGCCTACTGTCTGTTGTGGGACTAACCGTCGCGCTTTACAAAAGTGAGTATTAAATTTATACTAGGTATATATTAGGTTATATTTATTTATACATATTTATAAATGTATAATGATTCATTGAGAGCAAGGTCGGTTGGAAGCATTTCGTGCAATATAGGCTGCAAAACATTTACAATTGTTCGTAAATCGTACGGAGATCGTTTTATTGATTGGAAGGAAAAATCGTGCTTAGAGGAGTAGAGCAAAGATGTTTTGTAATATGGACAATGCGAAAACTATTTCAAATATATGTTTGTAAAAGTAAAAAAATCTAGAAGTTTAGTATATAGTGTATTAATACTTAGCAATTATTATTATTATTCTCTCTGACTACCCCGCTAGGCATAAAAGAAGAAATGTATGAATGTATGTATATATGTAGAAGATATGTATGTATGAATGTATGTATGTATGTATATGTATGTATGTATGTATGTATGTAGCTATGTATGTATGTATGTATGTATGTATGTATGTATGTATGTATGTATGTATGTATGTATGTGTGTTTGTATATATGTATGTATGTGTGTATGTATGTATGTATATAATTACTATTATTAGTAAAGTAATAATTAGCAATGCAAAGTGTGAATCCTTTCTAGTTATCCTATTGAGAGAACTACCCTAATGTTTTCTGTAAACTTTAATGCTTATATCTGCATTTGTTTAAATTTTATGATTAATTTTCAATTCGAACAGTTAATCACTAAGCACATACACAGGAAATTTTAATTTAACTTCTAGAATCTAGAATTGTAACTTTATTACTTAAAGAAAACGTATAAAAATTTATAAAAATATGAATGCAGCGGGATATGAACCCGCGCTTCATGGAAACCGTCCAAGCGCTCTGACCACCAAGCCATTGATATTTAATTGATATCCAATCAAAGTCTATTTAAGAAAGAAGTATAAACGCGATTATAAAAAGGGTCAGAGTCATAAGCTCTAGAATTTTGAATTGTATAAACTTTTTGTAGGGAAATCAGATTTACCGATGTAAATCTACGAAAACTCAAAGAATACTTTGATGTGAAAAATACCTACACGAACATCGTATTGAGAATTAAAAGTAAGCTAAGCTAAGTAAGTCTAGCAATATATTAACCGATTGTTTTTAACAATAAGTGTTTATTGGAATCATCTTTTCTGCGTTAATCTAAATTTATATATTTCAGCATCTTAGATAACAACTCAATAAATCAAGAACAACTTAATAAGTAAAACATAGCTTTAAGTAAAATAGTAAATTTTTGTGTGTAAGAACAAGGTGTATGGAAATTTCGATTTTAAAACAAATTGTAAATGAATGTATCCTTGTAAAATCACATTCGTATTAACCAATTAGAAAAATATTACGTCCATTATATTACTGGTACCAACAGCAAAAAAAAAAAACAACACCGTCAAATTGTGCATCGCTTATAAAAATCTGACATCGACAATATGCGGCATGTAAAAAGCAAACTTTTGGGTGTTTTTAATGTCCCAAGATTTATTAGCGGAGATGAAAATTATTCATATCATTTATACAAAGAAAAGCCTGTCGGGCACCAGGAGCGGCGGTCGCAAAGAATGTCGTCGTTGTATTTATGCGAACGCGCGCAACGGATGACAAGTGGACAGAGCCACTTCTCTACGCGAGGTGCGCATCTCGCGTTGCGCCGCGCTGCAGCCTTTTAGTTTGGAAATTATTAAATGATTTATTCTTTGCTGGACTATTAAATATATGTTTATATATTCATACAAATATATGTTAATTGTATGTGAAATTAACATATGATTTTTTTTAGATATATTTCTTTGATTCACAGTAATTCCATCAGAATTAAGGATGCAATATCCAGGAAGGATCAGGAAGGATCCACATTTAGGATGTATTTAATTGAATGTTATGGTAATAGTTCTAGAATCTATGGAGTATGTTTTAAAAATATTTGATTAGATGTACAGATATAGAGGAACTCTTTTCATAATATATTTGTTTTTACGGTCCTTCCGGCTAGAGTTTTGCCTAAGAGAATCAAAATACGAGAATTCCTTATTATATATAATTGTCTATGGTGACTAGCTAGAAATCTTCAAAGCCTCATGGTGATACATGCGTGCATCTTTATGCTAAACTGGCGCGCGGTGGCCCTTAATAAACAAATGATGGTGGATTTAAGACCGAGAGCCGCAATTATTTTGCTATTTCGACGCACGAGGCGGCTTTTTACTTTACATGCCTACATGCCCCGTGATAGCTTCTGGAAGTTTAAGCCTACTTTATTAGGTCCGTGGACAGGCAAAGTATTTTAGTCTATCTGAAGCGTAATTGTATTGAAAAATGTTGATGTTACGGTCGTTACGTGTTTGTTCAATAAATATTGTAATATAGTAAGTTTATATATATTAGATAGGTACTATTAATTATTCCGGCTTGACCACATACTGTAATATAAGATATGTTTAACGATTAGCTCTTTTTACTATTTATTTTTCTTAACATACCTATATTTATAATATTAGTTCCTTCAACCTAGGGTTCCCTCTGCCAACCCTGGGGGTATCCTACCGGGTACCGTATGTGCGAGAGACAGCGTGAAGATAAATAAATAAAATATTTATAATAGATTGTACATATGTTTATAACAAGTTGTAGCCTGAAGTTATATATTTTTATTATGACTATATTTACATTAATATTCTCGGCTTCGCTCGCTTGATTGATGTTCTCGAATTTATTGTTTTGTAATATGCATGTATTGTACTTATATTTTTTGGATTTTACCTTTTAAATCACTTTTACTATATAATATTTTACATGCAATATCTAATCTGGGCGGTAAAAACGTTTACCACGCATAAATCGATTCGGCAAGAATTTCAGGATAAAAAATTATTTTGCTCCATAGCCTTGTTCTGGGTTCTAGTGGAAGTTTCATAAAAATCGCTTCAGCCGTTCAAGAGATTATCCCAGACAAACAGAAACATACAGAGACAGTTTTATAAATATATTGAAAATACATATAATTATATACCCACGTATGTTTCACTGACTGTATAGTTATTTCTTTCTTCTTTCCATTTATTAAATTTATTATCATTTTGACCATTTGATAACACAATGGGCTTCGTCACCCAAAACGAAAAAACAACCTACATTTGACATGTAAGAAAACATAGAATATGATTAAGGGCGATTAAGATCGTATTTACACTACATTTAAATTACATAGTGTAACCTTTATGTTTATCGGATAAGTTATTTCATTAAATGAGAACGTGCTATGCGTGTTCGGATCAATATTATTTTATTGAAGACTTACTTTAATCTGTGACGTCACTTGCTTGGTTTAATGGAGATAACTAAAAGTTGCGTATGATACGGGACAGTTTCAAGATGCCCAAGGTAATTCTGACTACAGGCTGGGTTACATCGAAGCAATTAACGTGATGTAATACAGCCTGTAGACTTCTTAGACTGAACTATCCAGCCCAAAAATATTTTATCAATTTGAACCAGTAGGCATTATATAATGTTTGTAAAATGACGAGAAAATTAGAAAAATTGTACAAATCAGAAGAATATGAAAAAAGCAATCATTATTTAAAGCAAAAAGTTTGTACTTAAGTATTATTTACATATTGGAATTTCATATAAAACATTTGAACATAAACAAATATAATAAATATTTTACACTATCTAGTTACTACTGTATAATCATTTCAATCTAATAAATTACCTGCTACGTCCGTCTGACTCGTCAAAATGAACATATTTGTCAAACTTTAGATGACAGAAATGTGATAACAAAGGCAGGAAATTGAAATCTGTATCGTACCGAAAATCAGGCGCGGCCATCTTGGACGCTAATCGTCGCGGCCACGATTTGAATATGGAACTCTGTATTCGTAAATGGCGTTTTAGTTTTTTTATTACTAGTATGTGTTACGAAGGCTATGATGGATAGATGTTACGCCGGAAATTGTATTAAATGAAATTATTATACTTGTTAACCGTGATTGGTACCAAAATTTAACAAAGCTCTGTAAAATACCATATATAATCTTAGTTTTGTAAGATAGTATAATTTTAGTAATATAATTTAATATAATAAATATTTAAAATTTGTTATAAATAGCAACTCACTTGAATTATAGCGTAACGTAATAACAGTCATGTGTTTCTGATTCTGTTTGTTTAAGTAGAAGGGATTGCGTGACTTGTTTGAGGTTTAGGTTAGGTTAGGTTAGGTTTGGACACATTTCATTAAATAAATTCGCATATTTACTTGTAGTCTTTTTTTTTAATAAAGGAGCATGGAACAGTATTTTTGCCATACTAGATTCTATGGAAGCCAGGATATTGTATTATTTAGTACAGAATAACTTTAAGAAAATATATGCAAGCTTAATGGTATAATCGTTATTATTCGACAAAGCTATTAAATAAATAGAAAATTTAATATCATATTCAATTTTTTGGCACAAAATATATATTTGTTCCCACTATTTTACTAAAAAAATTATTTTAAACATAATAATATATTAATAATATTATTTTAAACATAATAAGCGGTTAAACGGTTTCTATTGAAAAACATGCCTTATTGCAATACATATAGATCGAGATACTAACGAATGATTATCTTAATTTAGAACATATATTTCTGATATAGATTATATCTCATGAAAACTAAAAATTAGCGTATCTGCATGGCTACGTGAGATCTTTCTAACAGTAAGTTAAACAAATGTACATTCGATTTGTTAATCGCAAATCTGAATATGTCTTAACCGAATAATCTATTTAACATATTTCCAATTTTATGCTTAAAGTCATACAGCTTACAATCAATTGCACCAGAGTTTAATTATAAATTAATAACTTGCTATTGTAAAAGGGACTTTAAATGTTTTGCTTTAAAATTAAACTTAGGTTAATGTTTCAAAATGAACTTAAAGGATTAGATTAGATAAAAGTACAGATGGTCCCTATAAGGCCTGTAAAATGGCCGAGGAGCTGTAAAGTGCCGTATCATTGCCGTGGTGATGGTTTAAAGTAATTTTCTTAGATATATATGGCTCGATTAAGTGAATTAAAAGTTATACGAAATAAATTAAAAATGAATCCATATTAGGATGGAAATGTAAACCGGACGGACACGTGTCATGATATTTTGTATTGTATGTTTTTAAGCTTCGCGTAGAAATATAAAAAAATGTATGTTTACATTTTTATACTTTTTAATATTTAATATAATTTATTATAAGAGAAAAGTTTATTCATTATGAATCAACATATATAAAAATAGCTTATATTCGTTATCTTGACATAAAATAATTCTTGCTTATAAATAATCGTTGTAAATTTGTGATAAAAACGTTTTACGATCTCTTCTGGATATTGAACGTAATATAAACATAAAAGTCTATATATAATAAAATAATTACTATTCAAAGGAAATATGTCAAAGAAAAGTGCGGGCAGTAAATTAGATAGCTAGAATACCTCCGGCGGTATCGAGTCAGAATTAGCCGCCGTTGAACATTACCACCGCTTTTGGTCTGCGACCAGTCCCACTGATAGTAAAGCACACGCTTAATTTATAGTTAATTTTTACTTAACGAGGATATTTAAAAACCTTAAAATTGCGAAATATTTAAAAATATATATCTTTATTTGACAATTGGCTACTGACGCCTAAATAAAGTGTGTTTCAAGCGCTAATGACTTCCATATAGAGTATAGAAATAATTATGGTACAAAATTGTGAAGACGAACATAAAATTAATAATAAACAAAATAATAATAACGCACAAAATACCAGAATAAATTAATATGAGATGAAATAAGGTCATATATAGCAATGTCTTTTATTTTCTTGTTGTGTGTGTTTGTGTGTGCCTCTTGTATAATATAATTTACGGTAGAGCAAATATGTTTCATTTTTATATTATCAAGAGATCTGCAGTACCTAATAGAGTTAATAGCCATTCAAAACACATAGTTTCGTCCCCGTGGTCAAATGGAAATAACTGACAGTTATATATGACACATTCTAGGTCCCAATGTTAACTCTTCGTAAGTACAGTAAGATATTTTTATTTTTGTGGAAGAGTGGACGGAAGAGGTTATCGTCGCCCACGACTAATAGGTGCTACAGGTGCGTGGCCGGCCTTTAAGGAGTTCCACAGCTGTATAGTACGTGGAAAGATGTTCCTATAAAACCGCACAGTAGTGGAGTGTCAAGTGTCCAGGTTTCAGGTCAGCTTGGGATGTACCATGTGTTTAGAAAATAAAGCGGCAGAGATCAGATCAAGTAGTTACCCAGAATACTCCTCGTGATATAACTAACATCTTTATTGTTTTTTTTTAATTATACTTTATAAAATCTACATATTTGTATGCATAAATTTTGAGTAAAATATTCCATATAATAATTTAGTTTTCAATTAAAATGTTTCTTTGTAATAATTGTTTCTTATAATTAATTTCAACATATAGAAGTAAACCGTTTAAAGTGAAACCAGTCTGTAAGTCTTAAGTAGTCTTAGTTTAATTAGTGCTATCTAATTATTTACGTGGTCGCGCACGCCAGCGACCTTTAAGCGTTTGGAGTATTTATTGATTTATACCATTATTTATTGTATAAAACTCTGCCTGTAAACGGGATGGTTTGTGGGTTCGATTCCCACTCGGGGAGAATGAAATATTATCAATTTTCTTCGCTCTGGCAATAAGACAAAGTGCGGCGTTGAGTTCCGCCACTCAACTCGAAAGGTGGAAAACAGGGAACGAGTCTTTAAATTAGTTTCCTTGAGCCTACTGCTATGTGCAGGATACAAAGTGAAGCAAAAAAATTCGACGAAGTTTAAATATATGAATATATCAATTATCTTTTGATGTAAGAAATTAGAACTTTTTCGCTTGATAAGTAGTTGTAAAAACGCCTTTACTGAAGACTACTAAGAGTCTTCATTTTTTTAGTCTCACGATATATCTCATATATAGCAGGGCAGGAGGATCTTACTTAGTGTTAAGATACTCCGTTCTTTATTTTTTATGTAACTTTCTAGATATTGATGTTTGTAAAATAGGGATATGGAATAAATCATTGGAGTGTATATATTGGAGTGGGTATAAAACTCACAACTGTCACGATTACATAGTACCGGGGTTAAGTCTGAATAAAGTATACCATTATTACTTTAATTTCAGGTGAAAAATGTTTAAGGAGATATCGTCGTATGTCAATTTTAAGTATCTGTGATATTGGCGAAATGTAAATTTGGGTCGAAAGAGAGAGTGCCTTATGACACTAGACCTGACCTGCAGGATACACCATAAAGCTGATAAATATGTTTTTATCAGCTTCATGATAACATGACTTCAGACAAGACTTAAAAAATATCCTAAATTAATGTAGATAATGTATTACATTTTTATATCAGAGGTTTAGTTAAAAAAACTGTAAAATAATGGCGGTGTTTTATAAAAGAAAGCTTCCACGTTTGTAAAAGGATTCGTAAAAATGTTTAATTGTTAAAGAAAGAATGAGGTGGACATGCATTTTGCATTTAAGCATTCATAATGTTATATTGCAATATCACAAAATATAACCTACCTACATATTTATATATTAATAGACTTTTTTTCTGGAAATGTGTATCCTATATCATTTTAAGGTAGGTACTAGTCAGTACCTATCTTAACTTAGCTTCTTTGTAATTTTTTACGTTATAAATTAATTAATTATAATTGTTAAGTTATAAATTTTTACGTTTTAAATTTACATTGGCCGTCGCAGTGTAGTGGCAGCGTCTGACTGTAAACGCGACGGTTGGGAGTTCCATTCCTACTCGGTAAAATTAATTAATTTCATTTCCTGGCTCTGATGAGAAGACAAAGTGATGCGTTCACTTTCTCCTCTAACACGCAATGTTTAGAAAATTAGGCGGAAAGTGTGGATCGGTGTGTCTTAACACTAAGTTCCCTCAGCCTACGCTGCTATACTGCTAAGGAACAGCGTGTGGCTAAAAAAAATTTAAGATGATAATGTCCATACTAAGCGTAAGTGACCTTTCGATCAGCGCGCCGATCTTTCAGGAAGGGTCCGCAGGGACGTAGATTCGATCTACTTCGATACTTATTTGTAATTAGCGGAACCGACGGATAGTATAAGAAAAACAAAAGAAACTCGAAAAATATGTTACTACTATGGTTTTGTTCAATATGTTAGTAAGGTTAATACTTTTTTAGCATATTTTCCTTGATTGAGAAAATTATAACATATAATTTACATTGAATAATTTTTTAACGTCACTAACGCCAGTGTGTTAATTTATAATAAAAATACACTTTAAATATAACATTTTACCAATAGATTGCTCTTTAATCATCACATGTCAACTGCTCCAAGACAATGTCACCTGCACTGTCAACGTAAAATAGATAGTTAGGTAGTAGGTAGGTAGGTACATAACATTGTCTTTATGTACAAAGTAACAATTTCATTATGAAATATATATAAGCAACGATTAAATCATGACCAGTTTGAGAAAATTCCAAGAATATCGATTTATATATACATTTAAAGTCAACTTAAGTGTTCGATAGCTCTAGAGTAGGTATATTCTCGATGCAAAGTCCACAATCCTACAGACGACGTTGGCTGCGACAGGCGTGTGCTACCGGTCGATACTAAATAAGAGTGTCACACTAGCCTTTGCGAATACCGCCAGGGTCGTACAATGCCGAAGTGACGATGTTTCAGGGTCTATTTTAATTTATAATAACAATGTTTATCACGGTATATATAACTGACTAATTGACAGACTACTTTTGACAGACTTTTGAGCGAAATATGCTGAAACTTTACATGAAATGCCTGGGAATCGTAGCCCTATAAGATTATTTCCTAGAGCTGAATAAAACATGATTTTATTCATAATCGTCGGCTGAAATTGATTTTTAAAAATAATATTTAAACTAATTTTTTAATACGTTATTGTTAAAAGGAAGTCATTAAAGTATTCTCTCATTTTGCTTAATCGTTTTGTTTGATGACCATCCTAGTATAGTTGATGAGGAGTAGGTAACTATATTTTATGACCCACAGCGTCTATTCGTTTTTTTCCAACACAAATTTTCTGAATTCCCAATTTATCTGAATATAAGTAGTATTTTTTCAAATTTATGAATTGATTTACTTATACTTTCTGTATATTTAAAGTATAGATGATTAAAAAAAATGGAGTTATTTTAATTTATTAATACCGTCGCCATTTGCCACCATGTTACATAGCACCGTCCTGCGCCCGCGCACCTTTTTGTTCAATTCCGCCGTATTTCGGCTGGCTCGTCCATTTATCGCAGCTATCATCTGAGATACGGCTATCCGCAGCATCTTTATGCCCTTGTATCAGATAGCGGGAGATACTCGCAAAAGCGCACTGATTAGCCGATAGGTATTGATAGCAGCGTTCATATTTTATAACGATATACCTGTGTCTCGTTAATGATCAAGTGAACATGTGCATTTTCCCCGTTATATACAAATTAGAATTTTCCTATTTAAACAAAAATATATTGTTTTTACATTTTAAGTAAATGCATAAATTAATACTCGATTACATTTTAATATTTTATACTATATTAACATTTGACCTGACGTAGTCCAGCTTACTTACTTACTTACGTATATTGTAAAAAATATTTAAATTTTAACAAATGTCACACAAACACGCCGCACTTTGCTAGTTAACAAAGTTAATTACAAATAAACGTACGAGATGCTAAGACAGGCTCGTATCAACAGTTTAATACCTCCTCAATCTCCCGACGAGACCAATCAAAGCACAATTAATTAAGAACAATCAAGATGCCGGATTTAGATATCGCCAGCCGTTTAGTAATGAGTCGGTGTTATTGTAATGTGCGTGGATTTTTATTACTTTTTACTATTACAAAGCTTCGCGCTGCATATAGCAGAGGATGCCTAGTGTTAAGACACTACGTTCACCGCTTTCTGCTCAATTTTCGAGATATTGTGTGTTGAATGACAGAACTCAACGCCGCGTTTTGTCTCGTTACCAGAGGGAGAAAGTTAAAAAAACACACTCGATCAAGTCGGAATCGAAGCCGCAACTATCGCGTTTACAGTTAGATGCTTCGTATACCGTTGCACCACTACGGTCTCATTAATGGTTCTATTGAGTACAAGTATTTGACAATAATGTAAGTTGAAATTACGATAATATTAAGCATATTTAGGACGTCGCTCAGTGGATTTCCTACCAGATAAACTGGCGGTCTAAAATTATGTTTAATAACATAAATCAGTGATAAAGTCGTCGGGAGCATTTGGATGCGGGTAACGCAAGACTCTTCGGCATGGATATCCTTGGGCGAGGCCTATGTCCAGCAGTGGACGCCATCAGCCTGGAAATGATGATAATGATGTGGCATATTTCATATTGCTTAAATTTATCTTGAAATGAGCAAGAAATCTGCTGTCACATTAGAAATTTTGTTTTCCACTTACTGCTTATTTAAATTACTTTATACCCGATTACGTTTAACCTGACTGCGCCTATATATTTCATAATAATTTAAATTACCAAAATATAGTGTACTTGTGTTAAATCCCAAGGTTCTCCACTATCCCCCCAATTTCGGGACACTTTATTTGCCAAAATGTGAGTCAAAGCCATCACCTTTACAGCCAGACGCTGCAATACTGCGCCACGACAGTATCTCTACTAATATTTATGGATACAAACATTTTTATCTTAATAATAAATTGTATATAATAAAGATGTTACGTGACCATTTTTGCAACATCTCTGTACAACACACGGATGGATTTATATGTTGTTTTAATAAACATTAAATTCCAACATGGCTTATGTATACGATATTAGTTTTTATGTGTACAACGAACAAACATTCGATTAAGCTGTTATTTACGTTTATTCGATACATATAAATAAAAAGGAATAAAGTGACTTTTTATTCGTTTGCTTTGGCGCTAAGTACATAGTCGAAATTAAAACTTTATAGTTTTTTATCTGCTTCATTCAATGTCAAGTTGATATTGTACAGAATTATTATATGGGATTAACTGTGCATTGTTTTCTCTACTTAATATTTTTAAATATTCGATGTTGTTAATATTTTTAAATATTCGATTTTTAAAATTAAATAATATACTTTGTTATACCAAAAACAAAAAAAATCTTCTTTAGTTTCTGTTTCCTATAAACATATGTGCATGTATCTACATCAGAGGTCCGCGTACCCAGCGGTCGTCCCACAAAGCGCGACAGCCGACAGGCTACCGCTCGGATATACCATATAGATAATACTTATATGTACGAAAGCTTTCGTTTGAGCAAGTATATTATTAAAAGCTCACAGTCTACAAATAGTGCAGTTGCAATATTATTGCCTGTAAGGTTGGCTGTAGGTTCATTGCTCAATCAGTTAGTGATTTACACTAATTTTCCCACAAGAATAACGCGGCGTAGTGTTCTGCCACTTTTTATTACTGAATTTGGGCAGAAAGTGGAAAATAGAGTGTTTTGAAACTAGGTTCTTTCTGTCTGTTCCTTGTCATGTGCGGCATAAGCGTGAAGCTGATAAAAAATATGTGTTCCAAAAATAAAGTCACAAAAATTGGCTGCTGTCAGCATAACTCAGGAAAAGTAGAATTAAGACTTAAGACTCTAATTTTACTAAATAATAAATAATTATTTGTTCACGTGACTTGTTCATGACATCATTTTGAATTTCAATTGTTTCTTTATGAAATTCTGCTTGTGTTATAAGTGAGAGCTAGCAGTGAGTTCCATACTTAATGGATATTATACAATTCGTTTTGTTCACTGACGCCCCCCGCTACGTCTGAAACTAAACAATTCGTCGGGATCTACGCATTGAGACGCTGGACGAGTTTGTCGCTCGATTAGTGCGCAGGGTTTAAACCAAGGCGGTGTACTCCCGCAATCACCGCCTCCGCACCATCGCCCCTTGGCACGCCCGCCCATCGGTATTATATTTTCTAGGGACTTCCTTAGTGCCATTCCATCGTGATACCGGAGTAGCGTTGAGCACCTAAGCAACTTCAGGGAATCTGGCTGAGTTGATCGTACGAGTAACCAGTGACTCCCATAAGAGGTATCTCAGGTCTCCAGGGGATCTTCCAGTGACTCGCTCATAGTTATGGGCGACGGCTGCAACCTCGCTGGCTGGCTGGGGACAATGACCCGAAACAATTTCTTCTTTCCCCTTGCGGGGGAGTGAAATGATCTTACGCGGCATTCTTCATTTACGTATGTTCGTATGTGTGTATATTATCATTTTAATTACGACAACAGAAACCATATTAGGAAGTAAATAATAACTATACTCTGTTTTATACCTTTAAGAATTGTTGTAACAATTCTTATTAAAATAAAGTTACCTATCGATGTAATAAAACCGCAATAAATGTAACAGACATCCTTAAGGTGTTCTTTAACATGTAAAAAGAGCAATCTACTGGTATTTTATAACTACATTCATAGGGTTAAATGATAAAGATGTATATTATTTCACTTAAACAATACAAAAGTAATAAAGCAATTGTAGAATGTGTAACATTTTAGTTTAACACATTTTTTCTATTCATAAATGGTTACGATAAATATGTATGGCATTTACTACTTATGTTGCCATAGGTGTATGTTAAATATATTGAAATATTCCATTTGTAAAAACAAAAATATAGTTTTTTTTAGCTTCACATTTTATCCTGGGGTACGAGGTAGACTGAGTGAACGGAGCGCCAAACGCTATGGTTAAGAGGTATGCAGGACCTTTTTTGCCTTCTGCCTCTTTTCCATTGTTATAAACGATTTTATCATACAAGTTCTCCAGGAGGTTCTCAGGTATTTTGAGTCACTATCTCCCAGTATGAAAACTGCTGACCAAAACTGTCATAGAAATTATCACGGGAGGAAAACGTAAGCGAGAAAGATCAGTATTTACGAGAGTTTCAGTTATTAACGAGAAAGATCAGACATAAAAGCATCGGAAGGAGCAGCTTGTACGAGGAAAGCATATGATTGTCAACTGTCAAGTGATCTGTGGGAAGCCTTTGCCGAAATTAAAATAAACTATTTACCTATGTCTAGTATACATTTAGTTAATGTGTAGTTAAAATTACAGTTTGCTAATAATGGCTATTTATATTCTATTTTATTCTATCCCTCAGTATAATATAAACTATATTATATTCTCGAAACTCAGAGATCGAGTCAGAAAGCTCGTGATCTGCCCCTATCTTCTTTCTTACTCTAGTAGTAAAAAAATATTCATACATAGATATTTTGTAAGCTTCTATTAAATATAATTTAAGTCTTGCTTCCATTTAGATGCTATCTGATATCGATGAGGCGCGACGATAAATAAAATATGACGTAACTAACGGTAAATGCTTTAATGTTTACTTGCTTTTATATAAATTTTATTTGATACGTGGAACACGAAATCACTTATAATACTTTACAAAATAGTTAAAATCTAAAAAGTACGTAATAGAATTTACAGCTGTAAGAAAAGGAATCCAGAGGGTTAAATAAAAAAAACTTTCAGGTGTAATATATATATATATATATATATATATATATATATATATATATATATATATATATATATATATATATATATATATATATATATATATATATATATATAGTGACTGAAGCACAGGTGGAATATCCGAATAGAAGTAGGTATATAAATTTCATATTTTTTTTGATACGAGATAGTTTAGTGAGTACATGCAAAATAAATCAACCCAGCCTCATTTACTTGCGCTGATATCGCCTCTGATATCTTTGATAGCTGGCGATAATATATAAAATAATGACAAGTACAGACGCAGGAGCTTAAATTGCTAAAGTGAGTGTAGGTACATATCGAAACAAAAACCAGCATGATGACTAATTCATCTTATTAACAAATATATAATAAATTTTAAGTCTTTATTACTAACCTATAGTAGGTCTAGAAAACTATTTTACTGGATCCCTTTTTTACATGCACTGTATAATTGATAATTGTATAAAGCTACCTCTTTTCCGATTACTCTCCTTCGGGATTTCTCCATATAATGTGACATTGGTGAAGTTTATTATGCTCAAATAGCACCGAGAAACGTCATAACAAAAAGAAACAGAACATTTTGACACTTAGGTCTGTTGTTAATTTAAAGAATTCCGATTTGTCTGTCCTATGATAATTATTCTTTAATTTATTATTGAATATGATGAAATCTATGAATAAATTGCTTTAACAGTATTTTCTTTTTTAAATTTGCATTCAATCGCACAAGTGGCAGGCAGATAGAGCCTAGTATAAATATAATTAAGACAGTTCATTCTCCAATTTTAAATTCCAATTTAAATTTAATTAGTAAGTAATTATACTCTTTATATATTAATATGATATTTCCTGTGTGTGTACATTGTAGCATCCAGTTTAAATTAGCCTTCACTACGCAGGAATTTGCGAGCCGCCATTAACAGAGGGCTTAAAACTTTCACGCACCTACATATTGATCGAACACGCATAGTTGGTAAAGTGTAAAGCAGCTAACTTTCTTAGTAGCTTTTATCACTTATTTATTATGAACATGGAGAAGGTCAGATCTTCAGGTCATCAGGTTCACAGATAAATAATAATGATGCATATGAAAAATGTCGAGAAAAAGGAATAATATTTTTTGATTTATCACATGTAATAAGATATATCTTAAGATACAACAATTATATCCTAAATATTGTATTAATATTGGCTATTTTAAAATATCTTCTACCTATTATTATCTCTCGCTATACAAGAATCTGAGCTGTACCATTAACATCGCAGCTGAGAGCTTTGGCATACCTCTACGCGTTTATTAGGGTATTGATAGGATACGCTATAATTGGTGCTGAATGCTTAAAGAATCTATTCTATTAAAGAAACATTTCTTAAGGAATGCTTCGGGATAAGAAATAGTAGGTAGTCGTATCAAAATTAACAATTATATTATTTATAAATATTTGTTTCTTATGTAACTTACAAGCCATTTTTGGGATATCTTATTCGGTGGAAACATGTATATATGTAATTTTCTGTTTTTGCATCTTGTATGTGAAGAAACCTAGTAGGATGGCGCGCTTTAAGTTATTTTCCATTTGCTACAAATTTCGGAAATTTTATTAATTTAGTCCATTGAGTCGCTGAATGAAAATAGCGATACTCTACCGCGTGAAAGCCAAGCCCATAATGATTGCGTGTACAGTCTAGCAGTACCTAATCGCCACGATAGAGTCGCTACTGGATTTTGTATAATAATGTAACTATTAAATATATATGGGGGTAACCTTCTCACGAGCTACTCGTAATAATAACACACCATTTTTATCACCAGACACCTGACTTAACAACCTGACTGCTGCCTATTATTTAATTTGAGGCTGTTGATAAGGTGGGCGTCCGTTAGTCTTGTTTAATAGTCTCCAAACTCTTTATAATATGTATGTATATGTATGTAAATCATCAAAAAATATATTATGACTTTTGGATTTCAAAAACAATGAAAATTATAAAAACAATATTATATTATACAAACAAATCGCGTCTAAAACGGTAGTAACTTAAAAGTGCTTTAAAATATCAATGGGCCATAAAATTAAATTTTACACAGTATCCTTTTTTGTAGCCATTGTTGTGTTCTTTATACATTTCGTCACTATTTTTAGTTGGCTATGATAGGGTGTACTTATATTAATGAATAATAAATATAAACCAAGTTATAAAGGCATACGCTACACGTATTCTCGTATATACGAATTTTAGGCTTTCGTCTCTATATATTACAATTTCCAATGAAACATTTTTAATATAGAAATCGAAAATAAAAAAAAAAATTAATGGACAGAAGTGTTATTTTGTAAGCATTTATTACAGTGCTTTCTCATCATAGTATTCTGCATTATGTACAGGTATAAAAAAAATTTAAAATTGGTTCCCACAAAAATTATTTTTTTATTATATAAAAATTTTGAAATTATTGAAAAAAATACTCATTGCAATCGTGTATGTATATGAGACTTTTATATTCACACATTCGCAATCAGTCACCCGTCAGCCGTCGTCCGCCATCATCACTGAACAATGCACTTACGATACACTTCCTACTTGTGCTACGTGCTTCAATTTACACTAGTTTCACATATATTTCACATAGCTATATAAATTAGAAAACTATTTTTATATACTAGAAATATATTCAAATGTCGTGAATTCGTATACGTTTATCTGTAAGCTTTCACTTACTTTCAATCTAGCCTAGCCTATAACCATCAAGTCTACAGTCGTTGTAGCATATTCTTTTAAATAATAAATAGTAATAAAAATAGGTTTATGTACAACATAAATATTTAATATTACTAAATAAAAATAAAACCTTGCCTAAAATATACTAAAAAAATTCTAAAATGTTTGATAACGTTCAATATCCAAGATGGCAGCATTTCTTCACTGGGCAGCATTTCTTCACTGAGCTAGGAAATTGGCACCTCTTAGATCACCGAAGTGACAGATCACAATTCTTTAAAAAAAATTTTGTACTAGGAACCCACGGACCTAAGGACCTCCTTTTCAATACACTACAGCATTACTATTAAATTTTAAGGTACTATTTAATAATCCTTTTATTGTGAATTGATTAATAAGGCTTATTAGAAATTGTTTTCGTTTTTAGACTTTACAAATGTGATATTTATTTATAAAAAGACTTTTAGTTTTAATAAAGCAGTGGAAAAATTATATAACATTTACATATATCGATAATAATTTTTTCGATCGTGATAAGCGTTAATAAAGGTAAAGTTAGGGGTGGTCTGTACGTTTCTTTGAGAATAGGTAATTTATTTATGAGTATGCAATGTCGATATATGAATATTAATATGACAGGTTGAGATGTGTTAAGTGCCTAATGTTTGGGGAATGTTCTTTTTAAATATATTTTTATGCTAGGGATTTTTAAATATATGTATATATCTATTATCTATATATAAAACTCTTTTGTTACTGAGTAACTGACAGACAATCTGGAATATATGCCATGTTCCAGGTTAGTGCACCACAAGGCTCACATAGGATCCTATGCGATTTCAGGCGAATACTAAGAGATGATATCGCGAAATCCCAACGCCAACGGAAAAAAAGCTGGATTTTACGCTTTATAAATCCTCGTTAATAAAGTTGCGTTGAGATGTTCACTTGTTTATTATTGTCTCAAAATGACAAAAAATCTGAGTATGTTTTTTAAAACTTATATATATAATAAAACCAATTAGCTCAAGCTTTCTGCTTACACTCAATCTCAACAACAAAGTCAAGTCAAGTAGAAATATGCATAAAAAAAATTAAACCTTTTTATCACCTACGCCTTTCCCAGGGTAGGCTGAAAGAAACTTATATCCAAAAAGTCACTGTCCGTTCTTCGCCGGAGGATATCGCACGTAGTGTTACCAGAGCGAGCCGCGAAATGAGCAATGTCGCATTGTGATAGCCTCACAGTCAAAACAAATGTTAAACAACATATTAAAGTAAATACATTGTCAGTAAAGAGGTGGCTATTTATCTTTAGAAACAGGTACGAATAAAATCTCAATAATCAGGTATTTAAAAAAAAATATCAACTTTTAATATTGTCATCAACTGTCAATTATTTAAATTCAACATCATTTTTTTCTACATTATACATGATCTCTCCGGAAATGCATAGGATTGGATACATATATTTCTTAAGCACTGAACCGATATTGATGACACTTGGACTTCCCATATGCTTGAATAAACCTATATATGCTATAAACCTATTTTAAATGCAAAAGGAAGGGAATCTATCTCGAAATGACATTTATTTCATTCCATTAGCAAGAATATTCACAGCATTTAAAGTGTATTGTGATTGCAAGCAACGGTTCTAACAGCACAATATAAACAAATGGAAATTATGATAAGGAAATATATATTTATATTTATTAATTACTATAATTAAACACGAACACGTTTAGCTGTCTAACCGTTTAAAATTAAATCTAGATATAGATTTTTTGTACGTTTTCTAGTTACACAAAGTTGTCAGGAGGTACAGCAAAAAGTAATAAGTTAAATATGGTAATGAGGTGACGGGACGGACAGACAGGATGTGACGCGGCAGATATGTGGCTTTTTCACTGATTAGTTTCGTTATGGCTTAGATGTCGATATAGAAAAAAATGCTCATGGGCTTCCGGGTGGTAAATACCTACTTGGTGTTATACGTAATTATGTTCTGACAGCGTCTAGTACCAAAAGATATATCAAATCCCATTCCCAGTCGACTGTCCCACTTCCACTCCGGGGGTATAATAAAATAAAAAAAAATAAATCAGGCTATATTCTCTGACCAAGACATCTTGCAACATAATTTTTCCTTTTTAATTTTAAGTAACAATATATAATTGTTTTTTATTACTTTTGTTTTTTTTTAAATTATTATTTTCCTCTTTATTTTAATTAATCAGCACATGCTATTGTAGTAAAACATACTCTCTTAATATAAAAATTTACAGATTTTGATATAGATACAATTTATATATATATATATATATATATATATATATATATATATATATATATATATATATATATATATATATATATATATATATATATATATATATATATATATATATATATATATACTCCGGGGGTACAGTTATACGTAAATAATCTTAATTTCTGTGCTCTGGTAGATAAAGCGAAGCGTTGACTTCCATCACTCACACATGATATCAAGAGTATGGTGTCCTTGTTTAGTTGAATTATTAATTAAAAAAAAACTTGCTTATAATAATGTACTATACACTAGGTTATTTTAAGAAAATACGTCCGTTCTATTTTCGGTACGTGTATGTATGTAGATCGAACTCGCAGCTCACACACCAATGCCTGTCCTACTTCGCCATAAAGGCCGAAACAACAAAATTAACAATTATATTTGTGACTCTAATATATAAAAAAAACTTATTTTATGTACAGAGTACAAAAAAATACGCCCACGCAAACTGAACACGATAAAAATAATATTTCTTAATACACATATAGAAGTAATTTTATTAAATTCATTCCTTATCCAAGTACCAAAACCACGTCTAAAACACGTGCCTTATCAAAGATGTCCTTTTTACCCATATTCCAAACAATCCATTAACGATCCATTGTGCACTGTAATACGTTTCCAAAACATACACAAATAAAAGATTTCAAGATAAGCACGATACGGCTAATTTGCCTCGCATTTCTGCCATACCGATTCGCCCTTTTTTAATTTTGTAATAATTTCAATTTGTTCAATTAAACTTGAACTGTTGGTTTATGTATTATAAGGATATTGTTTAACTTTCACTTATCTTATTATTTTCTTTTTAAAATCGTACAATGTCAAGTTAAATACTTAGAAAGAATCAATGAAGTCTATGAGAATATATCGAGCCACTACCATCGTTCTACGTACACCGTATTAAATTTCTAAATAAGAATTTGGCATGATGACACATATCCATGTAAAATATAAAAATCTTTTTTTAGATGTTTTAGAAAACGTATAGAAAATTATAAAGTGGGACTCGAACCTGCACCGCTTGGATACCGACTAAGCAATTTTCGTCGAAATTCTTATACGCTTGTTACAATTTATTTTTGTTATTAGTATGAATAAGATAGTCTCCTGTCAAATACTGTATTTGTCGGGTACATTGAAAAGGTTTTAATGACACGAATTCACTTCTTTCTATATATTTTACAAATATGAATTCAACATATATATTTCGATATTTAAAAAATTAAATGACTTAAAAAAAATCAGGTTAAATTTATGTGTCAAAATTTAACTGTATTATGAAATCTAGATGTTTGTACAAAATAAATAATATTCAATATATGATTTATTTCAAAACATTTTTAACATTTTTAAACATGAGAATTTACTTAATTATACAATAAAATAATAATTTATAAAATAAATTAAAAGATTGAACACTTTATATTTCATTAAATAACTACCTATATGACTAAAAAATTTTAAACATTATGTTTTACGTTTCATACGAGTCTTTGGATTAAATGTTAATAATTTAATACTTGGAATAAAAATAATTAGCTGCTATATACGTATTGTAGGCATTGTGGCTGTCCAGGCTATGCAAAGTATCGGTAATAAATGTATCGGGCGCTATCTTCAAAGGCGCATCGGTCTTTGCGCGCGCCGCGGCTGTCGCGTGCGCATATGTAGAGAGAATGTTGTATAGTTGCAGACAAGCTGTTAAAGATATTCAAAGCTACTTAGTTTTAATGCTAAGCTTAATTTAAGAATTATGATGACCTAGAATGTAGACAAATTATTGTAGATGGATGACGGATGACGCATGGATGACAAAGTTACACACACACAGAGAAACATCTATATGTGTGTGTATTATTTTTACATAGCACTCCACAATGTAATAAAAATAATCGAATTGATATTTTAATTTAAATATGCAGTATATAGACAGTCTCTTGATCCGTAATCATTTAAATTTAAAATTATTTTATTTTCTTAGCATCAATATTAATTGTAATACTATTGATATATAAAATTATATTACTTTTCATACTAAAAACTATCATGTCTATATTAACATTAGTTTTTTATTAATTGTTACTTAAAATTGAATTAAGTTTTCCATAATTCAACTCTTTACAATAACAAATAGAATAATTTCGAATTTGGTTAGGTTTCTTGTATATAAGATAAAAGTGTAATTTGTAAAATTTCAGGTAGCATAGTGTCTGTTTGTGTTTAATCTAAAGCATAATTTAGTCACAGCTTTCGCTGGTTGAAGCCTTTATTATCAGTCCGCTGGATATTTATCGACCCAGTAATGCCTATTACCAGTTGGTCTGACGCCGTTTCGTTCGTTTACTTTAGTTCTACTATTTGGCCAGGCTTGCCACTTGCCAACCGGCAAATATGTCCCCTTTTAATGGGGTATAATGTAAGAATATGTTAACAACTCTGTCTAACTGTTCACTAATTTATATTTTAACTAATTAGTTAAAATGCTATTGCATTTGAGGATTTACAATTAAATATAATAATATGATCTCTTATTACGTTTTTTTTTTTGATATTAATGTTTTTATAATGGACGGTATGAAGGAGCCTAAGAGTTTGGAAACGTGCAGTGCGATATTTTGAAATTTGCTTTATTCTCTTTTCAACATCTTCTGTTTTAACATTTTTAATAAAATACATTTCTCATATACTAGAAAGTAATATAAAAATGAGAAATTGCTTGGAATAATACTTCATATATCGAATTTTAAAGTAGTGCATTTACTATTGACTTATATTATTTATATATTTCAAAATATGAAAGCTTACCCATTGGTGCGTCAAGGGTACAGGCCATCAGTGACTAGGGATCCAAAATGATCAACGTCTCAAGTAATACTGCTTTCTGCATCCAATTTTTGATTCCACGTGTAAAAAATTTACCGCTATTCTTATAAGAAATATTTTCGTTCATCATTTTCACATTTAACATATAATCAAGTATAAAGAATAACAGTCTATGTATAACAGGTGTTTAGTTCTTTTTGTATATTTTTTATTATAGAAAAATAATTGTTAAGTGAAACAAATTCGCTGTCAACTCTACACATTGATTGTTGTAATAGAATTTTTAAAGCTATGTATTATTTTAAATACCTATAGCAGGATAAGTCAAGCGAAACCAAATGTAAAGTGGAGGAAGTAAACATATTGGTTAAGTGCGAGTAGTACTCGCGCACCGAGGGTTCCGTACCTATTTCATGATCGATATTCTTCTGACGAAATATTTATTGTTATAGCGGCAACGGAAATATATAATTCATGAAAATTTCCTTTTTCTAGCTATCACGACTTATGAGCTACAGTCTAGTGAGAGACAGACAGCGGAGGATTAGAAATAGAGTACCGTTTTTACCTATTAGGCCAATTAAATGACCATTCCCCTAGTGGGAATCGAACTCACAAACGTAACGTTTATAGTTAAACACTGTCCTACAAAGCCATAATGGTCCCAAGAATGTATAGATAGGTATATTTTTAATTATTTACTGAGATCATCCGTCAACGGTATTTCAGTCAATATAATTTTTAAATGTTTTTCTTTTTCATAAAAAGTCTTGAAAGAAACGCGCAATACCACGCTATACAGCTAGCCCTAAACATGCATATAATTACAGAGTTATATTCAAGTAATTTTCATACTTATTGCTATTACGCAAGTATTGAAATCATAAACAATTCAAGAAATATTTATGAATGGGACGGACAATGAGAGTCGGGTCTAATAAATAGCTGACTAGACCTTTAGCTATTAAAGCCCTTGTAGTGTTATATACGTTGCTAAGCCGTATATATTATTGTGTTTAATGAACTGTATGTACGCTAATAAATGTATATGGATAAATAGTTTAGGTTAAGTCATTTAGTCATATATAGGCGTTTAAGTTTAATTTTCGATAGCTGATAATTGCATGAAATTCGAAAACATAGCTTATATTTTAGCCTATAAGTATTATTAGATATAGTATTCATATATCTTCTTGCTTTTTTTGCTTAGGTATTAGGTATTATGGTATTTTAGGATGTAATTTTTAAAAATAGACGGCGAGTAAGCAAGAAGCAAGTCACTTGTTGTTTATTCATTCATGTTTTATTATAAATTATTTTTTCCAAGTAACGACTTCCTTTAGATATAACATTTACGTGCATTATTACCCACTATACATTGAAAGATCTTACAATTTTTGCATTTTACGTCCTTATTGCTATTTAAATGTAACATAAAATCAGATCCGCTTGGTAATTTATGGGGAACTCCCCTTCGCACTTTATATTTGGTTGTGCCGTAAAAATTGCTAACAACTTATACTTAGAATGAATTATAATATGCATAAATCATAATGTGGGTGAATTACTTTATTAGTGAAGACGTTGTATAAAAAGGCTTTAAGTTCGTTATTTTCACAGGCCAATGTCTCTAAGACGCGTAAAACAATATATTTTAAAAATGTATTAATATTTTACCGCAACGGAACGCAAACTGGCATCTCTTGGAATTTGTCCGTCCGTCCGTACGGAAGGACGGGTTCCTGATAACTAAGACATCCAAGTTGTTATCATGTTGTGTCGAAATTCTTATACGCTAAGTACAACTATTTATGTTATTTTTTATATATGTTTATATATATATTTTAATATACGAGTATATATATATACTTATAATAGATATTTAGAAGAGAATTTATCTATATGTAAAAGTAAGTATATTACATATATGATGTATTTATTAAGCTTCTAGTAATCTACAATATAATATTGAAACTTCAGTTTACTAAACTATAATTAATATCAACTGTATAAAATGACTTATCAATTTCAAAAATATTTTATCAATAATTTTTTTTACATAGCTATTCTAATAAATAAAATTGGAGTGTCTGTTTTTAATATTAAAATAGTCCGCTTTTACTACATACATATGAATACGGTATACGGTACATATACCTATACGGTACATATACCAAAATAATATTTTTAAAATTTTTGCCTGTCTGTCTGTTTGTTCCGGCTAATCTCTAAAACGGCCGGCCTGATTTTAACGGGACTATCACTGACAGGTAGCTGATGTAATAAGGAGTAACTTAGCCTACGTTACTCTGAACTTTTATTTTAGAAGAAAAAATAATTAGAGTTAATACGAGTATTTATGTACAATGTGATTCCATATAACGTATTGAAGCGATCACAACTCAGTTTTAAGCGGCGAAGTCGCGAGCGCGTTGCTAGTTCAGCTTGGTTCTTGTATTCTCCCATCAAAAGGTTATTCACATTGGGCGTGAACTACCGAAATAAGGGCTCCAATTCTTTACTACACCATACATACTCGTACATACAAGTCAAAACAATGTTTTAACATCCCGTAAGGGGTCGATACATCAATATTTGCAGCGCGCACGGGGGCGGGCAGCGGCTTGTAATTACAGGCAATGCTCGCCTCGGGCCTAACAAATTTAGTAATTTTAATTTTATTTGGGTTTGCTTTGGGTTGCCAGTGTCATATATTATTTTTTCTATATAAATGATCATTTACATATTAGATTTAGGTTAAACCAAATATAATGTAACCTTAATATCATAATTATAAATAAAAAAAAGCAATTACTCTTATATCTTATATATTTAGCTAATTTAGTAAATATATTCTAAATATTCACTCATTTTAATATGATTTATTTTAAGGCTGCATGTATTTAATACATTAGCTTGATATGACAGCCCTTACATTACATTGCAACGTTCTGTGCCTTTTTGCATGTTCTTCGCACACTCACTAATGCTTGGACGCATGTGAGGCACGCTTTAAGAAATTATAATGATTAATACGTTTTGTTACTGTATAACTAATAATTACGTGCAATTTAAATTATTGCCATATTAAGAAATTTAGAATCGCTGTGTGAATTGATTATTCATTTATTTTGCATATTGCTTTACTGTTGCTTTATGGAGAGTATATACACCTACTGTTAATACATTTGTTGTTGCGAAAGTAAGGATTTAAATGTTTTTATATAAATAATATTGTAAAATCTTCTTGGCAGGAATTAAAATGAAATATTTCAAAAATGTGTAAAAAATATTTGCCAATTTATTTATGTATAAAATTAATCATTAAAAGTAATCAATAAAAGTAATCATTAATACATTTTCATAGAATAGAATAATACTTTCATTATTTTGGATTTTAATCAAGCCTTGTGTGTGCCAAATGAGTATCGGAGTCCTTGGCAACATGTAAATTTGGATGGCAGATTAAAATTCTTATATTTATTATGATATATAGTAGTTGAGAAGCTATTCGGGACCCCCGTGGCTTACAGTCTTAGGCACGCGTCCCAAGGGAAGTATGGGACTGCAAGTAGTATATTTAATGTAAAAGACAAAGTGTTGATGTATTTATGAAGATAGAATTTAAAAGTAATTTGTTTAAATAATAACGTTCAATAGGATTAAATTAAGATGTGGTTTTATAGAATTGCTTATCTAGTATCTTATGATTATAGCAAAATATGTCAATTTAAACATATTGTGTGATTTTTTTATCAACGGGGAATCGAACCCATAACCGTCACGAGCACAGTCAGTAAATAATCATTAAATGTAGTTTAAATGGAGATTTTTTTAAATTTTTATTACATCATAAATATAAATTATATATAGAGGCATGGAAAAAAAATACAAAGCTAAAGAATATAATTTTTATTGGTTCTTATCAATTTTATATAAACAGGAAGAACTTAGTGTCGCAGTGCGAGTGTCTTTAACTAAATCTAATTGCGTATACTAAGGAATAAATCAACTAATATTTTCATACAAATTATATTAAAACTATGAGATATTTTCCTTGAAAAAAAAACTCTTACAATTTATACAGACAACGTAAAATAATAGACCAAAATCAATAATAAAAAAAACATCTATATCTACAGACTTATTGGAAGAACTAAGATTTCGGTTAAGAGGATGCTCTAAAAATATACAAAAATAGTTACAAATAAATAATCTTTTACATAGGAAACGTTAACGATACCTCGTATAGGATCAGATTAAATCAGTACTTCTTATAGTACCTTGTGTAGCACCAAGTTACATACAGTAGAGAATTATTGCTATAGCAAGAAATGCTTAAACTGATTGGTTTTTGGGCAAGAAACCATCATTATTAGCTCTCAAGTGATAAAATATAATTATAAAAAGGACAAAAATACATTTTTTAATAACAAATTCCATTTTCATTCCTACATGTTGGACATAATTTGTAATTTTGTAAATAATTGACATACATATACTTTGTAATATTAAATCACTGATCTCTTATAACTCTTTGGGCTACTTTAAGAGCTTTGTAACATTCGTCAATTGCTGTAGCAGGTCTGTCTAACTCCAGCTAGAATGACGCTAAATTCATCATCTGGTCGTACATCAGAACCAGCGGGAGCTGGCGTGTACGGTCCGGCGGGTGGCGTTCCCGATATCACTGAAGCGTATGGGGATGGGTACATCCTTTCTGAACAATATTCGGGGGCAGGCGATTGCTCCGAGCAATATGGTGGACGATACTGTTGTTGTTGTTGTTGTTGTTGTTGCTGTTGTTGTTGATGTTGTTGCTGTTGCTCATATCTATATTGTTCCATTGCACCTTCTGTCCCATAATCAAGATATTTGTCAAACTCCCTTGCATCTACGTCTGATTCAGGTGTTCCAGTTCGTATTTCTGATCTAGAGTTTATCATTCCTTGCTCTTCCTGAGGCTGATTCGGTGGTTCCTCGGCAAAGTAAGTTCCACCTGCATTATACTCTTCATACTCAGTTTTGGGCTGTTCCGGATAATGAGATCCATAAGGATCTTCTGTCTTATACATTTGCTCATATTGTTCGTATGTGTGATATTGAATGTATTCCGTATTAAGAGGGCCACTGGGCGCTGATGACACTCTAGGTGCTGTAGATCCTAGAGCTTGTTGGTCTTGGGACGTTGCCACTGGTGGGAAAAATGTTCCAGTTACAACAGGAGCTTGCTCCGCTAACGTCCTCTGAGTGCACATAACGTACATGCCATTAGCCATTCCCATAGCTGCTACTGGCGCTGGGGAAAATGAATTTGGAGTTCTAAACGATTTGTACGAGTACGAGTCGGATATGGACGAAGCGTTAATAGCTCTTCGCCTCTCCTCATATTGGAAGTTTTCTTTTTCGTTTTCGACAGGTGAAGCATCAGGGGTTGGTAATGGAGCTTCAGCTGGGGCACTTCTTCTTCCTTGAGGCTCTGGAGACCTCGCTGGGGACGACTCGGGAGTTTGAACGTGACCATTATACTGAGTCGATTGGAATGAGTCTGAAGCAAGTGGCGAGGTTCTATATGGAGAAAACCCAGCTCCCGGATTATGTGAAAAACGTGTATCTGGCGAATCATTGTTGGCAGCGTAAGGCGATCCAAGCGTACCGGAAGTAGGCGGTGGGGCGCTAGAGGGTGCATTAGGTTGGTTAGGCCTAGCTTTATTCTGTTTTCGTCGTCGTGGCCTGTACTTATAATTGGGATGCTCTGTCATATGAATTACGCGTAGTCGCTCAGCTTCCTCGACGAATGGCCGCCGGTCTTGCGGCGTCAGGGAGCGCCATTTTTTGCCTAGAAAAGATCAAAAAAAATACAAAATTACAAATCATATATTTTTTCGTGTAAAACAATAAATATGATAAATTTCCTAGCAAATGTTTAAGTATTTTTTTTATATCATTAATCTATGTTTATAAGAGACAACCAAATAGCACTTCAGTTATTTATAACCGTGTACATTGTTGCGAAATTGTTTCTTTTAAGACTATTAAATTCACGGATAAAATATACATAGCTATAAAAAAAGAGACTAAAGAATCATTATTAACATTGCTCGGCAGTGTCAAGATAGCATTCCCAAGCATAATATTAGTAGAATTTTATGAATGCAAAATAGACAGCAGCTGTCACAAAGTCAGGTTAAATAATCACGATAGTGTTTATCAAATAACTATAAAACACCTACTGTGAGTGTTCCATAAATAACCTTATACACTGTTACAAACAACATATTTTACTTTAACACATTTTAAACTTTATGTTCTAAAGCATAGAGCTCTGTTTGTTTTGCAATTGAGAGCTTAAGGTTGGCGAAGGCATTATCAGGAGCTTTTACAATCTTTAAGGATATTTATCAATGGGACGCTACTTGCTACTGGCGTAAGGTAATTTTAGAGAGGAGGCTTGTCGATGAAAACTTAGGTATGAATAAAAATTTTAGATAGTTATTTTATATTTATATGAATAACTCTAAATATGAAATAAATAGTTAAACATGTTTCGATATGTTTAAGAGTTTTAAGAAACAGCCTATTTTTATTTTTTTTATAAATTTTAAAATATGATAATTTTTTTCCAGGAGCTTAATATTTTAAATTTTCAATACGTGATATAAAAAAAACATATATAATATATAACTAGATGACTTAGTGAAGTTATTTACTAGAGTATACTAAATTCAATTCTTTAAAACATATAAAATATTTATTACTTTATAACTATTTTAAGTAAATAACTTTAATAACAAAAGTAATTGACGTTTAAAATTTTAATGATTCGACGTGGATGCACAAAAAATTTTGAAGCACACAACTTGAACCTGTTTGACTGATGTCAAATGTCAAGTTGACAAATGGAGAAGGGCTCCTCATCGGTCGGTTAGTGCTGCGCATTATCGATATTTGGATGTCGATACTACTATTTTACTTATGTTAAAATAAGTTGATTGAATTGTAGTAACATGAGTAACTTATATTTTAACTGGAGAAACAAAACTTATTAAGTGAATTTCATTTATTTAATTCATTACTAATAAAATTTAGACCACCATTATCTATTTCTTTGCCTTGACGTCATTTATTAACGAAATAATAACAAGACTTAACATAAATCAAAAAGCTGTTTCTATTAGTTTTAAAAGTTTTTGGTATTCAGCATGAGATGAGCCTAAAACAGACGAGAAGTGACTTTACAAAAAGTTATCTTTATCAATTCTAAAATTTTTTAAATTTCTCTGGTAACTCAGTTCGCGGAGAACAAAAAATGAAATCTCTCCACACTAGTATCTCTACTTAACCTGCTATACTCTAAAGATTAATGCTAAAAACTGTTTCCCTTGTACTACACATACATAAACTTACTTAATTGCTAAAAGTTAATTTATAATAAAATGTTATACTCTTAACTGTTATACCAGGGCAAAGTCATCTCAAATAATTAGTGTTCTATACATATAATATGTATGTATGTAACAAATGATGTGTCCATGCGTACGGGACCACCAGTAGCGTGTAGAAACCTAACACCGTGTTATCTCTTATAGTGTCGTTGATAAAGCCTACGCGTGTGTAAAGCGAGAAATATTAATAGACTAAGTGTATTGCTTCTTAATGTTTTGTATGGAACAGAGATACGATCCTTATTTGGTTGAGTCTTTGTTGTAAAAAGAAAGTTATGTTTTTTTTAATATTATATTTGGTGTAGTCAAATCAATTTTTATTTATCATGACCATTGAGTTTTGGGGTTCTATGTTTCTGATGTTGTCTAATGAACGTAAAGACTGCAACTTCAAATATTGATAAGTAAACTTGTATAAAGCCCATGATGTGTTGATATGGATCTAAGATATTGTTTTCCAGTGTTAAGATGCTCAGTTTCTCAGCTGCCGTCCATTTTTCTAGGCAGAGTGAGGAAGTAGAAATCATTTATGCCTCCGAGTGGGAATCGAACCCACAACCGTCATGATTATAGTCAGACGCCGTGATGAAGATTAAATTATGTGATTTAAATAAGAAAAGAATTTTGGTAAGAAGTCATTTTCATTTTTACTTAGCAAAACAGTTGAACTGGAGCATATGTTTGAAGTGACATTAAATTAAACGTCAGGAGAGTATCTAATATTATGCATTACATAAAAGCTGATAAATATGCTCAAATTATTTTTTTTACTGGCCTATTTAAAAGTCACTAACACCTGTGTAAGTATTTTTTCTAAACATAATAGTTTAAAGATTAAATCAAACGTGTTACGTTAATGACTACCCATAGATCTTAGAGATATTGGCATTTCAATTATATCCTTCTGATATTTGTTATATGGGGTCCAAGTATCCATTTCACATTGGTCCTTTGTAAGAAACAAGAAATTCTTTGAAAAATATAAAAAATCAAAGCTTATCATTTCATAATAAATGACATCATTAGCTTGTTGGGTTCAAATTTACCTTTTCGTTAAATGACACAAATCCGTCAAAGTGACGTTTCATGGGATATTTTTTTAAAATATATTATTGAGTTTTTAGAAACGAACACGTATAGGTATGCATTATTTGATTTTATTATTGTCTGTGGTTCGAAATCATTTTTTGTTACTGGTTAAAAGGATACTATATTTATAAAAATAATTGTGCTATTTAAAGATTAATTTATTATAAGTTACTTTTACAACGATCAAATAATGTCTTAATTTGTAATAATCATAATTTTAATAATATCCCTATGTATCGTATATAGTAAAAAATATTCTCATGCTTATATTAATTATGCTTTATATTATTTTGAATGCAACAAGAATATTTTCTAACGAAATGTTCAAACGAGTTTTAATTATTTTTAACTATAACAATATAGACCAGTAGCTGACATATTAAAAGGTAGAATGAGCTAATGATAGCGTATAATGATTTCGATCAATCAAACGTGTTATGACACGCGGTGGTCAGACGATTCATTAATAAGATTACACCATTAGTAAGTTAGAGATAGCTTAGTTCATTTTATTTTTTTAAATCGAGGATGTTTATGTAAGTATTTCAATGTAAGTATTAGTTATAAAGTAGGTACTCACCTACTTTATAACTAATAAGAGATATATGTATATGAAAGAACATAATATTTTGTTAATAAACGTACTTAATTCAACGTAAAAATGTATAAACTGTGCTATTTTCTTTTTAAATATAGTTAAAATAACGTCACAGGGTGCCGATAGATGGCAGGTCTGATTTTTTGCCGCAACGGATGTCCAGCGCACGCGCTGCATTCTAAATTCGAATTTCTGCCATTCCTTTCTATCTTTAACGGTGTATATAGCAGTCTCTTTCTCGCGACATTTTTTTGCATTTCGATTCGAAGTGTGTTTTGTTTTTTTAAACTGCTTTTCTTGCGGTGGCACTGGCTTTGTTTTGTTCATCTTACGCTCGCAATAAACTATATCGACTTGAGTTATTAATCTATCGGCTTACTTTAAATATAATCATTCAATTTTTGTATTTAAATGTACGTACATATATAATGCTATTATAAATCAATACATTATATTTTCTTACGATATATCAAGTAATAAATTACATTATTTATCAAAACGGTAACGGCAATTTCCCTATTATTACAAAAAAGATTGAAGAGTTCAATATCTTTCTTCTTATATATGATACACTAAAAATCAAATGACGAAATTATCGGTATGAAGTTTAAAGTAAGCTTAGTCTTCACTAAAATGATTTTGATATAACTTACTGCCTTAAAGCTATCATTAAACATACAATTTATTCAAACTCTGACGAAATGCTTTTAAAATAGAAGAAAGAATTGTTAGTACATACTCGAAATGACTCGATAAAAAATTATTACTTTAAAAATATTTTTAAACAATCCCTATTTGAATAAAAAAAGCACATAATAAACAATTCACATAAACTTAACATGCGTTGTGTTGCTTACGCTTCTTATACATTTACAAGAGAAAGTATCTATTTTACAGTACAGTAGTACCAACGTAAAAGTTGCAACGATCATAAACAATTCTTTTTTTTGTCGTGCATTCCGAGAAATGGTCAGCGAAATAAAATTATTGCCAAAATCCAAAAAACAGGCTTTACTTGGGGACGTATATTGGCGGAAACCAAAATATTTTGTTTATGGTGTAAATTATGAGAGTTGATGGGTCACCTTTACTAAGATTATGTATTTTAATTTTTTTATTATTATTTGTCGTTCGCCTCAGTGTAATTGAGAATTTATATTAACGAATGTAAACGCTGTTCATATACTTTGTTAACCAATTACGATTAATGTAGAAAAAAATATGTATAAAGCAAGCAAAAATATTTTTATATATAAAGTGACAATTCTCACTCGGGGTGATGAATTATTTTAAATTTACCGCTCTAGCAAAAAAAACCCCGGCCATTCAACACGAAATGTTTCCAGCAGAGTGTCCTATTACTAGGTTTTCTTTGCATGATCTGCTAAATGCGGGTTAAATAATTTAAAATTAAAATATATTTCACATAGATTTTATCAACATTTAATTCTAACAACTCATAAATCTAAATGCAAATAGAAATATAACGATTACAAAAAAGGAGCAGAACTCCTTAGTATTCTTGCAACTTGCACCACCCACCACGTCCAGTAGGTACATATCTTCGACATGTAATAAACTTTTGTAGCAACATAAATTCTATGCCTGCAGCTCGTATTGTGCCCTAGCCTAAACACCGCCCTAGGTCCATAGTATGGTCTGTTTTATGCCTGACTAGGGGCCAAATGGGCAGGTAAGTCTAATATTCTAAAGTATGTATTGTAAGCGTTTACAAATATTTTTTGAAGTGAAAATTATTTCTTTGCGAACATCTTCGAGTAGGGAATTGCCAGTAAAAGTATCACTATTTTTGTTGAACAACTTTCTTTATGAACGCTTATTATAAATTCGATTGTGTTGTGTTTAAGTTAGTGTTTCGAAGTAAGCATTTTTCTTCGTTTCTTTATAAAAAACCGTGCCGTTCATAACAGTACAATTAATATAAAATATTCACTACAGTTAATTTAGCGATAATATTAGGTCATTTTGGACGTCAGCATAACGTATATGTGTGTTTATACTGAAATAGCAAACTAAAATTTTTAATCACTTTGAAGAAATACTTTGAATAAGTAGGGGTTAAATTTGTATTTTTCCTTACTATATCACTTAAAGCTTTATCGTAATTATTATTTGTATACTACTGCCAAAACAACACGTCGCTCTATATAAAAATATGAAAAAAATTATAACGTTATTCATTCAATATTTTTAAAGTGTTACCAACACTAAAGAGAGAAATTTTTTTGAGAAAATTTTATTGTAGTGTGACTTGAACTAACCAGAACGTATGGGCGTTCTGGTAGAACAATAAAGATGGTTTTCTAGAGGTTGCGGTTTCAAATTTTGATACGTTTTCTAAAGATCTTTTAGTATGTAATATTTACCTACTTCTATAATAATAACACCGGTCAACTAACATAATGACATCAAATTTCATAGTGGCGACCTTAACCGTAACATTCCATATACGAATACGTGTTTCATTCAATTTCGACGTATATCTTGTATCAAGTATTCCGTACAGTAACTTATCGATATTTATTTCTCCTAATTTGACTGCATTTCTCGGTTACTGGTCGTGCCCATTAATCATATACTTATCTCGCTCTATCTTATTAATGCTGTGTTTGTATGTCCTTGTCAGTCGCGTTAGGGGATTCTATGCGCGTACGCAGACGGCGACTCGCGCGTGCCCCGACGTCGTTGACTTTTTTTCGATTACAAGAAAAACCATAAAATGAAGTGATTGTCAAAGGCTAGTCATTTAAGAAATAGTTTCCGTTTACGTAAATATTGATTGGTTCAATTGCATTCTTCCTCAATTGACGAGACGAGGTATTGCATCTTACAATGTTTTTGCCACTTGATGGTAAAGAGCAAGTGTTCGATTGTTTAAGTTATTTAAGAGTATATGAACAATCGTTTCATTATTAAAATAACTTTAACTGCTGTATTTTGTATTTCGTTATTACTGCTAAATATTATTATTTTGATAATTTTGTGAAATTATTATATAACTACTAGGTTTTACCTGCAGTTACACCCCAGTAGTTAAATGGAAATAACCAAAAGCTGTATATGACATATGAAACATTCAAAGTGCCCTAGATAACTTTGACTTCAAGTACAGTGGGTAATATAGCCCTATTGGCTATATTTTCCTTTCTGGTTTCTCCCGATGAAAAGACTATCCAGTTAGTATAATCTAGATTGACTTAGTTTTCGCAAATTCTTTAATAATACTAGTACTATACTAGTAGCTTACTAGGCTCATTACTTTCTACGTAGTTAAACAGTAATATGTCAAACTGATTTTTTTTTTAAATTTGAAATACCATTTTATACAATACGATTACAATTCACTTTGTTTTTATATGAAACAGCAATTACATGATAAAACAGGAAGAACATAAGAATTATTCGTTATAGTTCCAATGTAAACATTTGTTTATTATGAATTTTGTAATCTTTATCTAAATAACTTTCAACTTTAATCGAACTAAACTTAAAGTTTAACTCGAATATCAAACAAATTGCCATAAAGGCAATATCAAAGATATAAAGGCGCGTCCACACTCATTAGCCGAGTGGTATTCGCCGCGCGTGCGTCACGTCGCCAGCACGCGCCGACTCGAGGATCCATTGTAACACGACGACCTATACCTTTGTTGAGATATCGGACTATATGATTATTAATTTAAACATAGGTATATTGTGTATATGATGAATGAAATTGGAACTTGACTTGTCTTGTTTTTTAGCATCACGCTGAATCTTGTATATAGCAGTGTAGGTAGAGGCAACCTAGTGTTAAGTCCTTCTGTTTTCGGCTTTGGGTCTTATTTTCAAAACATTCCGTGTAGAGTGGCGGTAATAAACGCCGCGCTTTGTCTCATTGCCAGAGCGGGTAAATGAAAATAATTCATTCCTATCAGTCTGAAATGAACCCACAACTTTTTGTTTGGTTACACAACACCCCCTAACTACTTACTAACACCCCCTTTTTTGTTTGGTTTACACAGTGTTTTAGGTCTATATATGCCTTAATAACGGCTCTTTCACAGTAGCAAACATAGTATACTGGAATTAATCCAGAAACAAAAATTATATCAAGCTTCTTCATGTATGGTCTAAAGAAAAAGGTGATTGATTAATAATCTCTCACAAATGTGAAAGATAACTAAAAACACAGTAAGTCAATCTTACAAAGGCTACTCAAAAATAAGTGTGTAATACCGAAATATGAACTATACAAGTTTCTTATTTACTCTAACAATTTTCTAACACTAATAAGCCATTCAAACTACAAGTATCCAGGGACAGTGGGCACAGTATATTTTCGCATAGCGGCACGCATGCCTCGCGTTTCGATATTCTAAGTTATTATTATCATGTCCATATGGCGACTGACGTTTGATATTTGTTCGCTATTATGTTCTTGATAGTCATCACATATCGTATATATGGCCGTGTTATATGTGTGGTCGATATATAACTATGCTTTGTATGGAAAAATTACTGTCGCTCAGTGCAGTATTTTAAGAATAAGTGCTGTTCTTGTTTGAGATTTTCTAAGGATAAACGTCTATTATCAAGAGCGAAGAAATTAAAATTATATATTCCCCCTATGGGAATCGAGTCTATATCAATCCTAAATCAATCTGTGCCGCTGCGCCACTAGCACATTCTAAGAAAAGTCAATATTATTAGCAAAAATATATTTATTGCAACCTAAGTCATTTTTAAAGTATGAAGAGGAAATAAGTTTAAATATACGTAATAATTTAACATTCATTGAATTAGATAGTCAATTATTTAGTCAATTGTACAGAAAAATCTTTATATAAACTACACTATTTATAAACTATTTTCACTATTTATAAAAATTTAAATTACAATCGACATGGTCAAACATAATGTCTAACATAAAATATATGCAATTCAAGAATTTTTCACTAATTATACTATTATATTATAAATTTTTTGATGTGATCTCGTTGAAATCTTTTATATGGAAAAAGAAATTGCGCAAGAAACTAATAATTGTTACCAATTCTGAGGGGTTGGGTCTGAGTGCCTTAATACAGATTCCCAACTACGGCAATAGTGGTATATACAAAAATATTTCCAAAGCTGTAAATAGTGAAAAAGGTTTTATTAATTTATTTTTAAAAACACATCTTGCTTTAATCAAGCATAATCTTATTCTTATCTTATTCAGTCACTTAAAATTTATTATACAAATATTAAATATAAAAAGTTATGTTACTTTAAAATAAAGTTTGACCTTCAAAGACGAAATAATATATTATAATTAATAGCATTTTATCCTCCAAATATTATTGATGTATGTATGTAGGTACATTCGTCCGTCGCGTGTTCCCCGAAGCGGGCGGTATAGACAAAGGCGGCATTAGAATGCGCCACTGCGCCCTACGCCGTACCGGTGATAATCAATGCCCTTGAAATACTGTTTTACTTTAAACAAATGGGAAAATAAATATATCGATTTGTATACGTAAATATACAAATCGTTATATTTATTTTCATTTAATTTACATTTAAAGATTTGATTAGTTTATATTACTCAAAAAAAGCCTCTACTTTTTTGCTAATTGAAAGACAGCTGAAGATTTCATGAAAACTATAATAATAAATATTATTAAGAAAAATTCTTTCTTTCTGTTTAATTTACACCAATATAATAAAATAAATGTAATTTGTAAAAGACAGGAAATAAATTTGTATCACAAAAGGAAAAAAAAAATAGAAATAATAATTCTAAGTTCTTAACTCCATCATGACTCAATTGGGCTGTCTTGGCTAAGCGCAATTGTCAGGGGGTAGAATTCCATGTAAATGTTTATTTATGATTATTAGTTTTGTTACATATTATTCAAAAACCTACTTTTTGTATATAAATTTTATATTAATATTATTTTCAGATTTTGTTCTGCTTCCACCTTATTGTTAGCTCGTATCTGCTGAACCGATTTAGATGCAACTTTAAAATAAATGAAAATTGGAGAAAAGAGTTATCGGACTATTGTGTAAGATGCTGGGTATACGTGAAAATATTTTTTTTTATTTTCACGCTATATCCCGCATGTAACAGGGTAGTGTTCCGCGTTGTGTCATAACACATCTAGAGTGCGAAAATGAAAATATATTTTTTTGTTCCTCTGAATGTAAATGAACACACAACCGTCGCGTTATATACAGATACTAAACCGCTGCACCATGACGGCCTCAAGTGAAGGTAGTAACATAGAAATTTAATTGTAAATCTCATCTGATAATTTTCAACAATGTCCCTAATTTGCAACAACAATAGTATAAAACCGATAACAGATATAAGGGCAGAGTTCAGTGCTCATATTTAATTCAATAGCTTAACGTCTCAATAAGAGATGAGCTCTATCGTGAAATTTTCAGTCACGATGCTAAAGGAATAACATTATCGTTTTTATGTATTATCTTTAAAATTTAAATTATTTAACTATATTTTTATATAATGTGAGTTTTCAAAGTTATAAAATGTCGTTTAATAATTCATCGTAATATTAGTTATATACAGTGGTTTTATTTATATTTTTTTTTTATCGTATAACATATAATGACGAATATTACTCTACATTATGCTCTATAATATATTTATTTAACTACTAAACTTTTAAGATTTCTCTTTACTTAAGATTATTTAAACATGTAACTTACGTTACATATTTAAATAATCTTATATAGTATAGTATAGTAGCTTCATATGTAGTAATATGTAGTATATGTAGTAATATGTACTTCTATAAGTTAATCGCAAAAACAACGAGACTGTTAATATGAGTTATCGAGAATGACGTAGGCTACAGATGTTCCCATACTAAAACAAATGTCAGTGACCCAAAGATTCCACGTTTTCAAACAAAATTATATACTACGGGGCGATCGTTCGTCGCCCAAATGACACCCCGTGACAAGCAAATGACATAATTGTCAAAATAGTCACTACGCCGACTCGCACGTGACAGACCACGCGACAGTGACAGATATAGCGCTATGTAGTGAGATAGAGCGAAAAGGAAGAAGGCGTGTCACTGTCAATTATAGGCGGGAAAACAGAATTAGAGACCTCGAGCGCCTTCAAATTTGGAGCCGATTCGTTCTAAAATCGATAAACCGATCAATTTTGTGGTCTCCAATATCGATTGCGTGTGGTCGATTTTCTAAAAATTGAATACCAACATTCAAATTGTATACTATTTCTTTGATTAGTACCTTTATATGTATGAATGAATTCATTGATGCAAAATATGTTGCAATATTTTTTAATAAAGACCATTCTGTTGGACGTTATTATTAAGGGCACGGTTCACGATTTTATGAGCATATTTTATGTTTATATGAAAAATCGGTAATATATTTGCGTGGCGGCCGGCCCTTTCGACGCCTGTCGTGCATAAAGTCCGTGATCATTCTTCCTAATTATATACGTTGGGGACCGACTCTTTGACGCGATGTGGGTGTTCGAAATATGAAATTACGTTCAAGCGCGAAAGTGTGATATTTTTAATTTTAAATTGTTGTGATCACAGCTATTATGCCATGTTTATAAGAGAGTTTTTAAGAGGTTTTCTTTTTTAAAATTGAAAGTTATTTATTGCGTTAACTGGACAATATTTATAGCAGGTACAAATGCAGCGTTAAGCAGATGTCACACGTTTTTGGTCGGGTCGTGAAAGCAGCGTAATTTTATTTATCGTTTTTTGATTAGCCCATTTATACACGGTAAATTCTTTGATTATCAATAAATATATCTGAGATGATGAGCCGCAATTACTTGGAGGGACGTTATTTATGTAATTTTCTTATATGTTTTTGTATGATTATTTTATTTTATTTTTATAAATTATATACCGACTATACATAACTGCAAACGATCAATAAATACTATATAGGTTCCCAAGGATATTAATTATTTTTTTAATACATTCAAAAGTTATAAATGGGACAGATAACAATAGAATAGAAAGAGATAACTAGATATAGAACCATTGCTTACTTTTAATATACAAATTTTGAACCTATATCCTTTGATTTAAGCTAAAAAATAATAAACATAACGTGTTAATATTATCTTTTATTGACATTTGGTAATTTTATATGAAAATAACACGTGTAATTTTGAATTCTTCTATAATATGAATATAAATTTATTCAATTAATATTAAACTTTTTGCCGAAATTATGTAAATACTTAAAAAAAAACGCACGGTACGAATGGAAACAATTTAAAACTGGTTTATCGTTACACAAAAACAATAATAATAATGGTAAAATTTATATTATAATAAGTTTATTTATTTAAATGGGCAACATAATTAATTCAATGGAGAACAATTAAATACTATTATGGCATAAATAAAAACACGTGACACGGAAGCGATCTGCGATTGTAGAAAAAAAATCAATTACTGTGGAAAGATTAATAGTTTCTGGTTTCGTCATAAATATGGAGGCAGAGTATGGGAAATGTCGGGTCAACTTTCTTTTCCATTATTTTATATGAGTGCTGCCATCTTTTATGTATGACTTTACTAATTAATGATAAATATTTTAATTTGCCCACTTTGTTATTTCAATAATTCTAATATGCGTTTCAAATATTTTTTTTTATTTTTATAAATTCTAAGAAGTTTTAGGAAATATTAGTGCTCATAAATGAAGTTTTAAAATGTTACTTATAATTTCGTTGAAATTTTACTTTTATTTAATATGTCTAAGTGTTTTACGAATAAGAATGTTGCGTAGTTTTAAAAATAATATTATGTATCCGTAATAAAAGTTAAAAAATAACTTAATTTGATAATAAACATAAAATTTAAATTTAAGCAAAATAACAGGATACACGAGTGAATAGTTAATTGTATCGATTAAAATATCACTGGAGCATTAAATGGGTACCGAAAATCCAAGTAATTTCCTGTCGAATAAAAAGTATAAAAGCGAACTTCTTCATAGTGTAACATTTCTTTGGGGTCATAGCACCTAACAGGAAGCGACGTCACGGGTCGCCGCGCGCGCCTCTTAAAAATACTTTTCTAGCTATACGTGTATATGTACTGCGTCACTCGTAATGTATTCAGATATCAAACTGTATAACTATTGTTATTTTAATAATTGCCAGCTTCGGTTGTGCCGTGAAAGTATCTTTGATAATGAATTTTGATGTGTAAATTGGATTGATAATAATCTTGTTTTTTGCTGTAATCCATTTGGAAAAGGCATAGATCGTAGACTACACAGTTTCTTATAAAATTAGCATTTGTAATAGTAAAAAATTGCAAAGTAACTTCTATTATATAAAATAAAGTATTATTAATACTTTCTAAGTCGCCATATTTATTTAGAAAGGTGAAAGAACAAGCTTCATAATTTTAAGCAATGTCATCATCATTTTTATATATTAATATGCAAAATCAACACTTCTCGGTATTATTTTATTTCCGAACATAATAATAATAATATTTTTAAACTTTCCAAATACCTAATGGTTCCAATTATTCGCTACTTTGTAACTTCCCATATAAAATAAGTGAAATATAAAAACTTTTTAAAAATTTTAAGACAACATCGTACTCAAGCAAATATTGATGACAATTAATTAATACCTCTATAAATCTCATATTATAATGTGCATATATTAACGGTATAGCAAAGTTTTCACATGCCTCGCCATATTAGACGTGCACGGGTCGGGGAACACGGAAGCGTTGCGGGTCATGGCTCTAACTTGTAGGGTCATACCTCAGTCAGTAGTTTTAACTTCATGGTGGATGGAAGTTTAAATATGATTGGACTGAGTCGCAAGTTTAATTTCGTACAGTATTTGTTTTATTATTCTCACAATAATCATTTATTTACCATATACCTATTTTATTGTATTTTTTTATTATTATTAATATCAGATAGAACGTCTTAAATAATTTTTCAAGTTCGAGTTCAATTTTAATTCAGGCACTATATATACAAACTCTTAAAATGGCTTAGCTAAAAATATTTTTCAAACAGAATAAAGCAGAATTTTAAAGAAACTTTTATGCTACTAAAAGTACCTTAAAATTTCCTCATATAAAAATTGCAAGAAACTGCGGTCAAAGATCACTGACCTTGACTAATTAATGCTAAATAAAAAAGTTATATGAAACTCAATCACGGTACAGTTATGGTCATGGGAACTGCCTTCATGCATATTGCACTGTACTAAATTATGATTTTATTGCTATAATTAATGTGTATAGGAAAGCACAAGCAAGTGAGTAAATACTTGGCATTTTTATGGAATATTAATCCGTTTTTATAAGTGAATTGATAGTATTAAAATTTAAAAACACTAGTAGCTCTTCCTGTAAAAGATTGAATGGCAAGAAAGGCAGGAATTGACCTTACCTACCCTTTAGGAACACAATATCGATGTGATTGACATATGGATGATACATGTATGAATTAGCTGATGACCTCGAATTAGTCAACGAGGTGATAGAGGTTGTTGATAGAGTAGGCACTTGCCACCCCGTCCTTACTGACTACCCCGCTAGGGATAAAGGGTGAAGCTAGAACAACAGTAGAAATATTTGCATATTTGATTTGAATAATTAAGTAATAAAAATTTTGATTGCGACAGAATTTAGATTGAGTTTAATAAGCATTACTTAAAGTGGATTTATTTTTTCAATAATATTTAAGCCCAAAACCTATTTACTTATCGTCTCTCAACTGAGAATAACTAGAATAATAATAATAATTTCTATATAATGTAATAAATGGTTATTTAACACTAAGTCATAATATTTTACATATGCGCATAACTTAAATAGATTAACAACGTATCTAATTGGCTGCAACATGTTTTTAGTTTAACATGAGCGGTGCTCTATTGTGCGCTACTAAATTAAAATACATAACACTTTATAAAAACAGCTATTACATGGTTATAGTTGTGGCCAGTTAATTGCCATGTATCATAATGTTCCCGTCTTCTAACATTTAACACCACCCAAGCGGTTAATTTAATATTCTGCTGAAGAGAAAATTAAATACGACTCTATTTTAAACGTGTAGAGTTTGTTTTTCTTTGATTCCTGCGTGCGTTATGGATATATATTAATGAAATCAGTAATTAATACTCTACATAAAAAATTAAGACATATTTTCATATACATAGAGTTTAATTTGAAATGCATCAAAGATCTACTGAAGTTATGGAAATCAATGGGCGGTTCCATTAACTAGTTGAAATTAGAAAACACAGATTTTTACACCAAATCTTGTACAGTATGACCTAAAATCGTTCTTATTACTGTGGATTATGGTCGATTCTTCCATATTCTCTTGTACGCGGCAGAGGAGAGTAGAGTCATAGGTTTGATGTTATCAAGAAACTATTTGTTGTGTCAATACAATGTTTTTGTTAGCGATAGAAATCATAATATTTAATTAAATGCTTTGTAAACTACATTCGTATCTAATTTATACATGTGTTGATTTTAAATATTGATATACTTTTTGCTTGTCATCATAACGAATAAGAATAACATAATCTATATTATTGCAGGACTATTTCAATATTTTATACTTTTATAAAAAATTTGTACCATTACTTTACAAACACTTTTGTAGAGTTAAGCTTTGATATATTACAAAGGCGAGCAGGGATAATTTAGAATCATTTTTTTAGCTTCACGCTGTATCGCGGGGGTGGATAGAGGGACCTAATGTTAAGAGACTCCATTTCACGCTGCCGTCTAATTTTCAAGACATGTGCATATTGAGTGTCAGTAATCAACGCCATGTATCTAGCAATATATAACCAATTGCCAAGTGTTACCTCTTTAGAGAGATGTAATTTTTTATATATTGTAAATATCTGTTTATATAGGTGAAGATAAATTCTTGCTGTATCTCTTTTTGTAATTTTTTATCGATCAATCAGCGGAGTTAATTGTGCTCTACTACCCTTTTCGGAAAGCCATAACTAAAGAACTGTAAATAGCTGACATAACAATTGTTACAACTAAAATTCACATATTTTCATCATACAGGTTGAGCTCGAGGTAGTTACGATACGACTAGTTACGATAGTTATAGGAATAATATGTGTTATTTGTAGAAGCTAGAAATTAATAATTAACTAAGTTAAAGTAGTGATATATATATATATATATATATATATATATATATATATATATATATATATATATATATATATATATATATATATATATATATATATATATATATATATATATTTCTCTCTTTTATTTCGCGTTTATTTAAAGTATATCATAAGATAAAAAAATATATAAATAAAAAGAAATACAAGCACGAATACATGCAATATTTTAATTTTATTATAAAAATTAACCTGAAAAGATGAAACGGGACAATCTAATTAAAGCACAGATAGCGATCATATTAATAACCATTACGCTAATTTGGATAGGCGACACAGATAATTATTCGAGAAAGCTGGCACAATGGTGGGAACCTCACACGGTGAAGCTACAACTGGATCATTGCTGGCAAAAAACGAGTGAAAATGTATGATGAGCATGTGATGAAAGGAGCTTTATGGTTTTCTTATGGATTTTTTACAGCTTTTACTGTATATCTATGCGTTGTTGTGATGTTGGCGGGGCAGTTCTAGGTGACGCTGCATAGGAATGCTATTAAATACATATTTTATACTCATTAATGCCAAACTACATCTAAGATAGCTTTGAACCAGCGGCTTTGAATCCATGGTAAAATAGAAAATTTATCAGAATTAAGTATAGCATATCACATATTCTACATACCCGAGGTAATTCTGATCTCTCCAAGAAAAGGGCGTTCAACGAAACTTATTCTTCAACTTTATAATATTAGTAGGTATAAAAGTATATATATATATATATATATATATATATATATATATATATATATATATATATATATATATATATATATATATATATATATATATATATATATATATATATATATATATATATATATATATATATATATATATATATATATATATATATATATATATATATATATATATATAGTTTCTATCTTTCTATAAAAGAATACGGTTTCTGATCCATTCTACTCGTATAGTCTCTATGGGCTATATATGTAGCAGAGTTGTATTGGACTAAGATTTTTTGGTCTGTTTGTGTGTGTCACACAGTGAGATCTATTGTGCTAAAGATCTGTAAAGTCTTTTTAAGATTTTCTCCTGCCATTAGTATATATATTATTGACTACAAAAGATTCGAATTCGAAGCGATGATAATCGAAAAAAAATAGTCTAGCCTTAATACAATTGCCTAAGAATCAAGGAGGCATTTTGTGAAATCAACCAAATGCGAGTGTCTCTTAAGTTATATTTTATTTTTTTTTTATAATTTATTACGTATCTGTAAAATGTGTAAATTAAACACCAATATTATTTAAGGTTCACGAATAATTGACTCGAGGCATTAAAATTCGAGCGGAAATCTAACATATGAGAGCAAATTGCTCTGCACCCTCCTCTTATAGTGATTTGGGCAAAAATGGACCTTAATTCCAACAACTTTAAGTTTATTTTGCAATAAAAATCGTCAATAAAAGAATATTCTTATGGATAAAGAAATAAAGTCTTATTCTTAAGAATCATTTTAAGCTGCAATGTTGCGGGTGGGTACTTAACTAGAGCAAAGGTGAAAGAACAGAAATTGCGCTTGGTTAGTTTTATATATGCGTTACGAAATAAAAAAAAATAAATACAATTTATACTATACTATATGTATATATATATTATATATATATATATATATATATATATATATATATATATATATATATATATATATATATATATATATATATATATATATATATATATATATATAATAAATAGTTTTAAATTTAAATTTTGTAAGGAAATAGATATTTTTGTTTTAATCTCATTATTTCTCACTAAACTCTACAATCCAACAAGAAACTTAATACCCGATTTCAGCTTCACTCATCATCTCATATGTTATGTACCAATTATCATGAAAAACATTACATACTGTCTTGAGCGTAATATTGCCTATGATAGGAGATAATAATAAATATCTGTTTTTCCCGGTTGTATTAGGTAATGGTTGTAATACCGAGGCGCTGTAGTGGCATGCGCGAGCGATCTTATAGGTAAAGAGGGTTTCCGCTGGGTTTTAGTGGGTGGTGTCGAGTTTCGATGAGTCCCACAGTACCATCCGTTTGTTGGAGATATTTCTCCTACACATGGATGGTCTGCGAAAAAGCATTTCACAGCGAAAAAAAAAAAAATGTAATGCGAATAACTTATACAACCTCATATCGACACTGTACACTTTTACTTTAATCTCTCTAACTTCCGCTCTTCTTAGAAATATAGAATACTAAGTAATTTTAACTTACAATATTTCAAAATAAAGTGAGAAGTTTGTTAAATTTTTGTAGCCATAAAGATATGATATAATATGATGAACCGAGTGTATTGACTGCTTACGTCGAATGAATTTTAATGTACAAGTGAAAGGCCCATTTTGCAATATCTACGTGATGTGCAAAAATTTCAAATCATAAATCCATAGGTTTGTACCGTTTTATACTATAAAGTAACGGTAATGATAAAATTATTCTTTATTATTCTTTAGTTCTATGAATTTTTTGGGCAGGATGTCTATGAATGGGCTTTTGTCATGGTTTTTTTGTTATAGTATTATGCAAATTCGTATTCTTTCTAAATATTTTTTAGATTGAAGCTGTTTTCCGTATTACTATATAGCAGGGTAAGTAGAGGGAAACTTGGGAAACTCCGTCCGTGTTGAGAGGCGGAACTATAGGTCACGCTTTGTCTTGTTACCAGAGTGTGGAATTAAAATTCTTCACATTTCCGAGTATGAATTGAAACCACAACAGGTCAAAATTTTTTATAATATATATATATATATATATATATATATATTATCTTTAGTAGATCAGATAACCAACCTTTATAAAAATACCCTATTTATATCAGGTTGCCATAATAGTAAAATGTCAATTGAACGTTTATTAAACTCTCTGTATACTGAAATTATGATAATAAGTGTATCCTCTAATATATATAGTCTGTATACGCGTTACTAAAGAATCGAACCTGCACCATGTACCTATTGACTAGTATGAAGCATATGAAAGATCACATTTATAATGATATATACGCAAATTGTTATTTTATTATAATTTGTTTTATCTTGATTGTAATATTTTATATTATCATTTGGAAACAAAAAAAATCGTAACACGTAACTCGTGGCTTTGCGTAATGTAAGACTTCTTTAATTTTTCTCATTTCAGCAGTCTCTAGTATATTAGGTAACGTGTTAAAATTCAAGGCTTAAGTGGTGCAAGCTCTGTGATTAATTACTACTGGAAATTAAATTATACAGGATGTTAGAATATGTTTATTTTTTTATTGTATAAATATCGTTATTTTTTGATAGTTAGTCAGTTCAGTCCAGGTTATGGTGTTCCTGGCGTACCAGTTCAGTTTTGAAGATCCTAGCGTACCAATATAAAACTAAATCGTTTGTTTAGTTGAACGTGCTAATCTCGGGAACTAAGTATAAAGGAACTAAGTATAATATATAATGATTTTTTCTCTCGTAATATTGTTTAATTAATCAAAGAAATCTATGGGGCTATATTATTACTTTACATTAATGTAATACATTTTAATATACCATGTGTATTTACTGTCACGCATAATTTTGAGTTATTATCACGTTAAGTGACGGATTTTTACCCTCTGGTAAGTACGTATGTACGTAAAGAACATTCTTACCAGAGTGTAGAATGGAAAATAATTCATCATTTCAAATGAGAATCAAACCCACACCCATCATGACCTTTGAATTTTATTAACTTTAAATGTATAATTATAAATAACCGTGATGTTTACAGTTTTATTTTTATTTTATTTATTGTATTCATATATGAAATACTATAGCTGAGTAAAATTAAAATAATAAAAAAGTTACGGTCACACGTTTATCTTTGTTGAAACATGGATTTTATGTAATAAATTAAGTGAAATCTAACGGGCGTTTCAAAAAACTCAAGCTTGTGTATTAAGAATATAAAGTTATTACTAAAAAGACCAACCCATATACAATACGGTTGCAAGCAAGCCGTGCGAAAATCAGATAACTTTTATGTATGTATGTATACGTATAAGAATATTTTTTCCCATACAACGGGCTATATGGGCCGTTAATAGTGGACCTTTCTAAATTCTAGAGGTCACAACAATTAGACGTTATTTGTGTTAATTAGTTGGCTAGAAACCTGTGATTAATTATTCAATACTGGACAATGTTGGCGAAATAACATAAAACGAATGGAAATAGTCTTAGTCTTCAATTTTTTTACTCATGGATCATCATTTATTCGGCCATTTACTCAAAACTGTTATTAATTAATTTATTTTATATTTACAATGTATTGTAAATATAAATATTTAATCGACTATCTGCTACATTTATATATCATACATTTGCTTTTTGGAAGTTAATAACATATTGTTTTTTAAAAAGATATAATAATATGAACCTAGTGAGACTAGAATCTGGCGGTCTAGCTGCGTTCAAATATTTATATGATTTTCTAAAATATTCTTCAATCTTTAGTGTGGAACAACACTTCTATTTTAATTTTAATAATAAGAAAATTATAGAATATGGCAAATAGCAAACAAGCCTCCTAGTAAAAATAACTGCTCAGTTATAAAATCACAAACTACTATATATATTAAAAAAATATAACTAAAACAAAAAAAAAAAATAGAAATACAATGAAGTTTGACAAACCTCTTAAGCAGCTAAACGTACATAGGTAAGTATGAAAATAACAGTAAGCTCCTTCCCATATTCAACTATTTCCTAACAAATTATTATTTGCTATACAAAAAGCATCTAATTATTGTATATACCGTCCAACAAAGGCGACGGAATAACAATCCAGCCCTACACACGGTGCAACTTTTTACGCAACTTGCATTGTGCATAGCGGCGCAATAGCATGGGAAACCGCTTCTTGCCAGAATCATTGTCATGTTCGAACATTTGTTTAGATTAGACCACGATTAGGTTACGAAATTTTATTGTGCTACCATGAGTTCCTGTCAAATTGTAGTATTGGGTAAAAATGTTCCATAAGCAGGCAGGTCAAGGTGTGCCTCTGTTATAGGACTTCAAAGACTGTTTCGATGGATGGATTTTTGACAAAATTCTAGCTTAAGATAATTATTTTTCAATTTTAAAAGCAGTAGATATTAAAGGAATAAATTGAGCAGTAGCAATTTCTAAGTTAACTCATTCCCCAATCTTAGTCTCTATAAATTTATATAGGTATACTGGTAGGTACTCGATGTGAAATCTAGCTCAAATCAAAAACGTTCATAAAATATAATATTAAATGACGTCAATTTAATAGATATATTCAACATTTAATAGATATATTTGACTAAAGATTTTTCATGTTAATTTTCATTTATTCTATACAAATTTCCTCATTAACAGTGTTCTACGCAGAGAGCGATACACTGACCGCGACTAAAAGGGTCAATATAATGAATAAAATCAATATTCTGTATTGGGGCCATTGCAAGTGTGTCTTGTAATTGGGAAACATATTAGCATAGGTGACAACCCGACCTGGTTACATATGTTATATCCTTGGGCCTACGTCACAAATAAGTTGTGAATTAAAAGAAAATTCTTCAATAACATAGTTATGTAAGCTTAATTTGTAAAAAAACGCTTTTTCCCTCTTACTCTATATTATAATTGCTATGCCATGCATACTGAAACTGACAAAAAATCTACTATGTACATATATATTACTTAGTTTGTAAATCAAAGAAGAATTCATCAAAGATAAAAGCAAAACTAAAGACATTTTACATTTTCTTGATAGCTATATTAAGATAATTGTATTAAGCACTGCAAACAGACCAACCGACCTATTTTAAATGATAAATGTCGGCAACAAATAAATTATAAATTTAAATATTTAAGAATATAATTATACTGAATATTTAAAAAAATAGAATGACCTATTAAAAAGAAATGTGCTGATTATATATAAACTATATATTAAATATTCAAGTAGGCTTATATATATATATATATATATATATATATATATATATATATATATATATATATATATATATATATATATATATATATATATATATATATATATATATATATATATATGACTTCAACCGCCTAGTCCAATGGAATTGATCAAGAGTGTCACATGACACATTCTAAGTGCCTGAAGTAACTCTGACCGCGGACCGCGATAGTACTACATCGCCATGATTAATGTGAAAAAAACTAAAGATAAACTATATATGAAGGCTTCATCGATAAAAAGATGGATTATTGAACATAAAAATCCTTTTCTTATTTAAGCCAATAGTTCCTGATATTATCGCATTCAATGTAACAAATCTGTTATATTTGCAATGAAATGGTTTAAGAGCGTCTTAACACTTAATTTTGTGCTCTACCAAAAAATAGTTGACATAGCTATTTGTTACCAGAAACGATTAAGAATCCATATTAGCAAATAAATCAGACTATGATTAATATTTTTAACATATAAAGCTACTTGAAAGCTTAAAAGAAAAAAGCTACGCGAAGGCTGAAAGTACTCGAACTACAAGTACTTATTAATAATTACCTCCTTAATTAAAGTGTTATCTGAACAATTTACTTAAGTTTTTATTAAATCATTTAATTATAACAACATAATCGATATTTCAATCAGTTTGGCCCGTCGTACGAGTACACTGCTGCATACAAAGTGACTGAAATATTGAGAAAAACGGAGCTTCAATACTGGATGCGATGATTGAGGGAATCAAATATTTTATTGTTCTTCACATCGCTGTATTTATTGAAGGTATACAGACAGATATATAGACTTTACATTTGATATTCTACGTACATAGTACGACCTCACGACCCACATATAATATGACGACGACGTATCGAACTACTGCTGCTGATTCACTGCTGGTGGTTCAAATCCCGATTTAGAAATTGCTTAAATGAAAGCATCTAGTTGTATATCACAATGTGTACTTATTTGAAACTAAATATTTTATTAATATTTTAAATAATAAATAAAATGAAAAATAATTGAATTCTTAAGAATAATTAATATATACATATTAATATTAAAAAAATCATAGACTTTTACAAAGTACACAATAGATCTCGCAATTTCTTACATAATAAAAATAACGATTTAGAATAGTATTTCTTAGTTGACAGTGTTAGAGACAGCGAGTAAGTAGATTTAATGCAATTGTATTGTTTTAACATAATTCTCTTTAAATTTGCATGTGCATTTAATATATCAGTCAATCGCTTCAATTTCTGTATTTATTTTTTTTATTATTTCACGCATATACCCTACAGGGCGAACCTAGTGTTAAGACACTCCGTTTACCACTTTCGACACACTGACACTTTGACTATATTTTAATAACTAATTCATCTGTTACATCTATTAGTCCATTACACTATTCAGATAATAAGAAACAAATACAAACGCAAAAACGTTAAAATTACAATCAAGTAGTAACAGCTAGTACCCACTGTTAATACTAAATCACATCCATATAAGAATAAAAGCTCATAAGCACGGTTTCCATAAGTTTTTGCTGTATCCTCAATGCCGCCCGCACGGCATACTAAATGGCCACCTGATGCAACTTCCGTTGAGAGCTTTAAGTTTCTACGTTTTTGACGCAAAATGAATTATATTTACTTTATACATGTATTTGACACGTCATAGGTTGTGGCGTCATATGCGTAGAAGTATTCACTTGATGTCATGCATGGGTTTTAGTTACTTAATTGGGTTAGCATTTAGTTGTACCTTTTTAGTCTTTTGGTTGTTTAATTGCTGTGTCTAAATAAGTTTATAGTTTACAACTGAATAGCGTAAATTGTCATTAAGACTATTTTCTTTATATAGATTTCTATTGGTTTTTAACTCGGTTAAACAAGAACTACGGTCGTACAAACTTTAATTTTATTAAGAAACTTATCCCAATGATATATTGTGTATTAAAAAGGCGTATACTATCTATGTTTTGTTTGTAGCATAGCTTAAGCTTATAACATTTATACTAATTTATATTTTGAGCTCTTTCCACACTCATTTTATCCTTCTGGTAAAAGGATAAATCGCGGCATAGATTTCGACCACAAAGCATGTAATCGCTCTAAAATTGATCGGATATTTTGAGAAACGGAGTGTTTTAACACTAAGTTCTATCTGCGTACCCTGCTGCATGCAAAAAAAAAGCGTGAAGGTTTTAATATTTTTTTAATTTATTTACATTTTACATTTAAAGTGATTTTACATCAGGTAGATATAGCGAAATCGCCACTAAACCATCGTAATAAATATAAAAAAAAACAATAGCAAAGTCGTTGCGGATATAACGCAATGATATAGAAAACGTTACAAGCACTCAAGCCAGGTTATTCAAAGTGCTTCATCCAGCAATTAGCTATGTAAAGTACTAACTTAGAATGTTATTACTCTAAACACCGTTAATGTCATATCTACGATTTACAACTTTAATCAAACTACGGTTGATGCAAAATGCACTTTATCTCCTTGTAATAAAACGTATAATATGTGAATTATGCATATGATGATTTTCTATACGCATTCATTGTACGGTGTGGTGAAAACGTATGATATTCCCACGAAAAAAGGAAAACTTACGGTACATGAGCGTATGTCGAAATGTCTCGCAACACGCATTATATTGCTGTGTGGAAGGTCACTGCTGGGTATAGTATTTAACAATGGAAAGCAATTTTTTCATAGCTTAAGCGTCACATACATACATTCCACAGGATGCAGTGTCAGTTGAAAAATTCTTTAGTTTATTTGCATTATTAGTACAGATCCCAGCACTGAAGCAGCTATGGTTTAGATTAATATTATAAAATTGAAGACTATGTTTGGTTGTTTCAAGAGACCTTTTATTTGTATTTGTCAATTTATTGCACACTAAATCAAATTTGTCGTTTCAATATAGCCTCGGAAACTTAGAAATTGTCCAGTGTGTTACACAACGTTATCAAAATCTGAATCAAAATATTCTTTATTCAAATAGGCTATTACAGGCACTTTGGAATCGTCAATTAACATAAGTGTCAGTATTATCAGTCCTTCTGGAAGCTACTACCAGCTCGGAGGAGCTGGTAGAAGCTTCGGATTTCTGCTAAGAAGAGCTGGCGAAAAACTCTACAGCTATATTTGTAAAAGTAAAATATTCGAATACCAATTAAAACTAGTTTCAGTAAACTTACCCATTGTATCAAAATGGCGTCAATATAAGTAGGTATAATAATAAAATATTTAAATTATAATATTTAATTCTTCAAGAAATTTGAATATAGAATGAATTATTATGAAATACTATTTTTTTGTCGTTTTTTATACACTCATTGTTGATTTATATTATACTTGTGCATATTTGAACTAAACAAAATCTTTATAGTAATAGGATATAACAATCTGAGATTTTCTGTAAACTTCTTACTTTTTTACCTGGTGTCTGTGTCTTGCACTCCGTTTTCCGCCCTCCACCCGAATTCGAGCCATTGCTTATTGAATAGGGTTTGAACGCAACAATTTTTTTTATCAGATGGAGGAAATGGCCATACGTGATCACTTTATACTGCGAAATGTTCGAAACCTCGGGCTACTCAAGAATTTACAATATGTGTAAAAATCGCGTAAATCAAGGATGTTATTAAATATAAACGTACTTGAAGTTATCATTATCTTAGAAAACGTTATATAATAAAATATAATCTTTTTATACGATAGCAACATTTATATATACTTTATTAATATTTATATGTTCAAATATATCTAAATATTGTTTTAACTTTGTACAAAAGACTTTTAGCGTCCCCACTACCATACAAATACACGTTTTTGCGATTGAAAATCTAGACTGAACTCCAAAACCTGTATCTCTCATTTATATAACAAACACGTGCCGGATCGTTTTTGACGTCTTTATCTGCGGAAGAAAATCAACTGATAGTTTTTATAATATCTGAAATTATAATTCTCAGCATTAAGAACTCGAATGTGAGATGAGACGCTGTTGGGTGCTATAGTTTATTTCGATTGAACTTTTACGCTTTAAGTCGTTAAAAGTAAATTGGAACTTAACGGAACTTTCTGGTTAGGGACAATTATTTGTATGTTATTAAGAAAATCGATAACCTTTAATATGTTATATGTTTCAACATAAAATATGCGGGTAGTAATTTGTTTCTAAATATATACATTTTTGGTTTGCCGGGTGGAAAGCGGAGATCCCAGTATCTTAAGAATTTCATTTCATCCTAGATGCTTTCTGCATAATCGGCTTTATAAATAATATAGTGCGAAATAATAAATGAAAAATAATCGAATATGATTTTATAAATTCGAGACAGAAAATAGTGAATCTTCTAGAACAATTTTTTTTTTAAATATGTAATAATATATATTTGTAAACCTTTGCTTGTGCGGAACAGTAGTACATTATATTATTCTTAGTTTACAAATTATTGGAATTTTTGGATGGATTTTTTTGCTGGATTTTAATAATTACTTTAATATAGCATAAATTAAATTGTTTCTCTAATAAAATGTACCTATTAATTTCGCATATATCAAATAGGCAGAGGCCACTTTTAATTTCACTAAGCGGCGAAATTCAACTCCGTGGGCTTGCTTTACCCGACCAAAAAATATTGCAATTCAATACAATTGCAAATTTCTCCAAATGGGGTTCGAACCCACAAACGTCGTGCATATTTTTAAACATTGAGCCACTTGACAACTATAGCGTCAATTTAAGCCATTAACAAATTGACTGTTACAAACAAAATTGAAAGAACGACTCATTTTAATTTTGTATAATTTTTTTATAACGTTTAGTAACAAGTCATATAAATAATAACTCTAGAAAACAATTATAATATATATTATCTGAAACTAAGTAAAGAAATAAGGAAAAACTTGAACACGGCATGTTTTTGCGTTTCATGGCTACGTAATTAGCAATGTGACGTAGGTATGTAAAAACACTGTAGAGGAAAATCTATAGGTATAATATTATAATATACTTGATAGTAATCATTATAATCTACTAATTTTTACCTGCGGCTTCATCTGTCGCTTTTTCCTATCTATCCAGTAGTTCTTTAGATTAGTACGTTTAACAAAACAAACTATTTGGCTTTACTTTAGTTGTATATGTGTATGTTTAGAACTTGGCGCTATCAGTTTCCACTATTCGATGTTCCTATTTGTATGATATCGTGATTTCGCAATAAGCTTATTTTATTGCCGTGGAAATTATCTATAGAAAAAAAAAAATAATAGACAAATTTCAAAAGACGTATTGGCTAAGTTATGAATTTTATTCAGCAGGGTAAGAAGATGCCTAATGTCGAGACCCTGCGTTTACCGCTTTACGTCAACAATTGCCAGCAGAGAAATAAAAACACTCCGTTCTGCACTTTTCCCCTTTCGAGACATTGTGTGTTGAGTGGCGGAACTTAACGTCGCGCTTTACCTTGTTGCCAGAGCGAAGAAAATAAAAATAATGAATTCTCCCCGAGTGTGAATCGAACCCACAAACCGTCGCGTTTCGGGCAGACGCTATGCCATTGCGCCACCACAGTTCACAATATATCCTCTATAGCAATGTGTTAACAAACAATAAACTACATATTTCTCTCGGCATACGATGTCAATTCCACGATGTCAATTTAATTTAAGGTGACTATAATGACGGGCGAATATATTCATTAACGAAGACGGTTTTGGAGATGAGTAAAAAGCTTTAACAAAACCGTCATAGCGACAACACCGTGTACATTTGATTGACCTATAATTAAGTAAATAATGACAGTCTTAATCGGTTTTTCAGCAAATATACGTGACTTTGTGTACTAATTAAGTTTAATCGTTTGATATTTCAAATAAATTGACGTCACGATTATATTATATCGCTGGAATTGATGAGAAAATAGATGAGAAATGTATACAAAATGAGGTTTCATTTAATGGCTGTTGTAATTTTTCATTATGTCATGAATATTTTTTTAAATGTATACGAGTTGGCACAATTGTTGTTGTATGATTTGTAACTTTAAATAGCATTTATTGTTGAAATATACAAATATCATCCACTATTACTACTTTTTTAACACAGCTTCTCATATTAATGATTAATTGTAAGTTATATATAATCGATATGTAGGATAAATATAATATATATCAAATTTCTAAATTTACAATAATTGTAAAGCATTACGTAATATGTTTTACATTTGCAATATGTACCAGAACCAGTGTAAAACATCTCGCGATGCGCTCGCGCAACCGAATCGACCGGATCTTGCCTCAACCTCATTAAAGATTCTAGGTCGTTGCAATCGTTAATTAGCTGAGATAAGTGCGGTATTAATTGTGTACGCCATTGGAGCCACTATCGCACCATCTAGCGTTTCGTTTTCGCTTCAATTATTTTTTTTCATTTATTCTTACTTTATGTCGCCTTTGACTTCGAATGTGGTCTGCCGAAAATTATATGTATTTATAATTACTAGATGTCATAATTATTGTCCACAGATGACAATGCATTATATATATATATATATATATATATATATATATATATATATATATATATATATATATATATATATATATATATATATATATATATATACTTATCACTTTTGTGAAATATCCTAAAAACTTTTCACATCGAGAACTGCTGCTGTATCCGAATAAATGAATTTTATAATTACCTGTTGTAGTAAATAATTGTAGTCCAGAAACTTACCTGAAAAAACAAAATTACAGATTAGATTTGGTATTTATTGTTAGATATTATGTTCTTTTAGTTCTATGCCTTTTTCATCTTCAATTTATGTATTCATTTAAGATTATAAGGATATAACAAATAGTGAGTATTGTATTTTAAAGTCACGAACGCATTTGAACATTGCATCTCAATGTGAACAAGTTAGACTAATTCACTTTCCAGCACGCAATATATCTAAGGTTTTTTTATGTACAATAGCCAGTTTCCGATTTGAAGTCCCCAAAATACGTACGTACTCTTAAAAATATTAAAAACAATCCCAAAATAATATATATTTTCGAAATTGTCATTATAACTAACTGTCATAATTTTTAAATGATTCCACGTTTTCCATTGAACAAACCTTATTCACTAACAATTGGCTTTCCAAATAACACCAATCCCGTCCGAGGCCATTGATACCGTACCGTGTATCCGAATATCTAGGAGTACATTTCAAATTCGTACCGCACCGCAACGCGCGAGCGCGTCTTGCGAAAACAGAACGGATATTGCTCGCCATTGGCTTTTCAATTTTGCCCGTTAACCGACCACTTCCGGTGATCGCTTTGTTTCTCGTTTCAGTTGGGCAACCGGATTGGGCGGTAAGGCGTTAATTTATAGCAACTTATTTACATTTATTTACATAAATTGATAAATTATGATTGAGATTGGGGGCTATACGTATTTGAGGTGTATTTATTGTTATTTCGTTCTTATATAAGCTAAACAAGCAAAACTTTTAAGCGAAACTAAAATTTCACTATTGGGTTAATACAATGGTTACGTAAAAGATATGAATACCAAGTAGTTATTGAGTAAAATGAATGGCAATATGGAAATATTAAAAGTTACTTATAATTTAATTATAAGTAGATTAGCTTATTTCAATTTAAATTATAGCCAGTTGATTTGATCATTTAATTATATATTGGCGACAAGTGTCTTCTACTTTGCTTTTTTAAGCGACATTGCGTGTAGGATCTGAATTTATCTAGAACCTAGAACTAGAACTAGAATTTAGAACTGTATTTATCTCAATTAGGATAGACAAAAGTCTTTATTTAAATATCCATTGTTGTATTGAGCCTCAACTAATATAAAAATTCAAAATTTTTTCAGTAGATTTACCATGACGTATTTAATCGATCTAATTCAGATTTTTGGAAAGAAAATCGCTAATGTCCTCTATATTTAAGAAATATTCAAGTCAATCACTACAAAGTGGTCAAAACGTTAGATTCCAAAAAGGTCCGGATTCTTTACGCGATTAATCTTGTTCAATTGTTGCCTTAAAAATGTGCAAACATCGCGTTTATCAAAGATCTTACTATAAACTAAGTATAAAAGCAATATTGAGGTGAAACAATATAAAATAACATTAGAAATACAATCTAGAATACGATTTATCACGACCTCTGTATCCGAATACGAGACCGCTCCCGTCTAACTGTCGGTCACGGGTCACGGACTGCAATTAGTGTGAGCACCCACCCGTTACGTATTTGTATCTGTGCTTCATTTCATTGCTTTGCTTTGCTTTACTTCGCTATGTACCTGAGATATTATTTTGTTTAGTATTATATATAAAAAGAGCTATATTGTAATTTCCGGCCAAAACTCCTGGAACTAAACTGTTTCTTTAACGCTTTGTAGTGAATTTTCTTATTCAGAGAGTCAAGTTATTGTGTATTATAGTAGATTTTTTTTCTTTTGTAATATAGTTTTGTAAACTACTTTTAATAGCCGAGATACAAGTTAGTATGGCATCCGTACTATATATATTTCTATAATTATATTATAAAGCTGAAGACTTGGTTTGTTTGGAAACGGTACTCTAAAAAAATACAAGTGTAAATAGAAAACATGTGTTTGTGTTTCATCAACGTCAACAGTGTCTGTGATAAAGGATAGGGTATAGAATTACTGAAATACAAATCACTGTATTCAATGATGTAATTCAATGTAATCGGAAAGGTTATTTTTGTTTAATCTTACTGTTAGTACAAACTTTGGCGCAGAGTTCCCCGATCAACACGTAATAATTAAAATTTTGGAGGAAAGCGAGAAACTGAGTGTTTTAATATTTGGTTATTTCTTCCCATCCTGCAATATGCGGGATAAACCGTGAAAAAGAACCCAAAAAAGTTATAATAATTATGATACTTAATAAATATTTAATGTTTATACCCAAACTCTTGGATACAACCTTCTCGTCACGCTTGAAGATCTACACGATCTTGTAGATGTAGAATTTTTTCATAATTTAAATTATGTACCTACTCTAACTTGTACATAATTTGTCTATGAATAATATATATTAACTAGAAGTTTAGAAAAATTGGTATTTTTTATAATGTAAAGTCATATAATATTAATTCTACAGATGTAATATGTAACGTTGTTGTCAGTCATCGCGGAAACCTCGTGGAAAAAAATTGTTATTCTTTGTGGAAATCAGTTCAAAATTAAAAGTATTTGTTGTACTTTCAACAAAATAAGCTTTATATTGTAAATTAACTAAAACTAAAGTACATATGCTTGTGGTATTCAATCCACAAACCGCGGAATGAATTAATTATATTTTCACGCGCAATACCTCATCTTCGGGTAGAAGCTATACAGTGGAGTGTCTTGACACTACGTATAAAAAAAATATGAAATAAAGCATAAAGCATGCAAACTGAATAATCTTATATTATGTATGTTTATTTAGAAACCTACGAAGACGACGAAGACGAAGACCTACGTACGTATTACAAATTTTACGATTAGTGCAATACCAGCACGTAATAACAATCAATATTGCCATCATAAATAAGAATCACATTATTTAATCATACAACTAATTGAGTAGCTTTAAGTAATGATATCACAAACCATATATGGCAACGCCTGCTGTTAGTGGGAAAATAGCATTTACTTCATCATCGAGCTTATAAACGTGTGCCATTAAAAACTTGTTTCATAAAAACTATATAAGAAAGCAAGCTTAGCCAACCAGAGATTCTAATAGATATGTGCTGTCCAATCGTGTTATCTCGATACTTGTTGTGACTTTTCTATACAATTACAGTACATGTACAGTAGGAAATGTTCTTGTAATTTTTTTTTGTTTGTGGTTATACATTTGGCGACGATTATATTAATTATTAATTAATCTGAGTCTTTCAAATTAGAGACAGAACTGTGTTTGTAGATTTAATTTATGTTGGTATAATTAGTGAGATTTGGATTAAAACTTCATCGAATATTGAAAATTAAAATATTTTTTTTCTTTTATTCTTAGCTTCACGCGTCAGCAGAGCGTGGGATATGAAAATATTTAGAAAAAAGTGAAACCACAATCAACATTCTTAGATATTGCGTGTTGAGTGGTGGGACACAACGTCACGCTTTGTTTCGTGAGTTTTGACTAGAGCTAGGTAGTCTCCGAGTGGGAATCGAACCCAGAACCGTCGTATTTAAAGTCAGCCTCTATATATGAATCATATTATCACGATAGTGAAAGATGTGATGATTATAGGTATATATAATAATATAGTAGGTACCAATACTTACATATATTGGATCTAATCTAAGATAAAATATTATGTTTTAAGAAATTGCTGTTTCATGTATAAAGTAAATTATGGAGAAGTGAACGTGAAAGTGAACTATCGAGTATCATTATTTTAATTTATTAATTTCTCTTGTTTATCCTAGTTATATATACTTATTGCATATACTATTGTAGATGTAGTGTTATGTGTTTTTGTGTGTTCATTCAAGTGTTTATGTGTTTATGTATTTCCATGGTCACGTAGAGCGCTACGCGTGGCTAAGACCGCGCCCTTACAGGATGCTAAAACATATTTCGTCGTTTTTGTCCACTACATGACGATGATGAGATCATACTTGTTTTACGAATGCAATACAATTTATATTTTGTTTTAATCAGTATAATTTGAAAAAATTGTGAATGTTTAAAATGTCTGTAATTTGAGAATAAAATTTTTCAACTTAACGACAATTTTTGATTCTCATGTCAGATTTAAATATGGTTTTGGGTTGAATTTGAATCAACGTTATCTTGTGCGTGTAAATAAAAAATACTTCAAGATATAAATTTCTATTATAAAGACCGTCCAAAGACAGTGTAGAGTTCGATAGATCGGTTTGCCCATTCCTACCTTAACTTCCGAATCTTATATGTACAGGATAAAGCTATAGAAAATATATTATTATACACATAATATATGTATACACATACACATAATATATGTATATATTATTCTGTAGATAATTACTTATAAGTTTGATGTGATCAAAATAATGTTGGTATTTTTAATGTTTTCGAACGTACATGTATAATTATGAGTTAAAATATATATTATTTACATTTTATATAAGGAACTGAGTATAGTAAAGTATTAAACATTATTTGTATAATATTATTAGCATAAAAATTTTGTATTTAACTTGTATTCACACGGACGCGAATATAATAATTGCATACAATCTATGGCGTCTATTACAAAAACTATAAGTTATTATGTATATTTATCCTTCTTAAAAAAATAGACATCGTTATTGAATTGGAATGAAAAATTTAAATTTATCTCATTAAATACATTAAAAGTGTATGTTTTTGTTTTTTAAGAAAATATGTTCGACTTAACAATTTTCTCTTAAGTTGTGAAAGTAAAAAACCTGAAATAAATGTAAATAGTCTCAAATTTACTGTAGCTATAGTAAAATTTACTAACATAATATAAGTTATTTTTTATTTACTGTTTATATATCTTGGTTGTGATTATATTTTAAAATAGATACATAAAATGTTAGAAGCTACTTATAACTTCTATGAAAAAAAAAACAAAGAAAAAAAAAACAGTATTTGTTGAAGAAATTAAAAACTATAATATGTTATTTAATCTACATGTAGACAGATTATATTAACAGAGTACCAACACACAAATATTAATTTAACAATAGTCTTAGTTTATGCCAACATTGAAAAAATAATCTAAAATCAAAGCCCCGCAAAGTTTATTCGACAGTGTAGTGGGCGGCAGTTGTCACTAAGATTAATATTCGGTTTAATCTACTGAATTGACAATCGTTTAATATATTTGATCAATGATAAACGGTCCGTTTAATTATTAGCATAACGTAATACACAATATTTTGAATTATTTTCTATTGATTGTATATTCTATTTGTATTCTGTATATGTATATCTTATATGTGTGATTCTACATAGGGAAACAAATATATTTTAGAGTAGGTATATATAAAAATTTGAACTTAGCATGACTCGATCCGAATCGAGTTATATCCAAATATGGTAATTTTATTTGTTAGCATCTTAGTAGGGAAGTTTTCACAACTTGCTTGCAATGCTTGCAATTTTTGCTAAGAACGCTGTTTAAATAAATATTCCAATATATTTTAAAGGTATTTCATACTAAAGAAATTATCTAATGATTGAAGAAACTTGTTTTTTATCCTTTATTTGTTGTTTATCCTATTATTATATATTTTTCATCCGTTTCTACTATTAGTTAATACAAACTCCTCAATCATTCATTTTAGTACAAGGAATAATAATTTCTGTTGTCATTTACAAAAATTTACGAGTAGATAGGTAAAATCTATAATTATAATGAATGAAAGAGAATATTGATGTGTAAAATTTCATACTTATTTAAATCTAACTAAATAGCACACAGTTTCAATCTCATGTCAATCGGTGAATGAACTGTCTAACGTTTTACATACGTTTTTTGTACGCCCATACTCTATTCGATCATTTATCATTCGAACTAGGGTTACCATCCACAAAAAAAATATTTGAGGCCAATTTTCATTAAAAAATTTTAATCACTGATAAATCTTAGCTATTGTACAAACTTTGAACGCATTTAACATCCTTTATAATTATTATCTGCGTTCTAACTAAATATCTCAATTGCAAGCACTAGTACGTATAAATATATATCAAATATCAATTTTCTGAAATATCAAATTTCCTACGAGAACGGGGAAAAAAATAGGATGAAATTAAAATAGTTAACGCAAACGAAACTACGAGCTAATTGTAAACTAGACAGTGATAGTTGCGAATAACTAATATATATGTACATACTTTATATAATATTTCTAAACTAGTTTTTTCTAGATTTGAGTCTTTATTTATAATTTTTTTATAAGTAAAAGCTTCAGCTTCTCGACCTATCCCACATATAATTATCTAGGAAGGTACAGAGAAACTAGTGTTAAGAAACTTCGACCTACGCTTTCAGCCTAAATGCGAGACAATGTATGTTGTCTTTCCATAGTGGCAACACAAAATTAGATTAAAACTTTTACATAACATTTATAAAGAGCTTTCATGTGTATTTATCCATTGACTAATTAAAATAAATCCAACAACGTGATATGACACCCCTATACAGTATCAATGAAATCGGCTAGCGCAGTACAGTAATTATTATGACAGCGCACATACATATATATTTTGGCTATTAAAATTAGATTTTATCAACTATAAGCTTTAATCCATTGACATAAGTCTAAAATTAGATAGATAGTATTTTGATATCCGTATCAGTAGTTGTTACTAACGAATCATGTTTGTTCATCCACAGTCTCATACATGTTATTTATGAAAATTTCAAATATTTATAGTTGTTTATTGAAAATTGCCAAAAGGAGGGAACTCGCAAGAGTTTCACTTTCAGAAATTTAATATTGGAATGAGTTCATAAAAATATCCTTACGCTTAAAGCAGGGTAGGCAAAGAGTACCGAGGGTATCTATAGAGTCGAGAAAATCCGTTAAAATATTGTAGAATTAAATTAGAATTAAAAACATACTTGCATATTAAACCTCCTCCATTAATATATAATCTATTTAACATAATATTACGGTAGTCACATTATTATAACTTCTTATAATTATAAAGCGATGTAAGACGAGCATTGTACAATTGACGTGGGCGGTGACACGTCCGGTGTTAAAAATATTTAAATATTTACTTGTACAAAGAAAGTACACTTTCATAATAAGGCTTAATATATTTCACAAATTGTAGACCGCGACTTTGGTTGCGTTAAATCTAGCATAGTCCCGTTCCCGTAGGAATTTCAATAAACTCTCTTAGTGCTCTACGACGATACCTAAGGCATCATCATGCCAAATTTCTGTCACATAATCTTATGCTCTGAGCACACTGAAACAGCCTAAGCCTGAAAAATTATATATACATTGATATTTACATAAATATTACTCTAATATTAAAACAGACAGTACCAGAAAACCACCATTATCAATTAGCCATTATTCCACTAATCAATTAATTGTGTAAAATATAAAACCTAGTTGATATTAAATTACTAATTTATCGATATTAGCGACGCTAAGCACGCAACTATCCTAAATTGTCAAATAATAAAAAGATAAAATAGGTTCATTTACCTACCCTTTTTAATATACGGTTAAAATTAAATGAAAAAGGTTTTAACTCGATGACTGTACAGCGAGTGTCAAAAACAGTTTATCATATTCAATTTATATGGCTGCCCGCCCAAACCGACGTGTCATTGCTATTCAAATGCATATTACATATATCTCACATAGATTAGCAATAACTGTACATTTCGACTAACACTTTCTATTTGTCTGCTACAGATGATATATATTGTATGAATCTTATTTCGTTAAAATCCCTTTAATTCACTTAGTATTTTTCATCAAGATGACTAACTAGAACAGACAGGTACCAGGCATATAGCGGGTTCGAGAGAAACTACCGTTAAGACACTGTATTTCTCGTTTTTCATTACATTTTCGAGATATTGCGTGTAGAGGGGCAGAATTTAGGCAACTACTTTTTCTTTTTAAGTAAAATTTCAATAAAATTGGAAGAAGATATCTCATACGGTGTTACGGTGAAATTTTTTTTTTAAATAACAATCGTTATTTTTCAAAACAAACCCAATATAAATCCCATTAATCTTCTTTCATTCGATACGAGAAAATACAATTTAAGATTTTCTAAAATATAATACATATTACTGGTACTTTTGTTAAAATGTGCGTGGAACTTTAGTATTTCGTGTTGTATTAAGTACATAATAAATCATATAAACGTTTTATGCGACTTCACTCGAGTTTACTGCCGTTGCTGTATACCGTCAACAATTTAAATTATTATAGAAATTATTATTACGAAATATTAGTAATATAGTTGTGACAAGAATTTGTAGATAAACTGCATCCTTTGATCAAATATCCTGTGAGACATCTACGAGCTATGGTAAATTGAGTATTGATGCTGTTATTAGCAACTATCAGCTAGCATTCTATGGTGGTAGTATTCTAAGTAGGGAATGGAGATATATGGGAATAAAAATAAATAAATAACTTCTTTCACAATCCAGTTCGTAAATTAAAAGTTAATTACTAATAATAATTAGTGACTAATACATTCATCTTTAGTACCAATATCAAGAAAAAATATATACCTAGGTAAAACGTTGTATTTTAAATTTTAAAATAAAATCATAATATAATTATTCAAATGATTATAAAAGATAATATATCATTTTAATTATATATGAATTTTTTTTAATGTATGTACGTACGTCCATGTGTTATATGCGTGATTTGTACGTGAAGACCTCGGTGGAAAATCTTAAAATTTGATTAGAGTTTTTTTTTATTAATAAATAAATAACATTATTTCACGTATATTTTTTATAATACCATAGTTATCACAAAAATGCTCCACGTAATATTTACCTAATAAATTATTTAAGTTTAGTTAATTCTTTAAATAATCATAGTATGATTATTTAAGCTACAAAGTGTTGTTGTGAATAGCTGGGATTGTAAATAAACGTGTACCTACTGTATCGTAGAAATAACTATACATTTATCTACGTATTTATAAAACCTATACCGTTTTAACCTATACCGTTTGGTTGCTACTATTACTGCCAAAATAGGGAAAATTATGTACTTATAATTTTAAACCCCATTTCAATTTATAAAATAGTACCTACAGTTGTTGTTTGTAGAGTGCTTTCAGTAGTTGTCTATACTAATATTGTAAAGAGTAAATATTTGTGTGTTTGTTTGTTTGTTTGTATTGAATAAACTCGAAAACTACGAGAGACTTTAAGCCCCAAGAAGTAAGATAGGCTACTTTTTATTGTGAAATTAGGGAAGATGGTTGTAAAATGGACCCTGAAGGTTTGTATATGGAGATGTCATTATTTATCAAATGAGAGATATAAAATTTGGTTTCAACGTACCTATACTATCTAAGCTAAAATGTATAAATAAATCCTCAAAATATCTGGAAAAACATAAAAATCGCTATACTTGTTTGCCATTCTTTGAGAAGTTCCTAAGTTTAATGTCTGTCCGTGCGAAGCCAGGACGGGCCGCTAGTATAAAATATTTGAATAAAATAAATCCACTTTTTTTGGGTATATTTATTCGCATAAATATATATTAATATAATACAATTAAAAAATATATCATATTGAATAATTTTATGTTTATAAGATGATTTTTTTGTTGGCCCGTAATTATAACGACCATTAAAGTATTTTACCATTTAAGTATTACCATTTAAAAAATTAAAACAATAAGTCGTAATAAACAATTTACATGCATATGTATATGTATATGTACACACATACACACATACATATGTGCTTAATTTATTTAAATTTGTTACATGATAAATTAAGTTTGAATAAAGTTTCTATATAAAAATCCTAGAATATTCTTTTTCTGTCTGTACCAATAAAGTCAAGTTGGCGTGCGGTTACATTTCTGCGTAACAATTTTTCCTCAGAGTCAGCCCTCAAAGCTTTACTATGAACAAGTATGTATGTATCCTGGTTTGCTTTTAATTTTGCTTCGGACTCAACCAAATATATGTTTTTAAATAATGCACAAATTGATTCTGCAATTATTGGGAAGTGAATAACGGAGAAATACGTGAAGATAAAAAAGTAAAAAGGAATGTTTTTATAGTTACAAAATATACTATATCTATATCTGTATAGATATAATGCTAATGAGTTTGTTTGCTTGACAGCGCTAATCTCAGGAACGAACGATCGAACCATTAATTCGAAGGTCTGAATTACTAATTTTAATGTGACCCATTGTAACCTGTGTCAGAGATACTTTGGGCACTTGGAATGTGCCACAGTGATGAAGCTACCGGATCTAAATTTGAAGTATCTACTAAATATTATAAACTTAGAAGCATTTAAAGAATTGGATGGATGTGGGATAGTTAGTTTCCAATAAAAAACGGGAAATGTCATATTATATCAGGTTAATCGTAGGATACCTTTATATATATATATATATATATATATATATATATATATATATATATATATATATATATATATATATATATATATATATATATATATATATATATATATATACCCAATAATATACCAGAAGCCAACCAGGTCTTCAATGAGACGGTCGTCCGCAAAAGGGTTGCCCATAAAAATAAAATACTTGTTATCAATCTGGACCAAAGCATTTTCCTTACATATTTGTTTCTCCATTTACAGGAAATGTTAATATTAAAAATCTTTGAAATCAATTCCGATGAAACTGTCAAATATGACTGTTTAAGCATAACAATAGAACTGTTATTAATATTTTATCCAATTATATAATAAAATATAAAGCAACAAAAACTTTATTCATAATAACGTCAGTCATCGTAAGATAGTCGTCGCGTCGGGGGTCGAACTTGTGAAAGTCATGCTTCACATATTATAGATTAGGCATGTTATGAACGATAGTATAATAGGTACACGAGACATTGTCCGTTTTGTTCAGAATTATTAAAATAGCGGGTATTACCCACACTGATAAAAAAATTTTATAATACGTGGGTACACTTTGCCAACTTTAAGAATATTGTAATTAAGATAAACTTAAAGTATGTTGCTTAAACTTAACGGGTGTGGGTTCGATTGCCACTCGGTGAAATGAATTATTTTCATTTCGTCAATCTGATGAGAAAACAAAGCGCGGCGTTGAGTTCTGCCACCCAACACATAATGGTTCGAAAATTGGACGGAAAGTGAGGAATGGAGTGTCTTAACACTGGGTTTCCTCTGTCTACCCTGCTAAGTCGAAGATTGATATATATATATATATATATTATATATATATATATATATATATATATATATATATATATATATATATATATATATATATATATATATATATATATATATATATATATATATATATATATATAATATATATATATATATATATATAATATATATATATATATATATATATATATATATATATATATATATATATATATATATATATATATATATATATATATATATATTATTTCGAAATAACGAGACGTAATATAGAATTTATCACAGTAAATAGCTGTGTTGTAAATGATGGAACGCAACAGTTAATAAGGTAGCACGTTTATCACGAGTGATGGATACGCGAGGTGCTGATACCGTCGACAAATAGTTGGAATAGTGATGGGCAAGTGTATCGATAGTGTTAACATATCGGCTATTGATTTATAGGTAAATATATTCAGTATTTTGAATCATAATAAGTAGATATACTGTATAAATTAATTAATATATTATGCAAAAAATTTAGGATGTTTTATAAGAAAATTAAAAGATAATTTAAATTATTATAAAATCGATGTTATTACATCACTATTCTGTACTTAGTAGATACCCTGTAGGTCGACGCTTGTTTCATTTGTCACGGCTGACACGAATGGTGTCTATAGAGAGGACCTTGTGTATTTTTCATTTTTAATTAGAGAAGGTTTTCTTATTTTATGTATATTATATATATGCTTGTTTTTTTACTTATCTGTATTTGATTAGTATAATAACCTATTTTTCTGATGACTTCTATAATTTTTTTGATGAGATTCAATTTATTTAAGTATTATTTACCTTACATAAAAATAATAAAATAATAATGGATTGTACATTTTACCCCTTATTGACCCCCGTATTAAAGAATAACTTTAAGTTCTAAAAAATCTTACAAAGCCTACATAATATTACACGTATAATTTTATCACGAAACACGGTAAGTTCCATAATATTTTCGAAACATGCCAATCAAATCGGTAATCTCTTCAAATCCCGACCCTAGAAAGCCATTACTCGGAACTGTTATCTCTACACGGGTCCATCTCTCATATTTGGACCGCACGGGATGCTGAGGCGATAAGGGATTAACTCAAACTATTTATCATTTACTTCTTTTTATTCCACTACCGTTTTACCAACAACGGTGACTGACTAAAAATAAATATTTTATATTTGATTTGGTTACGTAACGTTATAAATACTTATGTAATTATCAATATAGATAAAAAATACATCGTAATAAATTAAAATTGTTTTTTTTTTATTTATTTATTATTGTATTTTGACAATTTCATCTTGTTCAAATAGGTAATTATTACACTTGAGATTAAAATTCAATACGTCAGATGTATTTCTTTTAAGATTTTTTCTTTAATCAATATTATACTTTTTTTAAAAGCTGACAGTGGAAATATTTAATTTATTTTGTTGTCATTTATTATTATTTTATAGTTATTTATTTTAATTAACTCATTATAAAGATAATAAGCGAAGCATTTATATTGATGTAACCATAGTTAACGTTACTTATAAATAAACGCTGTGCTATTTGTAAATGACAAAATATACCTACCTACATGTGAAAAACTATCTCAAAAGCGTGATAGAGATGAAGATATAACAGTTAACAATAAACAGTTGAATCTAACGATAAACTACTGGGAGACATCTATATTACGTAATATAAGACAATACAATTTAATACTCGTCTGAATGAAGCGAGACAATGCTTAAGTTCACTGTTACACCTCTCACCGATCAATGGTAGATAGGAATCTCGTGAAAACAGCTGATTCGAACAATGAAAAACAAATGAAGCTATTTAAATGAAAGCTAGAAGTGAATGAACCGTACACCTTGAGGGACTCCTGATGTTCGCAATATAAAAGAACAATGCCCTATTGTTGTCGGCGACGTCATACGGAATATGGGTCAGAGGCCCAAATGTGCTCAGCTGGTCGTGGGAGAGGGATTTTGAATGACCTCCCGTTCCATTTTACCGTTTTAGTGGCAGAGGTCAAGTATCACTGGCTACACTGGTATACTAACTCTATGACGTGTTATCGTGCTAATTATGAATTGGCATATTTTTTTGGTTTGCTTATTTTACTATGAGTGATTAGAATTCAGAACGTCAATTTTATGCGTACAGATTTCTAGGTAGAACTTGATATAAGGTTACAATACATAGGACACAAGTTCAGAGGTAGAGAGAGGAGCACCAATCGCATTAGCTTGACATGTAAATTGCAGATATAAAAAGTACATTCCTTGTGTATATTATGTAGGTAAAATTTCGAAATGGATATAATTTTTTGAATACGACACCCCGACTGTGTGCAGCGACACTGTCAGCCCAAGTCCCTTTCTGACTTTGAATGGTGTATGTCGATGTCGGCAAGTCATCGGTTGACAGACGCAATGAATGCGCATCACTACTGGGCGATCTTTGTCCGCACATCATGAGAACTTTTGATTTGGAAACATAATATTCGAGATAATGTAATTTCCGTCTTGCCATTGTGTTTGTTTTGATATTTATATGTAGTGTACATATATTTATGAGATATTACTATTTGAATTAATACATGTTTATGTTTTATTCATTGATATATATATATATATATATATATATATATATATATATATATATATATATATATATATATATATATATATATATATATATATATATATATATATATATATGATTATTTTTTTTGTTTAACAGCCACAGATAGAATAAATATAGTGTTATAAACTGATTGACATGACCACAATAACATGATTAAAAAATCATCCATATATTCTATCAATAAAGAAAAAACAAAACGTTTGAGTACAATTTTTATTAACGCAAAAATTACACTCTTGGTCCAGTCCGTTTCGAATGTGAACGGCCAGGATCGAGACAATGCACATTGTTTGCTTAGACCGGCGCAATTATCTCCACGTGCTCATGTTTACCAATTGTTCTTATCTCTAGCCGTCCTTGAGATTTCAAATGACAACCGACAGATCACATTGACGTGGATTGCTGAATGAGTGACTAATTGGGCTAATCTTTTTGGTAGATGTTGTTTTATCTGTTTGTTTTGCTTTTTTTTACATACCTGATGTATTTATTACTTTAACTTTTTAACTTAAAGAAATTAGTGAAAAATCATTCGTGAAAATAATATTTTTATTCACAAATGCTTAGTAATCAAGTGTCAAATGATGTTTAATACTATGTAAATAATGCTATACTTATATGAAAATATATTTTTTTAACATCACTTCGTATTCCTTACGTTATTGAGTATTTAGGCAGATCGGACATAATGTCAAGACCCTCCTTTGAGCACAATTAAAAAAAAACATAAATAAAAAAATCTTTGTTAAGAAATTTGTGAAGTGATAAATTTTAAGGAAACTTTATCGATTCGCTTACGCCTAGCGTTGTTTATCTGTAAACCAAGAGTTTTCAATTGAGATCTAATAGATACAATTCACTTGTCTTGTTGGACGAGAGACGGGGATAAGCCGGACATTATTATGTTACAGTATATTTTTTGTACAATATAGTAAATAGATGTAATTTCTATGAAATCGCTTATCTCCTGATTGTTCTAGCTATCGCGGATTGTAATCAACAGTACGCTTAAAATAGTACATGTGTTTAAGAAATACATCGTAATATATAGTTCTATATAATATTACCCACCGACTGACATGAGGACCGTCAGCGCAGAGGCATAGCATCTGCCTGTAAGCGCGACGATTTGTGGGTTCGATTCCCACTCGGGGAAAATTAATGATTTCCATTTTCTTCCCTCTGGCAAAAGGCAAAATCGCGGCGTTGAATTCCGTCACTCAACACGCAATGTCTCGAATGGCGAAAAGTGGGGACGGAGTGTCCTAAGTTTCTTTACCCCTACCGTTTTCCTCTGCCTACCCTGCTAACTGCGGGATACAGCGTGAAGCTAAATAAATAAATAAATATAACATAACTAAAGAGTTTGTTATGTTGAACGCACTAATCTACGAACGAACGAACTACTGGTTAGTATTTAATAATTATTTTTGTGCTGAATAGTCGAAGAGGCTAAAAGCAGGCTATATTACATTATATTAATCTTTTCAATGTAACCTACAACTTTACCTACGCCACTCATAATATGTTGTGCCATACACCACTTTTACTTATTTACATTTTACCACGCGAATGACAACGCGGATAAAAAAGAATGCCACAAAAGCTTTTAATACGGGTATATCAGGTACAACTCAATATCAGTTATTTATTTTGACGAGACTGTTGCTAAGGAAATAGTTTTGGATATTAACATTCTTTCCGCTTTTCTCTAGGCAGACAAAATCTAGTGACAAGAACAGAACCTGTTAATCACTCTGTACTCCGCAGTCTCCGTCTCCGCAGTCCGCGGAGAAATCAATATCTATTTCTCTAAATCTCTATTGCAATAGCATTTTTGTTACAAATATAAATGAGTACCAATATCTATACTTCATTATGGTAGTAGTCTTATATATTTATGTTTAAAACTTCAGTTATTCTAGGGCCTAGGTCACAAATTGTAACGGTAGCTTGTGGTTACGGGACTGCTCGTGAGTTCAACATTTTATATAGCTGTTCCGACAGCCTTCTTGATGGACGACCGTAAAATATTCCAATATAATTTAAAACATACATTCAAATAGGCAGCATGCAGGGACCGGTGACTAATTATTGTGATAAAGGCATTTGTATTTTTTAATAAATCGACTAGAATATAATCGGTAGTTATAACATCCATAGTGTCAATTATATGGAGGCTATCGGCCCATAAACGCAAACGTAGTGGGTTCAATCCCATTCCTTTTCATTTCTCTGCTCTGATAAAAAAAGTGCGGCGTTGTAGTCACAAAACGACTTGAAGGCCGGTGAAAGCACAGAAAAGCTTAGCTATATTACATGTTTTGTATATAATATATAGAATTAACAAAACATACTATTGTAATTAAACACGCAAGCAAGGTTGAAGGAACCAGAAAACTACGTCAACATTTATACAGACACTGCACTATGGGTACAACAGAGATGGCCTATATGCATTACAATCGTTTACAACAATAGATGCAAAGCATTGAGCCGCTAATTTCTTGGAGATATTAAAAAATAACTCCACAGACATCACACCACATTAGCCTCCAGCAGTCCACTACTGCGCGTAGGCTTATCCCAGAGTACGCCATAAGGCACAATCTTTCATTTTTGCCATCCAGTCACTACCAGCCGCCTTTTTTATATCAGCGGTCCATCTGGCCGAAGGACGTCCGACGCTACGCTTGCCGAGCCGTGGTTTCCATTCGAGAATCCATCACTAACTTTGTAATTATAATATAATATGTTACATAAAAAAATGGTAGCTTAAAATATATAGATAGGTACTCAATACTTGTACCATGTCGTAAAACTTTAAAATTTTACTCGATTTATCCATACAACGTTCAAGATTTTATTAGAAGTCGAAAATTTTATAGTTGTTTAAGTTTAGGTACATTTTAATTTAAATTTTGTTACCACGCATGGTACAACGCTACCACAAAGGTGAAAAAACATGTAAATGTCATGTGCTGACGAATTTATTCGTACGTCACTGCAGCAAAATCATTGGATTTGCTTTTACGATCATGTTATGGCGTGGCTTCTTAAAACTTATTGGCTGAACGTAACTCACCTTTCGTCTTATTTGATACTTTTTAGTAGCTGTCAAGAATGTCATTTGCATGCACCAAATGGTAATAAAAAGTTGCTTAGCGTTTACATTAGAAAATCTTTAAGGTTAAAGTCATAATTTTACGATTGTAAGTATATTATTGATTGTGAATATGATGAATAATGTCAAAAAAGTGCCATATTTTTCTTAAAACATGACCTGTAACGCCTTAAAAATCACAAAATCCCTTCACAGAACCGATCGAATTATCTTCGTCGATTTTACATCGTTTTTACGATGGCAACACTGTTGCTTGATTTATTGAGTTTCATGCTAACGGCGTGAAGGCGATTTTGAAATGGCAACATTCTATATATTCAGACGATTTCGCTTGGTACTTTGTGTGATTTTAAATGCAACATATATATTATTACCTTGCGTTAAAGATTTTTAAGCTGTCTGTCTTCGAGTCGACAGGTATGTACTTGTGATATATTTTATTAAAAATTAAAATGATAATAACATTTTATCGTGTTTCTGTTTATTTTAAATTACATTTCTCAACTTTATTTCCATTGATATTATTGGTGTTCCCAACTACACATTCTCCGGACTGTTTTTTTGTCTTTAAGTAAATGCGCATTTGCGCACAGCTTTTGCTTGCAGCACTTGAACCTGCCAATAGTGTGTCCAATAAAAGTAAAACTTAAAAAAGTTAAACGTAGCCTTATTATACCTTAATTTAATTATCATAATTCACAAAACTATTATTTACACTGAAAATATAATATTTAATTATATAACATTCTGCGTATTGAGAAAAGTTAATTTCCTCGTCGTAGCGCCCGTACCTAATCGACGAGTATTGAGTAAGGTGAACGTTCACCGTTGTATATAATACATATGTACATATAATATAGTAAAGTCAACTGTTATACGGACCAAGAAATTGCTAAACCTATCATGATAATATATGTATTATATATATAAGATAAAAAAATCGATTATAGCATAAACAGATATAAATAACTCGATGAAAGAACATCAGTAATTATTAAAAAAAAACTCTTCATATAATTCTCGTTAGAGAAAAAATAAAGAGTTACGTCACAGAGTGACATTATTTCCGCCGACTTAAATGAAAATATATAGATTAAAAATATGTAATTTCCAGTAAAAAAGGCAGAATTTATATTTATTCGTTTACTTTTAGCCCCGTGTGTCCCAGAAACGGCAGTGAGAAACCTGACGCCTACCGTTTTTGAGCAAAATATTGCACGTTAATTTAACACAGAACGCGCGGTCATTTGTGGCATAAAACTTGCCTTTGAGGGTCACCTTACATTAGCATAAAAATAAAATATATATATATATTTTGTTATTAAATATTAATTAAGAAAATAAATAAATAAAACATCCGTCAGCAGGATCCTAGAAAGGCGAACTTAAGTATTTCGTTTATGCCTTATGCATTATGCAATAACTTTGGGCACTTTCAATTTGGTTATGGTGAATCCTGTCAGAACTTTTGGTCTTGATAGTGACACCAGGTAGGGGGGAAGAGGTTACTCTGTCCCTGAGAACTAGCATGGGAATCGGACGTTGGTTTGCAACCGTCGAGCGAGCTGGACAGCACTTGGAATGTATAATGTGTTATTACAACTCCAGCTGGCCACGAACTAGGACGAAGTCGCAGATAGAAGTTAGTAGTGTATATTTCATATATGTACTAGATAATGATCGAGTACTGATGTCATGATATTAGCTAAGATATATAGCTCGCTAAGTATTCAAAAGAAATGATCGCTAAAGATATTTATTTATCACTTTTCACATCATTAAATATATTTTTGATAAAAATTAATAATATATAAAATAATAATCATATTTTTAAACTTCACAAAACGACAACCCTACACAGCATTCGCCGTACCTTTTTTATAAGTTTGTTGTGGCACGTTTTGACGATTCCTCGATGAAATTCCTTCTTTATATATTAAACATAGCTTATACGTTCAAAACTATATGACGAATTTATAATACGTTTCCTTCACACATATTAATGATGGAGTTAATTAATACCAGTACTCATTACATCTGAATGCACGGTGAGTGGAGAAAATATGGTGTTTTTATATGGTATTAGTTTTTTCAGCAAAGAACCTAATGTCAAGACACTCTGGTCTCCGCTTTCCGCCAGAATATGAAACATTGGGTTTTGAGTGGCTAAAATCAACTTCGCCGTTAGTCAAAATGTTTAAATAAATACAAATCTTTGCCCTCAGTAATGAATGAATCCCCCCCACTGTAGCACAAAGTCATGTACAGATATTTTGCTAAGTAAATTAACCTGTTCATTATTTCATATTGAAATACTATAAATGATATATATAAAGTTGGATATTCATTCACAAATTCGCAAATCGCTCTTATTACAACCATTGATCTTGAAGTCTAAACAGGCGTCGTATTACCGTCCATGTTATATGTTAACAATAACATACGATATTAAAATATGGCCGTGAGAAGGTGAAATCGTACTCAATGAATGTTTTTGTTCTGATTCACCATTTCCCCTTCATTGAAATAGCTGTCCGAGCTTTAAACAGCAAAACATAAATTTACTTATATATAATTGCTTTTGCATGTAATTTCACCCGCATATACCAATGGCAATCAAAAATCAAATTCTTTATTCAAATATTACAAACACTTTCGAATCGTCAAATTCAAATGGTAATTACTAAGAGTTGTGTATGACACGTGACATTTATCGCATTCTAGGTGCCAGAGGTTTCACGGAAAGAGAATAATAGAGTCGGCTATATTGATACGATTTACGTGATAAAAAAAAACGTAACGAGATAGAAAAATAATTTTCCAATTCGATTCAGGAGTTCCTGAGATAGGTTCAAGGAAACAGTTTTTACAGCCAATTTTTCAGCAACAATTTTTATCATATTGGTGTTACTATTAAAGTACAGATTCTCATTTCTATAACATAAAAAATATTCTTTTTTCATATAAAGCAAAGGTATACCGTTTAATAAATTCTCATCTTTCGTATCATCCGGAGTAGCCGAAGAGGATGGAGTTAAGAGGGCAAGAAAAAAAAAATTCACTAAGTCCACTAGAACAATTGGAAGTCGAATCCATAACCATTATATATATTTAAGCAAGTTCGTCGCTATATATTATTTTTTTTTTATAATATTTTAATATTTTTACAATATATCTATTATTTTTTAAATATATTACTACGATTTTATCTATATGTAACATATACATAATAATAATCAAGATAAATCGAATTCGATATCTTAGCGTCAAATGGTAAAGTAACGTATAATTGAGCCAAATTATACAGCCATTATGATAACGACGCTATATCAATCAATTTTATACGGTACTATAATTCGTTGCGTTTGTGGTTTGTAACTACAAAATCTTAGCGTAAAATACTAAGTACCTATAAATCAAATGTATGCTTAGTCGAGTATTATTTTAACTTAATATTTTAAAAATCAAAAAATAGTAACACTCAATCAATATGTTCTCTATGTCTAAAAAGTAAATATACGATAATTATCTCGAACTAGCTTAAGCCCCCTCGCCCTGTTGTGAAATTTAGTTCAAATTCAACGTCAGTACATTGTATTTTTGACACATGACACATTCTAAGTGGTAATTCACATGGAAACGTAACGTAATATAAGAAAGCCCTAAATAAAACCCTTAAATAGACCGCCTATAAAATATCTATATATATCTAAAAAAATATTTGTCCGAACAAGCTCCTAAAATTACGGCATTCAACCCAAATTTATAATGTGAATATTCAACATTTATATTTGTAACTCATTTCGTCGGGTACTCGACGAAAAGAATATGAATTTATGCTCGATTAAATTCCATATAAAGTTTCATAAAGTTAATTTTATTTCTTAAAACAATTTTACCTTATAAAAGTAAATTCAATTCAGTATGCGTACGAATAAATTCACACCATCACATTAGACTGTCCATCTCCTTTACAAATGCACATTAACACTTAAAGTGACTGAATATAGGGAGATGCAATATAATAGCGTATTTTGTATGCGATGCGCAGGCGCAGGCACGACGATGCCCACCAATATGGACGGTAACTGCCGAATAGTGATTTCTTTTAGAAGAAACAGATCGCAAGTAATCACCTTTTGATTATTTGTTTCTTATTTCGAGAGATCTTCCAAATTAAGTTAATAGGGTACCTAACATAAACCATGGTAAGAAATAGAGGCTGTGGGAGGTCTTAATTTATTATTACATTTATTATTATTTAGAGGGCCTAGGTATAATGTAGAGTGCATAGGTATAGTAATTTAGAATTCGATCTCCACTTTTTTTATTTTACTCCATCTACTACGCATAAATAATGTCTCTACATTTAAATCTTGAATTCTGTCTGCAATACTGCATAATTAAATTAGCTATCGTGCGTTTAGTACAAATGTTGAGGTCTATTGATTTTATATTTGGGAAGAGAAACTTTTGCTAAGGCGCCATTAGCGCGCATAGCATTTGTTATGGCTCTTTATCAGATATTCGATTCTTCAGTCAATTATACCATATGTTCCTCCCAGGCTTAATAGTTCTACAATAAATAAATATTTTGACTTTTTTTATTATATGACACATCGGTTTTAAGAGAAACTTAGATTACGAATAAGCATTCGATTTATTAAACCAAATGGATCTACAATTCTATTATCCATTTCTTAGATGTAATAATAGTGCATTTAGTATGCAGCGCGCGGTCGCATGCACGGTGGTATCCACAGGAATGGAAGCCTATCAAAATGTGATTATACATTAATTAGACCATATTGGAATGAGATTATTGATATTTTAGTCCCTGCTACATTTTTTACGGCAAGTGTATTATATTTAAGAAGTTCGAGGTTGCATTAAAAGGATCTATGGAGTTTCTATATAGGGAAACACAAATTTATTTAAAGTTTATTCTTTTATTCAAATTATAAGTACTTTTCTGCCATATAGAGATAATGTCGGATTTAAAACTAAGCCTTTATATGGAAGTAAGCTATAGGAGACAATAATATATTACTACGTCTGTCAAGAGCCATACCTTTTTCTACTTTTTTTTAATAATAAAATAGCACAAGGATTATAAGACTAAAATAAAATTATTAATCAACAATTGAATATAAATTAATACACCATTATTTATGTACATCAAAATTATATCATTATTAAGACATGCTAATTACAGACTGTAAAGGCCATCTGTCCACAGACGACGTGACGTGCGACGCGTGTGCAATGCACGGTGCATCGTGAATGGCGGCCCTTTGTCCATGCACTGACAGGAACTAGTGTTAGACGTCGTATCATCAATATGAATGGACGCCTTGTATACTACACTACGTCTAGCGCAAAAACTTCTAGTCTATGATGTGTAGAAATTAAAAAAAAATAATTATTTTCAATTTGTTTCAAGAAACAGTTTATGTGAGAAAGTACAGCGTTGAGTTCCGCCACTCAACACGCAATGTCTCTAAAATTAGAGAAGAAAATGATTGTTGAAGAACATACTAGGTATATTCTATCGGCCTGCTCTGTTAGGAGGGTGAATCTGTTTTTTTTTAATAATTCGGTCTTATTAGTTTGTTGTTGGCTTCTTTTGGTACATTCTTTATATTTGCTGTATGAAATAACATTTTGTAGTAGAATTTACTTTATTGGCATATACCACTAAATATTATGTTCAATAAGCATTGTGTTCTTTGTTGAATTATTTTGATAATACATTTATGCTAAAAATTAAATGTCAAAATACTTAAGTATCTAGTCTAGATTTAAGATAAAAAAATTGTAAATATGTTACAGTTGAAGATAAGAAGAAAATGAAGATTACAGAAGCATTCAAAACATATTTGAAGCATCATGGCAGCATATGACTGTGAAGGCGATGACTGGTTCGATTTTCACTCGGGAAAATAGATTATTTCCAATTTCTCAGTCTGGAAAGAAAGAATACAGCGTTGATTGCGTTGCGGAACCTCAACCAGGCAATGTCTCTAATTCTGGAACAAAACAGACACCGGAGGGTCTTGACACTAAGTTCTCTATACCTGGTTTGCGGAATAAAATGTATGAAGCTAAATATATTTCTATTATCTTAGATAATTTATTAAAAAATAAATTATTTAGAATATTTGTTCGCAGTATATCGATCTTATGTATAATTGTCAGCATTTGTACTACACAAGTCACGCGATGCTTATGTAAAACTAAGTAAATGACCAATTATAAACAATATTTCAAATAATTATATCAATATTACCAATAGTTTTATAAAGAACTCATCGACATGTCTACACAATTTTCTTAATTGAGTTCATGTGTTTAATTATATATTTTTTCTTCATTTATAATAGGAAGAGAATAATAAAGTCTCAAACACATAAAGTAATATCTAAATGAATTAACATTGTAATCTGTTATGATTTCATATTTAATTCTATTCTATTTATTTAAGATGTTTCTGGATTAAAAAAAAATCTATAGACATGTGTAGTGTGCCTACAGATATACGTTAGCACATGATGAAACAGTAGAAAATGTGCACCTGTACATTTAATAATTTAACAAAATAATGGTTACCAGTAATGTGAAAAACATGACCGATTTTAAATCTTTGTACGGGGGTTTGTCTGTTTGTACACGCGTATTTTCGGTAATACTGAGGGATTTGAACGAAATAAAATTTACATACGCTACACATCTAAAGCTATATAAAATAAGAGAAATAAGGAAACACTGTTTTAAAAAAAAATTGTAAATGTAAGTTTAGTGGTCTGATTACCAAAGTCATAAAAGACGCGAAATAGTAGCGGTAATATTGAATATACGATCGATCAGATTTTGTAGAACAAAAAGAAGAAAATATAATTTTATTCGGTTTCTTTTTCTACTGTTCTGTTTAGTTATGGTATTTTTTTTCATTGAGTAGATATTAGACATTTGACACTTAGCTATTCTCATTAAACTGACAGTTCATTTGACACATGACGGCAGGCAACAAAGCATCAAAAGAACAACTTCATTAAGCCACGCCTTAGTAAAAGCTTTCCAAATTGTTATTTTCTAAAATGATTTAACAATTTTGATCTCTATACCTATTGCACTAGAGAATAATTGTCGTATTATCAATATAAATATATGGCAGAGTTCTTCGAACCCAAAATAAATAAGTTTCATTAAAGATCGCCATTCATGATCCGCCCACGTTTAACGGTACTGGTTTTATTCATGGAATAAATGATATTGGAGGCATATAATTTTGTCTTACATGGTATTTATGGTTGATTCTTAATAGAGTGTATGCGATTGCTTAATGCTATAATAAAGATTGAATGTGAAATTAGTCAGTTGAATACTTTATAAATATCGATACAGTAATTTGTTTTGCAACTTTATATAAGTACCTACCGTACATATGTCCAAATATTATAACTACCTACTTATTTTTTATTTTCTTATCAGTCACCCAAATTTATTAACTATATATGAATCATTAACAAGACTAGACGTTTTACAATTTTTAATTTTATTATTTTTTACTAAAATAGACTTAATTACACACAATAAGAGATGTATATGTTTCTCTCACAATTTATAGTATTTTTTTATTTTATACTCGGAACAGAAACAAAATAAATATATTTACAATCTGTTAAGATTTAAAAAGTCAACTCAACAAACTCCTACGTACTAAGAGGCGTTCGAAAATTCAAAATCCGAATTCATTTGCAATTCAAAATAGACGACAAGGTGACGTAGCAGGAAATCAAGTTTATTCCTATGCTAATAACATGAAGTACATACGTCAGTACATTTAATTAATGATTTCATGAAAATATATATTTAATATTAACTATATACTAGCGTCTGACCGTTAACGCGGCGGTCGAGCGTTTTATCTCCTCTAGAGGGATAGATTCAATCACAAAGTGCGGCGCTGAATTTGGCCAGTCTTTTAAATAGTGTAACGAACAATGTTGTAAAATGAGTAACCCACCCAACTATACGAGAAAAGTATTTACCTGTACCTTATACCTGGTTATTGATGCTAGGTCCATCAGTATGTAGATATGTGTCAATCAATATTGTCCTGAACAGTCAAAAAGTTAAAGTACTAGATATAGTTTTACATTATATTTTATCAGATTTTATACCTATACAAATTTCAGCTCACTACTCTGTTGTACGCTCAATAGTTTCCGTTGTGTGCTGTCTGTCAGTCTGTTATTTAGTAACGAAAGAGTTTTATATATGTATATTGGATCATAACTACAGGTCTTTCCCTTTATCTACGGTTCTTTTTCACTTAGTGTACACTAAGAACCTACATTTTCATTTTGTTATCATTTTATAAAAAACAAACCGCATATAACTACGAGTTGTTTATAGTAAGTATATGATATTATATAATAAAAATAAAACAATATATCAAAAATAAAGAATATGTTATATAAAATATCATATTACTACGTAATAACTGAGTATACATCACTGTACGAAGTAAATTGTATATTACAAGCGATTAATGATTGTGTTAAACACATTTGCATATCATACAAGTATTTGCGGCATATTTAAAGGGCTTATTTACATGTGGGGTGCTCTTTTATCGATACAATTAGAGACAGCCGCTGTCTTTGTAATTTAAAGACAAGCCCCGATCTTATCTTTTGTTGCGAAAGCAATAATAAAAATCGATTTCTCAAATAATATGGGTATACAAGAAGAATGAAACAAGTAATGTTTGCCTGGTAAATATCTTTTCCTACTGTAACTAAAACAATTTGATATCAACGTAGTCTAATTGAGATGTGGCTGATTGAACATGATGGTTCCTTATACTAAGCAAAGGAATATTTACATTTAAAATATTGGCTAAATCTGGTGTTGGGGGCTGAAAGGATGACTTATCAACTTTGAAAACTAGAGTATAGTTTCATTTCCAAAGTTATCTTATTTTAAAAAGATATTAGCAAATATGACTTTTATATTATCTTCCATGTTGCTTCTAGTTCTATACATTAATATAATTTTAGTGTAACTACTAACGAAATAAATTCGTAAAATTTCAAAATCAAAATCTCAATCGATAAAGGTCGTTTAATTCTGCGCGTGCGCTGACCGGCCATTGGTTGTCACGATCGCTCCCTATTGGCCGGCGGTCGCGATCACACAGCTGAGAATAGGCGGTACGATACAGAGGCTGTAATTGTCAGTTTACCTGTCCACTGCACAATATGAATATACAGTTTAATATTACTCTTTAAGTCTTAAACGTTGACATGTTCTTGTGTTTATTTTGTTTTTAGTTTAAGTTGTTTTTTGGAATGGTCAGTACAGTATTTTCATTTCAATTATACTGTTAGACGATTTCGTGAAATATTTTAATTTGATTTAATTCTCATGAATAGGAAGATATAAAGATCTTCTTTTGATACTATTTATCGGCTAAATCCTGTCGACGACGATCCTCGATAAATCGATATATAGATCTCAATAGTGAAAATTTAAATTATAATTTATTTTTACTGAAAATCTCATTCATCAAAAAAATTTGATACTCGTAGCTTAGATATATGAATATGTAATTTGGCAGGAAAGGCAGGCAGCTTATGGATAGGGCATGAATTTAGTTCAAAAGGGGAAATACTGAAATTTTGTTTGAGAATTATTTGCCTAAGTATCTAAACATATAAAATACCTGTTTTAGGTATTTAAAAGATTCCATCTTTAAATCAGTTAAATGGAGGTTATATATAGAACTAGGAATTTAATCTTCTCAACGTTATTTCAATTTATAAAAACTAATTTAAACTTCGGTTATGTTTCGAAACCACTGCTGTGGCGTTCTGTTAGACACGATCCAACTACGCTTCAGTTGTGTTGATTTGTTGTCATATATCCTGGACAGAATGATTTTGATTTTTTGCAGAATTATTTTGAGCATTCGTTTTACACCTAAATCATGAATAACGTAGTAAGTGGGTAGGTATATCCGTTCAATAATACAAACATTTACCAAAAAGTCATTTAAGTAAAATTGCTAATTAGTATAGCATTATCTCTATCATATTTATAATTTATAGGAATTTTATTATTATTTACATATTTGATGTATAAAAATATTATGTGGTTATTGACAATAACTTTGAAACACATAAAAATCGGAATGGTAACAAAATAGATAAATTAAAATTTCGTCCACGTGCCCGACATCCGATGCCCTGCGTCCATCAAGGAATGCATGAATCAATTGAAGCAATTAAATATTAATACTATTAACATTATACTAAAACAATGTACTGGCCATGTCGAGTACTGACGCGGAGACGGTGACAATAAGGCTGCTTGCCTTTTGTAAATATATTTTTGAATATACATATGTATAAAGTTATAAATATTGATATTTAATTCTATGCTTTATATAATTAAATATTAAAAATAATTAAAATTACCTAGTATTAGAAATTAGTTAGAAATAATCGTAATGATCAATCATATGAACTTAATTACGTTCTATTTGGCTTAAAAATAATATATCTATTTCACATGTTTTTCAATTTTCCTAACAACTTCAATAAGCACATATAATTTAATAAAAATTTAAATAATGTTTTTTTTTTAGCTTTACTTTGAATACAGTATTCTCCTTTATGCCGAAGCTGCCGAAGCTGCCGAGATATTGTGTGTTATGTGGTGGATCTCATAGACGCAATTTGTCAAACTTAGAGGGAAAATTAAAATATTGAATTGAGCGAGGATCGAACCAACAACCATCGCATTAGAAGTCAGACATTGTTCCACGGTATTTAAATCAATTATAATGCTAATTGAAACTTGAGAAAGCTCTAGCCATGTTATAAAAATAAAATATTATAAATGCTTTTCAAACTACTTTTTAATTTAAATTCTCAAGCCCTTATTAATTGTATATGCATGGGTTTTTATCTACTGCCATATAAAGCGTTACTTCTAATGGAAGTCTTGCCTAAACTTCACATTAAGCCAAATAAGAAATACTAGTTTTTGTGTCCATTACCAGTTAACTTACTAACTATTGATAAATAAGGTTTAAACTTACAAATTGTTGCAAGTTAATTACGTCATGGCGTGAATTGTAAGTTAAAGTATAAAGTATTATATTATAAGTTATAAAATATTATAAGCTATAAAATATTAAAATAGCGGGACTCGAAGCCGTGCCTCTTAGATTCTTACCTATATTAATTAATTATTAAATCTAAGAGCTACGTTAGAGGACCTAAGTGCTGAGCCTCCGTGCTTTACTTCTGCTTAATAGCAACGTGTGGTGAGTGGCATATCTGAACGCTACTATGCCGAGGCCTAATACTAGGCCTATGTTATCTAGAATATATTTTCCAACACCACCTGACTTTAAATGGTTAGCATAGCTTAGTGATAATCGTAGCGATTTTTTATATTTAATGTATAGACACACAACGCATCACTGGCGCTTATAATTGAGATATTAGTAAATAATTTTTTTAATTTAAAATAAAGTGATAAACTTTCTTGACTTTAGCTATGCTTTAGCTTAACCCAATCTTGTGTAAGGAAAAATTCTGGGGAGGAGACCACTCCAGATTATTATGAAGTGGACATTTTAATTGGTGAGAAACAGATAGAGTAATACACGTTTACTTAAAAAAAACATTATTTTTTTAAACATTTGATAAGTTTTCAAGTAAACGTTCTTCTAATTACTTATTTCCTCATATAACATGCAGCGATTGCTTGTTGATTAATCACACTTAACACGCACGATCGTAAACTACGCCATAACGATGCGAACACCATAATAAATCTTGACTTTTCCCTATGACCGATAATTTTCTTAGAAAAGTATGACAACTGACAACTACACACGTCAATTGCCGCCAAAAACAGTCACAGATACCGAAGAGGTCCGAATAAAGCCGATCGTATACAAACATGGCCGCACGCATTCCGATTGCATCTAATAACCTCAAAATCGAATGCAAAATGGCGTATTGAAATCACGCCGGTTCGTTTAACATTCCGACATGCCATAACAGAGTGCGCATTTTCATTTGGGGCCATTGTCTTGGCAGATATTAGTAATGATTTCAATAAATAAATTAATCGTATGCGTTTGCGAATAGCATCGGTTTGGCACGCGTCGACGGACGGACGGTGAATCGATAAGTTACCGATTGTGAACGTCTGATCATTACTGACTTTATTTTGCTTGACTCATGTCGCTCGTACGTGAGGTAGGGCATTAACTTCTATGCAATTTTTTATATAAAAATATGAAAAGAAGTGTGTAAATCTGTTGGTCATATCAGGTACGTGGAAAAAAAAAACCTTCTACCATCTTCCTGGCAGTAAGATCGGACGAGAATCTTATATATATAAACGGGCCGCTGAACCTGATATTATATGTTTAATGATGAACAGAAATTATAGTACCTGTAATTATAATAACACATAAAGAAAAAATCAAAAAGTCAAATTTTATCAAACTCTCAAACACATGGCCCATGACCTACAGGCGCTTAATTTTAAATGTTCGTTTTTAATTATATATTTTGATCGTAACTTAAAGTAATAATAGATACATAAAACACCGGCTGGATTTCAATTATAATTAAAATATAGTATATACCCAAGACTCAACAACCAATACATTTCATCGATCTATGTTGTTCTTAATTCATAAATTTTATATAAAACGGTGAATATATATACTGAAACATATCTCATATTAATATTATATCGTCACTAACAGATAGGGTAACATTGTCATTTATATTTTACCAAGCAAAGACACAGGCCATAGCTAGTTAGCAATATTTTTTTATTCTCCACTTGCAATAGACTTATACATAATTGCAATGTTTTGTTTATATGCAAATTACTAAATGTGCAACGTCTGAATCTATTTACTGAGCCTTAGCATGTATCAAATGGAAGGACGGAATCAGCAATTGTTTTCATTTAAATATGCAACTGATTTAAAAAAAATCTAAGTGTGGTAAATAAGTACTACTACAAAATTTGAAATTTCTGCAGATTATTTTATGTTTGCAAGGACCTTGTCGTATGTCATATTATGTTAAGGACGTTCAACATTACATTCAAAATTAATGAAACGTTACTATGTTAGCATTTCATTTAATACCATTTATTAGTTTTAATAAACTACAGGATTTTAAATATTGAATCGTGATGGACTTTTGAAAATTGAGTGCAATTAAAAAAAGAAACAAACAGATAACAGCTAGCTGTGTTGCAAATTTTTTTAGCAAGAGCTAGAGTAACAGCAACTTCGAAAGAAAACCAAAAAATTATTTGTGATCTTCAAAAGATCATATTTTTTTTATAGTCACACTTTATCTTGCATATAACAAAGTGAACAGGGAATATAAAGTGTCAAGACACTCCGTTCTCCGCTTCCCACCTTAATTGGAGATACTACGTGTAGAAATTCGTTCGAAATGTATTATCCCCAAGTGGGAATCGAACTCACATCCGTGGGGCTTGCATTCAGAGGGCTGTCCTACTGCAGCATGGTGGCCAGATAATAAACAATCCTATATATTCTTGCAATTCTCAATATACATAATGTCATGTCACAGACTTTACGTTATTACAATCGCACTATAAAGTGACGTTGACGTAAAGTAGGATTTAATAGTTTTGGCCTACTTGCACATTATAAATTGCTATTGCTCGTTTCGACTTGGCTGTCTAATATATTGTTTATGTCTCTTCAAATTACTACCTGATGCATTTGAATTCATTTTCGCTATTACCACTGAACAATCTACTGGAATATATTTACAAAGATATTAATATGGAAATTTGATTTATTTAAAGTAATATTCTGGTACGGCGTTGAGTTACGCCATACAAGACTCAATGTCTCGATTTCGGTAAGTGAATGTCTTGATACTAGGCTCTCTCTATCTATACTATGCAGGATATACGCTATACATAACTTTACAATATAGAGAAAAATTAACATTTACAACAAAAATAGATTGTAACAAACGTATAAAAATCTCGACGTCTTGATTCGATGGTTTTCGAGAGATGCAGATTTGGATCCAGCGCTGTTCATAGTTTACTCCATAAACTATTTCGTATTATTTTGAATATGCGATAAATATTTATTTATTCAAATTAATTAATAACTAATAAAAAAATATTGGAATATTTATTTTGTTAATAATTAGTAATGATGATAAAAGTGTCATCAGAAAATCTTGAAATATTTCATTTTACAGTTTTAATCGAAAATATAATAACTAAACTAACAATTTCATCTAATCCACTGTGTGAGTCCCGAGAATAGTATACTAAAGTAAATCGTTTAAAAATCGAAGTTCAAAAATACAATAAGAAAAAACAAAAAATTTGAGACAATATTTAGTAATTTTATTTAGATATATAATATGAATTAAATTAATAAATAATTATTCTTATAATAATTATATGCAAATTACCATACAATCATATTTATATATATATTTATATATGTTGATATTTACCATTTAATAGCAGGATATGATTATGTTTTGACGTATGTACGAGTATATTGGCGTACTTAAATTTTGGTAACTCAACTTGTTCTAACAAGTTTTACCAAGTTAAAATTAATTTAAGAATTTTCAAACAAGTTTAAGTTATCTAACGAGATACATAAATCTAGTTATCACACGATGAATCGAATATTGTAGCATCGATTAATTCGCAATAACAATTTGTCGTCGGCGATATCTATAGATTCGCCTACTTCCAGCAATAATGTATGCGACGCTCGAACCTTCGTAGCGGCGCAGCGTAGGCGACGTAGTTAGGACAGTTCATCGTGATATTTGAAAAAAAACTAAAAGGTACAACATTCTTGTTAAAGATGATTATAAGCTGCTTATAGGCAATGTTTATGGGTTCAAATTCGATTTTGTGGTAAAAAATATTACTTAAGTTTAACTCTATTTATTAAACGTTGCTCGCTCATATTGTCTATATTAAAAGTTCTACTATTTATAGCTTATATTATAGTCTGCTGATGCATAGAAATAAATTTAAATTGGCATAGTCACGGGGTATTCACTTATTATTATAAATAAAAAAGTCACGTGCCAACTGACCGTATTTTGTTAAATAATGGTTATTTTATTTAAATTTGATAGAAGAGTCAATCATTTTTGGTGGGTATTCAAATTTATTTAACACATTACTACTCTAACACGAATTGGGCAGACAATGGCTAACATTAGTAATACAATGTTATTATATAAATATATACTATTTTGAATTAGTCATCGACTGTCGCTAAACTTTGGATGACAGCTGCGTAAAAATAAGAATGAAATACTTTTTTGAAAAGTTAAACGTTCAAGTGTTTCATATAGCCCAAGTTGCAAGTGAAAATTAACAAAAGAAAAAAAATAAATCAAGGTGTTAATTAAAAAATTCAGTATAATAATATTAATATTATATTATCAAGTATATCCGAGTGAAGTAGACATCGTAATCAAAACTTATGGCAACATGAAGTATGGATATATAGTAGACCCGAGCAGTCGTGACCCTATTGCGTGTGTGACTCACGGCGCGTGCGCAACTTTAAAATTTAAAATTTTCAACTTCATACCGATTGCCAGCATTGGAATGTACGTGATGTTAAGTTATTATTTAACAGTTGTTAACATGGCTCAATTTACAACATATTTTCTTTAAATTAAGAAACTGTCGTAGATAAAGATTCAGACTAACTACTTACTACTTTAATTACTTATATTTTTTTATTATTTTTAATAAAAAAAAGATACATAACAATATTTTTAGAAAGCGTATAAAAATTGTGAACTTAGCGGGAATTAAGCTTGTATCTCTTGAAGATTATCTTAATTTTACTCCTAATTAGAGTGATTGTTTGTCGTTTTTTGACAATCAACAATCAAACAAGACTAGGGAATCGCCAATGCCACAAATGTAAATTTATTCTCGATTAGAATTTGGACTCGCCACTATTGAGTTTTGTTAGATATGTATCAAGTGCGTCACAACGCAATCTTGTCTTATCAGTGTCGTTTAAATATACAACAAATTTTGTTAAAAAAATTAAATCTAAATGGTTAATCAAGATTATCCTTTTTTTACATATTTATAACAAGCTTAAACAATATATTATAATTTGTTCTAACGTAGCTTTCACTAAAACTATTACTTCTCATATCGCTGACTTCTACCTACTCGTACATACATAATATCCACTCGATGGATCAGTTTCTAAAATATTAACCCGTGCCATATAATTTCCATAGTCAGTGCTCGTTGTGCTAACGAGTCAATTATACAGCGTGGGTATTTATTTAGTAATTGTAGCTAATTGCCGTCTGTCTGTCTCGTGTATTGCAATGTGAGAAGTATGGTGAAATTATAGTATATAATATATATTCATTAAATAAATACCTTTGACGTAAACACGGTGGGTGAATTTATTAGTTTTATATATTTAGCATATTTTGATTTAATTCAAGAGAGTAACGTCTTTTGTATGATTTAATAATGGCTTACATTAACATTCGTACGACTTACTTGTAAATAAACGAAATAAAACGAAATAAAATTGTACGAAATCATTAAAAAAATATGTTACTTTAATTTTGACGGAGAGATCACAGACCAACAAGGTCAGCTAAAAAGTGTAAGGTTTCAATACAGTACTCATAATATTTATTATAGCTTTAACAACATCAGACACACACATAAGGCTACAAGATCAATTTGCGCAGATGATTTTCCTCTGGGACACCTCCCATGTGGATATGACCCTCATTTCAGATTTTCTTATATAGCCATACAAATTTATTTGTAATTAATCAATCGATTCTACACTTTACTTATCGAGACATAAGGATGTAATGAGCGATATCGCAAAACTTGCGGCTGTTATCTGATGTGACAACAGAATTAATCGTATTATTATAGCCTACTCGAGTTGAATATTGAAGAGGCCGTCGGTAGCTTTTTGTAACTTCTAAGAACGGTTTCGTGCTATTCTATATGGATTTCGGCGCTCTACGTTCGTTCGTAGAATTTGCTTTACCTGCCTAGGTTTTGATACTATTACTCGAAAACGCTATTTGTCGATCAGATCGCGTTCCAGGCTCTTTTTGATTTCACTAAAGAATTCGTACTAGTTGACACGCCTACGTGCATAGTATGGTTGCTGGCTTAATTTTTTGTGAATTTAATACCAACATACCTACTTTTAGTTCTTTTCGTTTATGCCAATGAAAAATCTAGACATCCAATGTAATTTAAAATGCAGTCCAAATTTTTGAAGATCGACTAAATTACAACAAAGTAATCAATACAAGTAATATAAATACCAAAAATGAAATTTGTAACTAGAGTCCATTTAAAAATAGACGAAATGATCGATACCATTTAAACTAAAAATATATATAAAAAAATATGATTTATGCGTTTTATTATACACACATCAAGATTATTTCCATAAGTTGACGGCCGCCATATTGGGTGAAGAGAAAAAGTTGTCTTTGGCCAAAAACGGTCACAGATAAGCCAAAGCTGGTGGAAATGTCTAAGATATGCCACTGCGTGTTTTAATTACCCAACTGTGACCATTTTGTACTAAAGTAAAAGGTATCTGGGTTAAAATATATGAGTTGAAATATATACTATGTTAGAAAACAAATATTACGTATGCGTACAGTTAATTAATTTATTTTTAGGTATCTACTGTTGCTTATCAAAAACATTTATTTATTTAATTTTGAATTATTAATATATAATATAAAACATTTTTATATACGTTTTATTCGAATAATATATACATACGTAAAATTATAAAATCACATAGCATATATAAGTAATAACTCTTTTAGTATCACACTTTATAGCAGGGTAGGCAAAGCTAACTTAGTCCCCTCCCATTAATTATATACACTGCCTTATCGATATAATAAGAATTAATTTCCTCAACTGGGAATCGAACCGACAACCATTGCTTAGCAGTCATATATATTATAACAAAATATGAAATACGCTTTATAACAACTTAATTGTATCATAAATATTTAATTCCTCCATATCTACACCTAATAAATAAAGCTATTAACACGTAAACATTTAATTACATAATCTTATAAGGGCCGTGATTTATGATAGAACATTCTTTACATTAGTTACATTGTTATATTTTTATATAAAGATTATTTTATAACTATTTTATACTTATACCGGAACGTAATATATTTTATATTATTGTTAAATAATTAATAAGGTTTTTTTTTAATATTAATATATTGAGGAGGATATAATTGAGGAGGAATTGGTGCTGTCGGATAGTGTCTGACTGTAAACGTGATGAATGATTTCGTCTGATGATGACAATGATGATAAATGAATATTCTAATTTCCTCGCTCTGGTTTTCACGTATTTGGTTTCCACTCAAACGCCACGCCAGTGTGGCATGGAATGTCGTAACACTAGGTCCCCTTTTTTACTCTGCTAAAAGGGAAAAAGCGTGAGGCTGATTCTTTTAATAGGTATTTAAAAATACATTATATAACTTACTTCCATTTTTAAAGCTATGAAATATTTATGTATTTTTATAGATTTTAATATTATATTCGCATAAAAATATTATAACCATAGTAAACTAGTGTCAAAACACCACGATCTCTATTTCCACACTAATTCCAGATAATGCGTGTTTAGTCCTGGAACCGGTTTGTTATGTTCATATTTGTTTACATATATATTATATTAGCTTAAAACAAATGAAAACTAATGTACATCATATATGATTTCCGCATACAATTTTCATATAGCGTAATCGTTTAATTAAGTGCACTCAGTATGGGGCGCGTGGTCATAGTGGCAATCGTCTCTGCCTTACAAGGATTGCAATTTAACCAATTAATGAGAAGGATACACACCAAGGCCGTTACGTGTATAGCCTTCACTAATAATTACATGTGGAACAATTTTGCTAAGCAAAATATATTGATTGGTAATTGGAAATACATGTAAAAACGGTTTTTTAACCCTTCGCTAGCTTTTATTCATATTTCTGAGCCGTGTCATTTAAGATCCATCATTCCTTTGACTATTCATATTAGGAAAATATGTACCTATTTACGAATATTAATATTTATGTTAAATACAAAAAAAAAAACTATAAACAAAAACCAAATCTAAAGTGTCCAAGCAGGCCATTGTAATCTATACTTAATGATATAAAGAAGAAACGAAGAAGAGAAGAGAACAGAAGAGTTTTTTTGTTTGTTTGTTGGAACACGCTAATCTCAGGAACTACTGGTTCGAAATGAAACATTATTTTTGTGTCAAAATCGCCCATTTATTGAGGAAGGTTATAGGCCATATAAAATCACGCTATGACTAATAGGAGTGGAGCAGCAATAAGAAATGTTTTGGATTAAAGTCCACGTGCACGGAGTCGCGGGCGGCCGCTAGTTTAAAATAAATGAAATAATTATTTAATGATCTAACAATTAATATTAAAGTAATAATTAATTCACGATGTATCTCGTACTTAGCAAGCTAGGTTGAGCTAAGCGTAGGCTCAAGGAACCCAGTGTTGAGACACTCTGTTCCCCGCCTTCTGCCATTCGAAGCATTGCGTGTTGGCGAAACTCAACGCCGCGTTTTGCCTCGTTGTCAAAGCGAGTAAAATGAAAATAATTCATTCTCTCCGAGTGGATCGAACCCAAAAAACCGTCACGTTTACAGGCAGACGCTGTACCTCTGCGCCACGACGGTCCTTCATTAAATATAATTTAATTTATTCAAAAAAACCTCTTTTAAATATATGTATATGTATATATATTAATAGTAACTTTTAATAAATGTTAGGTCTACATTTTAAATAATCTAAGGTAAACATCAGCATAATATACTGAGACACGTTACAATTATAGAGCGAATGATTGATAAGGTAATCCAAGGACGACGCGTCATATAATGAATGGACTTCACACACAATTAAAGATTATACGTTATAATATGTTTAAATAGTATACTTAATATATAGAAATATATTAAAAATCCTTTTTTTATAATATTTAAATATGGTAGTGACGTACCAGCCTCTTGGTCACGAATATAAATATTAATTATACTACTATTAATATATAAAATAAATACTGATCAAAAGAAACTATTACCTCTATCAGTACAGTCGGGACGAAGACAGGCGCAGTAGGAAATCTGATTTCGTCCGATGTTGACGCGATGGTTCTTGGTTCTATCCGCAGTCGGAAGGATGAATTAATTATTTTAATTTCCATTTCTGGCATGACAACTCAATGATATTTCTGACATGTGACATAAAGCGTGAAGCTATTATTTTGATTATATATTAATATATGGAAAAAATATATAAAATATATTAAAATATGAATTCTTACACTATTTCCTCCATTACCAGCATTGACAGTAAACACGACAATGAGTAATATATTTGTTACTAATTAAGGATGGGGAACCCCTCATCTTGTTTATGTTTATAGAAGGGGACTGTTACCGTAAAAATTACATTTGTATAAATTTTGTATATAAAATACTCATTGTTATGTTCTTGCAACATGCAGCACTAAAGCTATGACTGTAATAAAATATCTCATGTCATTTAAATTATGTTTACTTTTCTTATTAAATTGGTACCAGTGTAAGAAATACTTAATATCTAAATAGGGGGTTGGGAGGGGTTTCTATATAACTAATTGCTCATCAAATAAAAACTCCATATGGACTTCAAATGTATCTAAAGTAAAATTTTCCCTTGTCTCACAGTTTAAAAGAAAACAAATTATTTAAACTGAATATTACATTTAAAGTTAAATTGTCAAATGCCATTATTTCTTCAACTAAGTTAGTGGGAAAAAATGTGTATAATTCAAGAGTCAGAGGTAAGAGAAGACCTCCGTATGAAGATGTTAATAATAGTGGACGAGGCGAAAGTATGTAGAGACGTTTAGCGCTCTATTCTCTTTCGCTACTCTAACTTTTTGAAGCAGAAACCAATCAGTCTTCACTTGTTTATTAATTTTTATATTATGTACACTATAATTATGTATTATATATATATATATATATATATATATATATATATATATATATATATATATATATATATATATATATATATATATATATATATATATATATATATATATATATAGAAAATGACTTGAAGTATTTTTACACACACACGTAGCAATTTATTTTATTCGTTTGAGGTCATCTATCCACTTAGGCATTTGCGGTTTATTTATACTGTATTTCTTGAAATAGTACTATTTTATTATTTATTACAATCTTTATTATTATTCCTATGTTTTATTGTTATTTTATTACAAATTTTACGAGTATTGTACAGACTAAGAGGCGTTCTGTACATTGTAGTTTATAATTATCATTATTTAGAAATAACATTTTGAAAAATGTATGTGACTGTTTACCAGTTATACTTATAAAAGTAAAGAAATAATACTTATATATTATATTTTATAAAGAGTTCTTCTTAAACGTATATGAGAAACAGGCATGTTTCCACGCTCTGGTAAGAAGATGAAGCGCGACGTTGAGCTCCGCGATTATATAAGTGGCGCAACTAAACGCTGCTCTAGTAAATACTAGAGCAAGAAAATTGAAATAATTTAAATATAAACATTCCGTTGAGTTACCATTTATTAGTAACCAGTATAAAAACTATATCTTTTACTTTTAGTCATAACATAAGAAAGTTGAAATGTTTCATACAACCTGGTGCTCACAGATTCATTCGCAACTTTATACCCTTTAAATTTACTATTCAAACTTATTAGAGTTGTTGGAGACTTTTCATTATTATATTCCATCAGAATTTTTTTTCACGCTTAACAAGTTTCACTAAGGGGCCGTTTATTTTTCATTTTTGTGAATTTGATTCTTTTATTTCTATTATGGTTTAACGTCAGGTGTTCTGGTCTTCAAAAACAATTATACTTATAACTTATTGCCTTATAGCTACACAGACAAATTAAATCCGTCAAGTAGTCCTAAACATGTGACATACAAATGTCAACAACATCTCTTCTCTTTTATTTATAAGGAAAGCTCTAATTCTGACAAACAAGAAGAATAAATGATAAATTGTAGTTATGACAAAGTCTTATTAAATTGTTCGAACAAGCAAAAATATTTTTAATATTTGTTTAAATATTAGTTCCCACTAAGAATTGAATATATTTTTTAATAAACGTATTGGTACTTGAACGCGCTCAGTGGTCAAGAAGCTTGGATATGTTTGTAAAGACACGGGTTCAGGTTGTTTGGATTGGCGTATATGTTGTTATATATATATATATATATATATATATATATATATATATATATATATATATATAATATATATATATATATATATATATATATATATATATGTGTGTGTGCGAAAGCGACAGATCACGTAGGTGCAGCTATTTGTGATCTTTACTTAGTGTTTTTGTAAACATACAATACTACAATATTCATTTGATTTCCAATAAGAACAATTATAGTATATGTATTATAATTCCTTCAAAGGTTAATCAAATATTTATTTATTTATTATAGTGTTGTGTATGACATTATAACGTACATGTTTATTAACAAAAAATATTCAAAATCTTAAATTTTACAGAATTGAGCAAATGAAGAAAGAGTGGGTAAAGTATCACTAAAAATTTGGCATGTAGATGTCTTCGGTTAAGTAGAGCAATAAGGCGATAGGAAATTGCTATGAGAACGGGATCAAATTAATGAATTTTTCGTTTCATCGTACACACACAAACGAAGTCACGGGCTACAACTAGTGTAAAATAATTTACGTCAGATCAGTGGCTCTCTAGAGCCAAGCCGAGCTAGACTAATTATATAAAAAAAATTAACTAAAATTTACGTCAAAGCAGACTACAGACCACAAATTAAATAACTATATGTATGTCATGATAAAGCAAAGGATCCCGACACGTCAGCCACTGGTTATTCCATATTTTGGCTGATAACTTACATACATTACTCATATGCATGAATAATAGACTTACAACTTACCAATACAAATTGTTAATTGAAAAAGCTCCTGTCAAACAATATTAGTTCTTAAAGCTAGCGCAATAAGGCTTTCGAGCAAAATTTTCAGTGTCAAGGTATTTGTAATATGTCTATAGGAGAACGTAATACGATATTATGTAATAGTGTAACTTTAATCGTTTTAAACTTACAGCTTATGGGAATTATTTTTAAATATCCGGTGTGGCTCGGGATATATACATGTCAGATACATAAATAAGTACTTATTATGATAAAATTTTATTTAAAAAACTTTAATTAACATTAAATGTTATGTAAAGTTGTAACTAATATGGCTCATACATATTTGACTACCGTATATAGCAAGGTAGAGAAAACCTAATGTCAAAATCAAGACATTGCGTGTTGAATGATGGAACTCAACGCTGTGCATAGTCTAGCAGATCAGGGAAATCAAAAGCATTTTTTCCAATAACAAGATATTGAACCTGCAACAACCACGTGAAGGCAAATACTGTAGCACTGCGCCACGATGGCGCAAATGATACATAGCTGAGCCAATGTTAGCAAATGCTTGTTTTTTTTGCATTTTTACGCTGTATATCGCGCATAGCAGGTAGGCAGAAAGAACATAGTGTCAAGAGACTGCTTTCCCCACTTTTCGGAGATTTTGTGTGTTTGTTAAGTATCATAAAATCGACACAAATCAAATTTTAGGCTTTGTTGTTCACTTGGAAATGTTAAACAAGAGTCGGCAAGTCCTAAAACGTACTTAGCTTTTTATATTTCTTATTTCATTAGTAGCGATAGGATCAGCCACCCACGCGGTGCGCATAATGACTTGCCATATCTACCCATGGACTGTCGAAGCCAAAAGTTACCGCTACGTGAACTAATAACACTGTGACAAATGATTGGGTGCATCTGATTAATAGTTATAATAGGATGTTCTAATCTTTGGATTCTGGATGCCGTCTTGTATCTTAAGTAATATTAAATAGAATGTTGCGTACGCAACTGATGTTACATTAGAATATTTTGTTAAATAAAAATATATCAAGGAAATTAATAATTATTATTTATTTATTTATTTAGCTTCACATTGTATGCAGGGTACGCACATAGCAGGGTAGGCAGAGGGAACCATAGGTTGAAAGAACCTAGTGTTAAGACATTCCGTTCCCGACTTTCCGCCGTGCCACATTAAAATATAAATGTTACTATATAAGTTAGTAATTTAAGATGATATAAATAATTTAATAGGACTGTAAAATTTAAATACTGGCAACATTTCTACAAATATATATGCTTAGGTACATCTATATTTCTACACACTGTTAAATATATTCTAAACACTTGTGTATTTGAATGTGCGACTTACATTACAGTCATTGCGTAGTGCTTTGAGTTCATGTCTCGGAGAAAGTTATAAAGGTCGCGGTAATTATAAATTATAACAATATGTAAGAAGAATATAATATTAGAGAGAACTGAATCATTTGACGCTTGTAGAAAAAAAAGTTAAGTTTCTTTTTTATATTTTATCTTTTTCAATAAAAGCTTTATGACTGATTAGTTTTGTCGTATATCTTACATATTTTTTAAAAAAACAATAAATGTAAAATCTGTTAGGTAAAATAATTTAACAGAATAAAAAAAATTATATTTTATTATATCTCTCCTTTTTGGTTATTTTATATACATAAGTATAATCACCTATTGTGAACTACATGTGCCAACTATCAGAGTATTTACTACCTATCGTACTATTTTGGATATTATATCAACATAATAAACACATTACCAAATAAAATTTAATACAGGCAACACTTTTATAGCTAGCTCTTACCTGCGGCTTCGTCCTCGTGGTCATATGGAAATAACTTAAGAGTTATGTATGTCACACGACACATTCTAAGTGTCTGATGTAAACCTGATAACAGGTACAGTGGATTCATGACGAATTTAATTTACTATATCAATTAAATGTTAATTCAAACCAGTGGTTACTGAAATTAGTGTAACAAGTTTTATTTTATAATATAATCTATAGTATCTATTTAAAAACTGTAATTTCGTCATTTTAAAACTATTTTTTTTATTCTGACATTTATATCGAATTTTTAAGCCACTATAGCCAGTTCTAGACAATGCGTGCAGAGTGGTGGGTCTCAACGGACATACGAAAATCATTCATTCCCTCGACTGGGAATTAAACCGCGAAGTCGTCACGCTCACAATCAGACGCTGTTCCTTTGCACTATGCCCATTTAATTTATTGCTTAAAATATATAAACAACAAAACAAATCCAGCAAAGTGAACAGATGCCCACAATTTTACGGACAAGTATTGAATATTTTAATCAAGTTTAACTCGCGCTTGTCTCTTATGCATACCGATGCTTACAGTACAATTTAATTGAGTTGTTAGTATAATGTGGTCATACCATGTTCGTACAGTTATGTAGCCAGGCATTTAAAGCCAATAAGGCATTGCATCCCTTGGGCATTTTTTGGATTTAATCATTTATAAACGAGTGTACAACATGCAAACCATGTTGTATATATATGTGGCTGCTGGTATTGTGGCTAATGACTGTGCATGGAAAACCGGAAGTTACACCTGATACTGGATTATATATTTTGTATGAATTTATTTTAATTATATTTATTTTAAGACACTTTTTTTCTCACTTTCTATCCAATTTACGAGACACGCAACAGGAAAATGAAAATAATCTAAATATAATACGCTAAGTGGAAATCACACCATTACAACGTTGATACAATTAGAATTTATCTCATAATGTAAAACCCCTTATTTAAAAATGTTCATGTTTCAAAATTAACTTAAAATAAAACCATAATCAAATCCTTTACAACATATATAGGTACACTGTCATCGTCTACACCCATAAAATAATCTAACAGCGGTCTACCATACATTTTAGAACTGTTAAATATAATAGGAAATAACAATATGTTAATACAAATATCTCGTGATAGACTCAACATGGTTAAGTATTTCTTTTTCTTGTCGTTTCTAATTTGAATTTCAAATCATCTGCACCAAGATTAGCTGTTTTTGCTGACTCACGTCAAGGGTTCTGTTTTGACTCGACCCGTTTATGATAACCTGACACTCTAAGGCTTGTTAAGTTATTAGTTTTTTTTTCATATTTCAACAACTAGCCAATACTTTTCCATAAATAATAAGTAATATATGAATATACATATATCACTTATTAGGACAATTTTTTGTGATTGTCTTGCTATACATTGAGCGTTTGTTATTTTTTCACTAAGTTACAACATAATATTGTATATAATATAATATAATAATATTATAACTTTGAATTTAATTTTTGTTTTACTAAATGTATAAAGAGTAATATGACGCTTATAGAAAGAGTAAAAAGTTAATCACTTACCTAGCATTTTACTTAAATCAGCGTTGTGAAGATCAGGATTCTCATCGGCCAGCTTCTTCCGCTCCACTTTCGCCCATACCATGAAAGCGTTCATGGGTCTTCGTATCCTGGCTTCCTTTAACGCTTTGGCCTGTCCCATTTTCGTTGCGAAAGGAGCTCTAGCGTATTGTTGAGATGAATAATCCCTTGAAGTATCATATGGACTTCTGTAGTCGTATTGTGCTCTATAATCTAAGCCATAAGGCAGGGTTGACCAAACAACCAGTTCAGGGCTGGTTTGCTCTTGGACTGAATCAGTACTGTTTTCTACAGCCCCTTGGACATATTGTTCGTAGCTTCTATGGTAAGTGGGTGGAGACTCGATACCTGCTCCTCCTGAATCCATCATGCTGAAAAAAAAACATTCACTTAATAAACATATCATATCAACACAATTATGTAAACGAATTTTTTAACTTTCAAGACTTAAATTGAAATATTGCTAGTTAAGGCAAATTGTCGTCTCTAAAAGATTCATTTACATGGAAAATTACGATATTCAAAGAATATATGAAATTTCTACCCAGTGTCAGTTTGCCTATATCACGAGTAGCGAGAACGAAACGATATCAGGAAACAATGTAAGACGAAGCCCACCGTTATCGCTAATCGATCGTCGATATAGGAGCTTAGCTTATGTCTAATAACTAATAGTGTGTTTCACTGAAATATGAAAAAAAAATCGCCGGATGACAAGTTATCTATAGGGTATTATATTAATCTGGCTATTCTCTCGACATTTTGCAAGTAGCTATTAAAAACCCAAGAATGTGCAAGCCCTCTAAATCTCTAGTCTTTGTTTTTTTTTCAATTTATTATTTTGTGTTTTTGTAAATGTTAACATGTTTGCATCAATGCCATAGAATTTGAGAATCTGGCTAAAAGAGGCAATTTCATAACTTAGTTCAAGAATATCAACGTTTTATGCTTCTTAGTATGCAAATAGCTCTTAATAATATAATATTGTAGCTTATTACGATTACGCATTCTAGGAATATAGGCCACACAACGTTGCCACGTTACAAGTAAACATTGCCACACATAGAGTAACTTGACTCGATTCCAAATTTAAAGGAAAGTATAGCGTAAGTGACACCGCGTTTTCTCGGAACGACGTCAGAGGCGCCACTGTGGGAATCACTCGTTATTGCTGTGATTTCACTTACTTACTTACTTACTTACTGAAAGTTTTTTTTTTACTGATAAACAATTCTAACTTGCACACAGAGTCTATATTTACACTTAAGTTGGGATTAGATTACGAACATTACATTGCCTGTCTGGCTGTCGATTTTTCTTTGCAATCATTTATCAGTAAAAATTAACATACAATTAAAATAAAAATTATGTTCCTTCATTTTAATTCTACATTATTTCTTACAAGTTTTAACCTCTATTTTATTCCCATAGAGTGGAATTTCCAAAATTGATAACAGCTTACGCTGTACAAAAAAACTATCTGCAAAATTTCAAGATTCTTGGTTGTGAATAGTTATTTTATATTTCCTTATATTTTCATATATGGAGAGATCATATTGTTAATAGGTATTCAATATTAAAGACAAACTTAATTTTCTTTTTTATTTTTTTACGTAATGATTTGTATTGAAAGTATATGATCAATCACAGTTGTGAATAATCTTGATTAGACATAGCGTTAAAGGTCGCATGGCTGACATTAATTAAAAATATTGTATATAAAACATACCCATCTGTACTACAGATAGAAAGCCAGCCACTTAGTAAAAATGTCATAAAAATATAATAAATACGTAGAAAGAAAATTATAAAAGCAAAAAGTATGTTGAAAAATATCGGTTACAAATTGCGGAAGTATCTTTAGTTCTAAGCAAGAGTGACTTAATTATAAGATTCCCAGTTGTACTCAGAGACATCAATTAAAGGTTGTATATAGGTGTTGTATTATACGTGATCATATTATGGATACCCATTACAATCGTATCGTAACGTGTCAATAAACTTAACGACTTAATGTCCATTATTCTCTAATTGACGTTTTTGTGTGCGTTGAGCCCGTTTCTAGCAGAACGATATATTGGAATATCGTTCTGATAGAAAGGAATATTTGATGTATATCAGATTCACATAATATAACTAGTTGTCTACCGCAACTGTGCACGTACTTACTCTATCAAAGGAATCAAATCTTAGTATTCACATACTAAGGAACCTAAATTGTAAATTTTAGCTTTTTTACTTCTAGTATATACGATCGACTGTAGTCACTCAGTTAGCAACCAAAGTCTTTCATAAAGTTATAAATAGGTAAAATTTACAAACTATTATTCTAATTTGTCGATATTACTTTTAAAGAACCTTTCAATAAGCGCAATGCCTTTCTATTGTTAGAAATATCCTAACACTTGACACGCACAAAGAGATATAAGTAGAGAAATTATTTGTACTGTATATCTCAGAAAAGATACAGTTAGTCATTAAATTATTATTTTTTTATTACATATATTATTACATAATATTTATAATACCTAAGCAAATTAAATATATATTAAATTGAATATATATTATATATCTTATAGAAAAACCTAGCTCTGAACAGAAACAAGATGAACTAAACTAAACTCAATTATTAGTTGACTTATTACCAATAAAGTAGGTTGGCGTTCATAAAATTTTATGATTATAATACTTTGCTTCTGATACTCAAATATTTTATATATATTATTGTTTCTTGATAAATTATAATACTTGTATGTAGTAAGTAGTGAATTCTCTTTTTTATTGATTCTCTAGATGCTATATTGGAGAAAGACTTATAGAATTATTTATTAAATAAATAATTACATGTTTATATCCGTTATAGCGCAGTGGGACAATGTCTGACAGTAAACACAACGGTTGGCGGTTCGATTTACACTTTGAAGAATTTCTTTGTTACTGACAGAAAAGGCGCGGCGTTGTGTTCCGCCACACAATACGCTGTCTCAAAAAATAGGCGGAAAATACGCAAATAGATAGTGCTATGCGGATAACCTTTTTATTAGGAATTCCAATTAAGGGAGAATTTTGTCAATCTACATTGCTTACTAAAATAGAATACCTCTATGTTTATCTAAAATGAACGACTTCTTCCCCTTTCTCCCATTTCTCATCCCTTCCTCCACTTTGACCGGGATTCGATACAGTTAATATATAATAATTATAATATTTGCTAGTAGTGAACCTGCGAGGTAAATATGGTATTCGTTTAGGCCCATTCTGTGGTGGTTTTGACATAGTACGACAGGGGTCGTAAAGTCTACGCAAACGAAGTTGTGGGTGACAACTAATTATGTTAAGTTAACTTGTCCAGTTTCAACCTGGACAAGTTAACTACACAAATATTTTATATAAACCTGCTTGTAGGCGAAACGAAACATGCGAAAATTTCAAAAAAAGTCTCCTTAATATATATTTTCAAGTCTCCTTAATATTGGTAAAAGATATAGCCTACTTTCCAGTACAATCAACTATAAATAACAAATACACACATTTATTAAAAAGAAATCTCTTTGACAACTCTCTTATTTGTGTAAGTTTATATATACTTTTATATATTTTATAAATATTATATCTATTTTGTTTATACATATGATAAATAAACAAGCTTAGCAAGCTAGATTTCATTGTTTTTCCATCATTTGTGTAAACATAAATAAACGCGGGCATGTTGTTAGAAAAAATTCCACATCATCTAAACAAGATGGAGTATAACAAGAAGAGTATTATAAACTATTTCAATTTGCATCGTTTCTATCTACCTCTTACTATGACTTCACTCGTGTGATCACATATAGATTGGGAGTATTGCTCTTGCACTTTCAACAAATGAGGTTGCAAGTACTTCATAAAAGTGCTGTCCAGTACAAATTTTTTTTTGGGCTGGTTCGACGGTTCCTAAGATTAGCACGTTCAACCACCCTAACTCTACAGTGTTATGATAATTGGTAGCAGTGGTACAGATTATATATTATAAAATATAACTTTCTTGATATTAATTATAATTTATGTTTAATAATTGTTAAAAGGCAGTTTACATAATGATCAAAACGTTTGAAGAATGAGACCACAGAGAATTATACTATATTCTAGAAAATTGTAAAATGGTATTATGATAAAAATTTCATTTTGTATGTTTAGTGCATTCCAATATTTTCTACAATTGTAAGTAAAAATAATTATTAACACGTGTTGTTCATTTTGTTTAAGTATTTGCCATTTTTGTATACGTAAAGTACATAATATATGTAAAGGGATGAGTTAATAATACGTTAAAGTACAGTAAATATTAGTTTTTTTTGCTTTACAATGTATTCCTCATATATTAGAGCAGACAAAGGGTACCCAATGTTAACATATTTTGTTCCCAGCTTTCTCCTTTTTATAAACATTGGGTGTTGTGCAGCGGAATTCAGCGCCGCTCTTTCTCTTGGTATCAGAGAAGGTAAAATGAAAATATGTAGTATATTATCCCCGAACGGGAATTGAACCCACAATCATCTATATACAATTATAGTATTTTGTATGTAAGTATGGAAGATAAATAAAGAATATATAAAGAAATGATAAACAGCAATAAATTATACGCTTAACTTAATATATAATACACAAATCTTCACATACATACGAATTATTAAACCAAATTAAAAGATCATCGATTGCAGAAGCGTGTGATAGCAATATTTTCAAACACGAAGACAATGCCCATTGTGGAGCTCCTCGTCAGCGTTCCTGCTAACAGCTTTAGCATCCACAATCGCTTTGATGACTTCCTACTTCCGAACATTTCATATAATTTGCAATATCTGATGAGATGATTCATTGGTTTTTAATGAGTAATCGATATTAAAATGTAATAATGTTCTTCTAAAAGTCTTCGTGACGCAGTCACACAGGAATTAAATGTAAACGCGACTGCCGCGGGTTCGATTCCCACTTGGACTCTAAGTAGCAGATACACATAATTTTTTTAAAAAGAAAATTAGTATCTCTATGACAACTCTGAATGTAAACGCGACTATTGCGGGTCGATTCCCAATTTGACAGATTAATTATTTTCATCTTCTTAGCTCTGGTAACAAGATAAAACGTTTCGTTTAGCTCTGCCATTTAACACGCATTGTCTTGTACACGGGAAAGAAAGGAATAGGATAGGAGCCTTAGCACTGGGTTCCATATTTGTGCGGGATACAGCGTGAAGCTAAAAAAATGTGTACATATACACATATACTACCCAAATAAATACATGCTTATTGATTATATATAAAAAGTATGATTATAATATATAAATATATCATCACTGATCGCCGTATTGTAAGTAGGTGCTTACTTCAACAAGATGATACCAATATTGTAGTATGTTTTTATATTCCCATCTTGCCTGTTAGTTTGTTTATGTAGCTCTTTGTTTACTAATATGCAAATCAAACTATTGAAGAGTCGTACTACAATATGTATAAGCTTATACTTTATTATAATGTTTTTTTTTTCAGCTTCACGTTGTATCCCGCTAACAAGGTAAGGAGAGCCTAGAGTTAAAACTCTCATTTCTCTACTTTTAACGCGAATTTAAAGTATTGTGTGGAGTATCGGGATTCAACGCCGCACTATGATATAGAATATTTTGTTATGAAATCTATCATGTAATGTCAAAGCTTAAAATATTATTCTCGCATATCAATATTTGCAATCGCCACTAAATAATGTACCAAAATCGAATTCACTTAATATTTAACATGAATTAAATCTTAAAATACAATAAACATATAATGCAATATATTAGTGCAGGTATTTCTGTAGACGCGCTCCACTGCATCCGATAAAGATCGCTTATCAGATACGTTATCAGTTGCACTTGCATGTCTGCATAGAAGTCTAAGACTAATTTGTTGAATAAATTCACTATTTCCACAACTTACTATATGACACATGTGGCTTTGTTTATAAATTGCAATTTTTTTTCTAATTTCATTTTTGTTGCAAATATTTTTTTATGAGTATTTTTTTAAATTAACTTATTATTAATTAAAGTAAACCGTCAATTACTATTTAAAATTATTGTATGTGTTTTGTTAGAGGAATCACAAAACTTTGGTTAAACGCGCAATTGTTAGGAACTTATGGGCTAATTTAAAAATTATTTTTCGTAATGTATAAGCCACTTATCGAAGAAGTTATTAGCTATGTTAACATTACGGTAAACGGTGTGACCCACAGTATCTGCTGTGACAGTTGCATCGGCGTCAATATGTCATATAAAAGTCACAGTTGGTTCCATATTAGAAAACATGGGCGAAGCCGCATTTAAAAGCTAGTATTATTATAAACTTTAAACGAGTTATAACGAACTGACGATCATACCTATTAGTGAAGTGTCCACGTGAGTAAAAATAGTGTTGCTTTAGAAACAAAGCATTGTCAGAGTGTATCAACATCGCATACTGGGAGCAAACAACCGCTTCTCAGAATATATGCACTGGGGATACGTAGAATATAACGAAACATTGTTATTTGTGAAAATAATCAGAAAATTCTTGTATATTATATATAATTAAAGTCGGCCTCATGCCTTATCTCGTAGTATGGTAGACAGAAGGTATCTAGGCCTGGAGACAGCTGAAAGCAGTTTCACGCTTTTCCCACATAACAGGGTAGGTATATAGGTATGGTTGGTAAAGTACTTCGTTCCCAAATTTTCGTCCAATTTCGAGATATTCCGTATTGAGTGGCAGAACTCAGCGCCGTGGTATGTCTTGTTATCAGTGTAAGAAATAAAAGTATTTCCCCGTATGGGATCGAACCCACGACCGTCGCATTTACGTCAGAGCCGCTGCACCACGACGTTCTCAATATATTAATTACGTAATTTTATAAATCACCTATGTTTACATTAGTTAATATGCTTCAAAAGGATAAACATTATCTGTGAAGCAAATCTGTTATCAAGTATGAGAGGATGACACACTTGCACTGATAGTACACTGATAATAAATATGCATTTCACTTAATCGATAGCTATTCTATATTTTAAGTTATTCTTATATCTAAATTGTTCTTAAATAAAGTATGGTATTCATCTATACATATTCTTTTATTATATAATGTTCTCTGCTTTTCTGCTTAAGAATTTTTTTTTATTAATGAATTGTGAAAAGCGCTAATTAACACGCAATATCTTGTATTCCGGCGGAATTCGGAAAATAGTGAGTTTTGACATTAGTATCTCCGTCTCTATCTCTCTCTCTATTTTACTATATGCTGGATACAGCGTGAAATAAAAGTATATCGTACTATAATTCTCATATATTTAACATTTCACGAAATCAGATAAATCTTTAGATCGACGATAAAGAACTAGATTACGAATACTTATCGTATAATATCATAATATTGTATGCAATCATCCTATGCGGGATGAGCTCACGATTATCCCGTGTTAGACAGTGCCAACTAAAGCATTGAATTTGAATTTATTAAGACACTTCGTTCTCCACGCCTAAACACCAACGACGCGCTTTTTCCTTGACAGAGTAGAAAAAATACCTTTTGTTTCACCCCGAATGGGAATCAAGCCCCAATCTATCACGTACACAGTCAGACGATGATCAATTAAAAGAAAATCATAAAACAATTCCCATTTAATAAATATTTAAACTAATTCTTGTACAGAAGACTTCACGAGAATATTTTTACACAAATGAAACGGGCTTATTTTATAAATAACATACGAAAATATAAAGAGGAAGTCCACATTATATGCGACAGCTTGACGCTTGGAAACAATTACTATAACATAAAAAAAAATTACATTACATTTACCAACGTTGTGTTTTTGTTCGAGCAATTAAGCTCCACAGCTGTGTGCTGGTCGGTGCCGATACATACATACATAATTGTCGTAAACTTAAGCTTTTTTTTACATTTTGAGAAGATATTTGTCACATTTGCTAACTAAGAACTGCTCATGACTTTGCTCTTGAGTTTTAATAGATGAAGTCTTTTGTTTTTATCAAGCTTTCTGGCTAGCCTAGTGGCGTTCACTAAGTTAAGTATTATTATTTAATGGAATGGAACACGTGCTGTTGTAAGTATCTCTACAATTTAAAAAAAATCATGCTGTGTACCGCATATATCAGGGTAGGCCTAGAGAAGAGCCGTTCTTCACTTTTCACCCGAATTTGAAACTCTACGTTAAGTGAATCTCAATGCCGCGATTTCTTTTGCCAGAGCCTTTAAGAACCATCCAGAGCTTTTACTGTTGGCCGCGTGAAATGCCGCGTTGGCCTTATGGCATGCGATTAAATTATCCTTTCTAATTCATTGCTCGCAATTATGACTTAAATGTAAAAATTTTTTTAGGATATAAATAATTTTGTAAATTCTTGACGAAATTCTTGTGAAAATATTTAATTTTAACATTAAAATATTATATGGTGTCATAGTAGTAACAAATATGTTCCTAATAGCAACCTTGGCAGCCGGGCCGAGTGGTCAGCTGACGATTTTGACAAATCGTTATTGATAGTTCGTGAGTATACGGACGTGCAAATGTTTGGATAGGTTGCGGCCGAGTGACAGCGATTTCTGCACATCCTACTTTTTATTTAATATTTGAATAAATTTATCACTTAAACTCTACAAGAGGATATATTTATTAAAGTATGTTACGGAATGATATATAATAAATATTATTGATTTAGTTATTGGTTAAAAAGTTATATAATAATCCAGCGTCTCTCACACAATGAGAAATTGAAGTAGGGTTGAACTTTAAACATACCTATATTATATTTAAATAAAAAATGTAAAATCCTTGGAGGTTGTAAAAATAGAATTTACGCATCGATATTAACAATAACTTTATTAATAATTTCCTTTTGAATATATTAAAAAAATATATAAAGAGAACACAAACAAAGGAGCGTTACATGAACGCTCTGTGGTCAAAGGTTGAAATGTATCGTTGAAGTGAATTTTAATGAATCACACCGTCATACTTGGTTTGTAAATCATAAGAATAATAATGCTTGAATATAGAATACACTAAATCAATTAGGGCTGTATTTTTCGTTACTTGACGATTTCTTCTAGCTTCAGGCTGTATCCCGGTTATAGCAGGGTAGGCAGAGGAAACCTAGTGTTAGATATTATATGTCGATTGGTGAAACTATGTGAGATAATTTGAAATAAATTTGACAATCGACATTAATCTTTTATATTGTTTATAAATATTTAAAATTATTCTCTTACCATGTCTAAAAAATGAACTAAAAAAAGTAAACTATTTGAAGCGAATATTTGTTAATGTTTCTAGATGCTTCATGGTGTCGTTAATTCGAATTAAAGACACGATGGTTGCAAGTTCAAATAATACTAGTGATATATTTATATTTTCTATATACTTTACAGGACAAAGTTTATCTATATAAAAAATATACGTATATCACTCTAAAGACGATAAGATAATATTTTGTTTTATTCCTTTAGTAGGTAATAGACAGACAGACATATAACAGGATATTAATCAATTAAAATAGCTACTTTAATAAGTATATTGTACATCTGCAGGTTAAATATGAATTATGTATTTGATTCGGAGGATGTATACTATCTGTGATCTAGTAGGTATAGTTGTGTTGTAAAAAAAATTACTTTTGTATTATTAACAAAACAATGTGCATCATTATATGCAATATGTAAATATCACTGAACATTATTTATTGGTTCTAAATTATGAATATAAAAATGGTATAATTGTTTGCAAACTTAAATGTGATTTTAACCGGCGTAAACTGAAGTGGAGTTTGTCAGATAAAAGGAGATAAGGAAAATAGCTCTTAATAGCTCCTTTTTACCTACTTAGTAAAAAATATGACATCAACAAAAAAAAATTGGAGCCACGAACACGTCTACTATCTCTACTGTCTACGTCTACGATATATATATATATATATATATATATATATATATATATATATATATATATATATATATATATATATATATATATATATATATATATATCGTAGAAGACGTATACCCTGAACGGAAATAGAACCCTACTTCTCTTTTTTTTTTTTAAATTTACCAATTCATTAGCCCATTAGCTAGACCAACAGGCCAATCGTCATATACATTTCAAATATAGATAAGAGATTGCAAGCTTAATCAGCTTTCTAATTCCAATATGCTAGTCGATAATGCAAAATAAGTAGATCAGTAACGGCACGTTGATTTTGCAACTTCATATTGCTTATTGATTATAGACTTTGTCCAATTGGATAAGATTTAAGTACACTAATTTGATTAATTATAAAATAATAATCGTTGTTGGCTTGATTCCCACTAGGGGGAATAAATTCCTTTCGTTTCCCTGATCTGCCAATTTAGTTTTACCACTAAAAAGCAAACACCTCGAAAGCGGAGAGCAGAGTGTCTAATCATTAGGTTCTCTCTACCTATCCTACCAACATATAGGATAAAGCGTGTAGCTAATAAAATGCACGAAGTTGTCATCAATGTATACCTACTTCTAGTGTTAATCCTCCTTAGGACTAAATATTTAAAGGTTTATTTAACGTTTGTTAGAGGACTGATGACGGCCGGATCTTGCTACATCCAAAATTATGTAATTATTAAATAGCAATTTCTCATAAATTATTATTATAATAAACTAGCTTTGGCATATAAAAAATATATTTTACTCTTGTATAAACAAACAATTACTATACAGTACAAAAAAACATTTTTAAATCAATAAAAGTTTACCTACACATCCCATAACTTACGACACAAAAAAAAAAGATTATAAATTTGCAAACTGAAAGTTACCAGCGATGCTATCGCAAAATTATTTCCAATTTCACCGTTTGCGTCTCCACAGCTTTTTTTTTATTTGAATGGCCCTTGGACCTGCCCATAAATTATAGTTCGGTAGCTCTTAAAGGGGTTTTCTCGTTTTTTATTTTGTTTAGTCTTTGAAGTATTTATGTCCCGTCTTACTTAGTAGCGGTCAGCCGACATGTCTGCCCCGTAGAAACGCTTCCCCTGCGTTTTATTTAAACCATATACCTACTTATAACTATTCTACTATATTATTATTCAACGTTTCTGCTTTTTTAGTTAATTTATCCTAAAATATTTTTGATACTATTGAAATAAAAAGATCAGCTTCACAAAAAATTAAGCTATATCAAAATGACAGATAGACAAAGCCCAATAAATGTATGGCGAGGATACAAGCAATAATGTCTTATTTTTATAACTAAGCACTACTTGTACTCATATTATGTTATATAGGGAGTATAAAATAAATTGTACTAATGAACATACATATCATATAAAGGTGAAATCTATACTTTTAAATACTTAAAAAAGGCATGCCTAACTTGGTAAGGACATCAAATATCTTGGGTAAACTTTAATTACATTAAAAACTGTGAATTTGGCGGAGGTAGTTTTTAACGGCTTCAAGTGTAAACTTTTATGTCTAAGCACGTTTAGAAAAACAAAACGTTACAAAGCTTATGGCAGACAAAACGCATTCCGTATACAGGCAATTGGAATAGTTTTCGGTTTTTTATTTCATTTTAGGCTCAAAGGCATCCTAACGGTATTCACCGGGAGACATAACTCGACGGACCACGAACAGCGTTTTTTATGTTATTTTTCCGTTGACCTCACTTCGTCGTTCGATTTTGCGAACGTTAACTTTTTAATCGCAATTTTATATGCGTTTAAAGGAGTACATGCTAAAGGAAATGCAAAATGATGCCACCTTTTTTATGGCAAGACATCCTGTGTACAAGATCTGATTCACTTGTCCATATCGAACGTGATCCGGTACTTTTATTAATAGTTACTACTTACGTAACAATCACGTGTACCGACTAGAAGTGACTACTATGAAAATGGATTGTATCAAAAACAAAACTTAGCTGTTTATTCAATGTCAGATAATAGCCAAATCGAACAGATTAAATATATTCAACTGAAAGATTTTTTGAGGCTGTCGCTGTCAGACTAGAGGCTAGACGTTAGAGACTATACGCGCGTAATTAATTTTGGATTTACAATTTTTGTTTTACATTTGGATAATTACGACTAGGTACCTGCACAGTTTGTAAGTCGTTATAACAAAAATCTCCCTTTTATAACATCGTTTGACTGTAAGCATGATGGTTGTTGGTTCAATCTCCATTTGGAGGAAGGATTATATATATATATATATATATATATATATATATATATATATATATATATATATATATATATATATATATATATATATATATATATATATATAAATATTAAATAGAGTTTATATTTTAATTATTTCCTAGCTCTATTAGCTATTCTCTCTCCATCTCCATCTATCTATTATTTAGCTCTGGTAGACGAAGCGCACCGTTGAATGCCTCCACTAAGCCAAAACTCCAATGTTTGGAAAACTGGAGAACGGAGTGTCTTAACACTAGTCTAACCTGGTAGGTATATGCGGACGAAAATCTAAAAGCTATTTATTAATTTTTATAATGGATTAAATTTAAAATTTAAATAAAAAAATATCATTATGATTTATAGGTACATCTTAATGCTATCTTACATTGTGTGACAAACAAATATGAAATAACGCGAGCATGAAGGCTGAATTAATTATAAAGTCCATGACGTCTAGTTTCAGATTACCTTGTTAATTGGGTATGTTAAACAAACTTCATAATAAAATAGCCTTTATCGTCTGATGAGGAATTAAGACAAAAACTGTCTTGGCAACTCTAATTGCGTGCTACGCCCGCCAAAATTAAAAAGAAAAGTCGCACAGCAAGAATCCCGCCTATTTTTAAAAATGGAACCCAATGATGATTCGCCTAATTAATAAACCAATCACGTACAGTCGAGACGCGGCGTCGAGGTGCGGCGGACGTGCGGGCGCGGGGGATGAACGCTCGGAAATTCGAATACTATATTTTTTCTGCACTCCAAGCATCATGATGATACTTGTAATTAGCTCAACGGCCGGCGACAATGAGTTTTGTGCTTTATTAGCTATTGACCGCTAATAGCAACACAACGTCTATAGATGTTACTTAATATATTGTTGTGCAAACAAAAAAATATTTAAACAATATAATGATCGATCTATCATTAAATCTAGAGTACCGATACCGAGAAATACCGATAGCAATCAATATCACAAGCGCCTCAATTAAGATACTTGAAACTAATATTAAGCGAAATAAGTGATTATAATCATCATAACAAATCTATCCATCATTAGTTTACAGATATCTAAATGCAAAAAGCATCGTAAACAATATTCATAACGCTATTTTAATTGAATCCACGTGAATGGATAGTAAAAAATATCTTTTAACGTTGACACCGAAAAATTATGTGAAAAATCACTGCTTTAGGGTTTCTAGAAAAAAACATCATTTATCAAATAAATGCATTCCCAGTTATGTCCTTGCGCAGCGTGACTGTAAAAACTAGAATAATAAATGCTTCGGTTGGCAACACTGAGAGCCGAAGAAGCCCGAAGCGACGCGAGAGACAGCGAAGATTAGCGAGCGCGCGCTTTTTGCTTGCATCAATCGATGCGCTCGCGCATTCGCACGATGAATTATTCAAAAATTGACATGAAATGGCGTATGGTTCTTTTTTTTTAATGAAAGGTGCCCGATTGAGGACTGTAACCGCCTGACGAATTCATTGGTCAACGGCTTTTTGCGTTCCGTAATTGCTGAGTTTATTTACTTGAAGTATCAAATTTAATTGAAACATTTGCATCATTGAATGAAATCTTGACCTTTAAATAAGTTTATAGTGTTGAACTCATTTTACGTCGACCATGGACAGTTGGCTATAAGCAGTTTAAAGCTGTTAAACTGAATTTAGTGTCAAACCGCAAATAAAGTTCCCCGCGAGCGATTCATATTCGAAATGTTACTGCTCTAACTTAAGCTTAACTTATAAGTTACGACTACGACTATTACATGTCTGTACTATAAATTGTCAAAATAATTTATTTAGTTTGAAGATTTATATTTTTCCTATATTAATAAAATTTATGATTAAAACATCAAATTTTTCAGAACTTACAATGTTTAAAATCTAATTCGGTTATATTTTCGTAAAGAACAAACATTATATGTTATTAATTTGTTTAGTTTGTAATAAACATGAATGTAAATGCGTAAAAATCATTATGTATTTCCATTTACATATTATTATTGTAACCATATTTTTTCTAACCTAAGTCAAATAAGCAATAAAATAACAAAGATATGTTTAATACATCTATTTTATGTATTAAATGTCTCTGTATATTAAAAAAAATATTATTTAACCTTGACAATTCAATGTGTTAAACGGAAAATGTGTTAAATGGAAAATGTACATTAAACAAATATCTACCAGTTTTTTCCAATTGGACATCAAATTCAAACTTCTGTAATCTACTTTGATTATTAACAAGAGTAACAAAAGGAACGCGTCGTTCTACTACTTTATAATCGAAATTCTAGAGTTTCTTAAAGCAAAAAGTAAATAATTAATTCGGATAATGCTGTTAATGATGCATCGAAAGCTGACCGCCATTTCCAAGTATAAGTAATCATACGAATTCTGTTTCGATTGGAAACTTCTTACCCGCACTTTTTCGATAAATGTCTTCATTCGAGTAGGGTACTGTCCTTACAGTTATGGGTATGTCACGTTGGTTATGGATATGATGTCTCTACAAGGGGATTCGTGAAAAACAAAACATTTGATCAATTAATAATACAATATTCGAAATCATTCCGCATGCGGACTCCTTTGATGAACCAACCGGTCGTCGTATTCGCCGATGTTGCCATATTTATTCTAATTCTGTGCGTGAGATTCTTATTTTATAAGAAAATAGAAGTTATCTTTTTAAGCACACGAGTTGTACCTCATTACGATAGATAAACGTATATTTTACAAGAATTAAGAAGAAAAATAATAATAATTAAAAAATATGCTTACTTATAAGAAGTAAAAGACATGTTCCCGTCCATGGGCTGATCATCTACTGCACCACCTGTCGTCAGCATGAGTGTGTTCATTTATAGCCCAACAACTATTTATCGATATCGATATGTTAGTCAGTTGCACTGCACTAGTCCAGTCCAATGCGTCAAAGTGACGCAGTACGACATTATGTATCACATCACTAGTGTTCCTTTGTATTGTCCTTGATCATACCTGTAACAAAAAATGTTATCGGTGAGTACCTATATTTTTTTTCTAAATAATTAATGAAATTAATTAAATATTCTAATTTATTTGATGTTAGAATTCTATTTTTGAAGACAGTTTAGACAAAGGTTTTTATTATCATTACCCAAAGATTATTACTAATAATGTACGATTGAAATTATTTATTTATTTAAGTAAGTACCTACTAGTACGTAGGCTAAATATTATTATATTGAAACAAGCTTTTTCAACGTTTACAATACTTGTATATCTCGATTTTGATTCGATCAGTAATACGTTTAAAGTATAAAGGCAAGATACATTAAGATTATGAGATCAGAAACTAAGATTTAGTTTACAAGAATATAAAATTATATGGTGCAGCTATCCAGGTTTCTGTAGTAAATAATATATATTATTTTATATTTATATTTTTAATTAAATAGGTAATTAATAATCCAAAAAATCCACTATATAAGTGGAAAATTTTGTTCCCATCAATATTTTTGTCAAAAAAACTCCATAAAAGAATATTAAATTAAATTTAAAGTAATCCTCGGCAATATTTTAAATCATATAGCATTACAAATTTCGTTATCCAGTTGTCTATTTTTTATTAAATATTATTATTAATATTATTGTATATTAATATTATTAGTATTATTTATAAATATTATTATAAATATTATTTTTATTAAATATTAGATCCAGGTAAAATACACCCATCACCTATAACAAAATAATTGATATTTACCACTGTACAACTATATTTTGTGCAATATCTACATTTATGACAAATGACAATAAGCACTCCTAAAACCATTCGTGAATAAATTCGAAAATCTTTCCATCAAGTCTTATTGTATAATATGATTGTTACTTTTTATCATTTCTTAACTTAATCGATAAATCAATCAATATTACTTAAATAACAATATTAATCAGTGATAATCCAAAAGGCTGATATTACAAAATACAGCTTCTTCAATAATCTAATATATCTGGTATAGCTGGCATCAGATCTGAGATAGCAGCCTGTTTGTAAACCGGCTGAGCGGCCATATTGAATCTGATTGACAGCTGTCAATGTTGGCGGCATTGCGACGCGTCGCCGCGCCTGCGCGTTACGTGCACCGTTAATTTTTATTAAAAAATATCTTAAGATGTGTTGGTTTAATTTGTTATAATGCTGTTTACATTAATTCATTATATATAAAATAACAAGTGACTTATGACTGTTCTCTTGTTTGATATTATCGCCTGAGATAAATAAGTACCTACTTAAGAAAATGGTTTGCAATATTTTACAATAAATGACAAATTTAACCATTAAATATAAATTAAAAGTATATTTAGTTCTATAGTTAATTTTTGGATACGAATAAGAATTTGTCTTACTTAAATATATTATATATTATTTATACTACCTATTTACACATTTGTACTAATAAAAGAACAAGCTCTATGAAAAAGGAAAATTTTCCATTTTTATATAGATAAGGAAAACCAGCAGGTAATTCATTATTATATCCATAACATATACGTGACGTCACAAAAACGTGTGTCCGCTTTTGTCACATTAAGCATATAACTACGAAATGCTATAGTTAAATTAGATTTAAGCATTCATTGGATTTTGAATCTTATAACTTATGATTTATAGCTGATTTAAACTTAATATTCATATTACCTATAAGCAGAATCATCGTATATAAAATAAACGATTATGACGGTTATTTGTAGGTAATACATAATTTTAGGAATTTGTAATGTAAGGCCATTTTGTTTATCATTTTTCTTTTAATTGATACTTATATGATACCTATAATGGAATAGTGATTGCACGTTGGAATTTATCAAATATACAAATTAAAATCTTTCTGCACATTTCGTTATGATTTAAAATATACTTTCTTTTGTAATATTCACCCATTATTAAAATATAATATTATATTAACGTAAGTTTGCAAGTAAGTATTTCGAGCGAGTTAGTATATCGAGTGTGGGTAGCATTAAAACATTCTTCATATTAATACTATATATCTAAATAATACATAGGGAATGTATAAAATCAGATGTCAGAGAACATAGCTAATGTCAATTAACAAGCATCGAGATCCTGTATTACCTTATTTAATTGTCTTAACTTAATTAAAATTATTGTAAATGTAATTTCTCTAAATCTAATTAAAAATGTAATCCTTACGCTCTTTAGCATCACGATTTATCCAGTATCAAGGCATTTATGTCCATATTCAATAAGGTACCTATATGTTGAGTGGCTATTATAAATGATACAAAAAATTGATTCATTAAGTTAAGATTAGGATTAATTTAGTAGGCGTAGAACCTACAACAATAGTGTGTACAGTCAGGCGCTGTTTCACTGCGCCACGTTGAACTCTTATAATGTAACAAAAAAATTGCCTAAGACAAGCGACTGACAACCGTAAGAATATAATAACTATGTGTGTGAAACTTATTAAATTAGTCATTGTTTTGTTACTCTCGATTTTTGTAATATCGACACAATCTATAGCTTATCAAAAATCTCTATCACAACACTAGACAGCTACCATCGATAAAGTTTAGACGACTCGAGAACACCGGTAGTCAAATAGAAGGCCAATTAAGATATTTTTATAAGGTTCTTTAAAACGTTGAATATTCTTCAATTTTCACTCTTAATTTATACTAATATTATAAAGTGTTCAACTTTCACACACACACACAGGGGACAGTAGTAAACGGAGTGTTTTGACACTAGATTCTCTTTGCCAACTATATATAGGATAGAGTGTAAAGCTAGAAGCAAATTTATATATTTATGTATAAAATAATTCATTTCCATCGGAATTATTCAATCCAAGAATACTTATGTTAGCGTGTGGGGTTAAGTACTGTTGATGCTCATTCTGGAGGCTAACTGCAGCTGTAAATATATTGTAAAATTACGTTAAAAAAGAGCAACTGTTGAGTTTCTTGCCAGCTCTTCTCAGCATAACTGCCCTCCGAGCTGGTGGTAGTTTCTAGTAGGACTGACAATACTGACACTTATGTTAATTGACGATTCGAAAATGATTATTAGAGATTTGATTTAATTAAAACAACTATTAGGTATACAGACTCTACTATTTTATATGCCGTCATATAAAAGTGTAGAGTCCCCTAAAGTATATACTATAAATTTAGGAAAGCTTTTAAGTCTTTAATAAAGACCCTTATAACTTTAACTTAAATAAAATATTGGAAATGTTTGAAATTAATTAACTAATCACACGACATAAAACGTATCTATGTAGCTGTAATTGATACTGCTTCAATTATACGTACCTATACGTCAAGTTACTTTTAGTTCTCCAATATCCTAAACGGTAAATTGAGTTAAGAAAAAAATATTATAAAGAACTCACAATAAAATTAAAAATGAGTTATGAAACCATAGTACTTTTTTTACCTGTATCGATTTATTATATTGACTTATAATTAGTAAAGTATTTTATTAATATAAACATTTTATACCTATATTATAAATTACGTATTGGAGTAATAGTTATGAAAAACACAAATATTGACATTATTAAAATATACTTAGGTATATTATTCATAATACACCTAAGTATATTTAATAATTTTTATAAGTCAAGCGCCCCAAATTCTAATTACTCATAAATTTTAAGCATGTTTTAAATATTTTCCTTCAGATCATGTTTAACACGACATTATGTTATAAAACTGTTTTTCACTCCTTAATTAGATGTGTCTAACACGAGGCAGGACTAAGTGGTGGATTCCGACGCTGCACTAACCGAAAGCATCCAATTCTTACAAATTTGTAAGTAGACTAGCTTTACCTGCGGCTTTGCCCGCGTTGTCAAATGGAAATAACTTAAAATTGTACATTGAGTCACACCGAAACATTAAATTTCCACATAGCCTATAATAGCTTTCCCCGATAAATGGACTATCCAAACCATTTCCATTAGGTCGTTCTTAAAATAAGCATGAGTGAAATTTCTAGAAACATATTACTTTTATTCATTTTACAAATTATAAATTTTCAAATCTTATTTTGATAAAGGAAATACTTAAAGCTTTCTAGATATCCATATTTAAATATATTTTTAAAGTGTTTTCAATCAATCAATGTTATAAATCTCAACATATAATAATAAGAGGTATCCGTACGTTTCAACTAAAACAAGCCAAATGTTTAGGTTAGCGAGGACCTAATAAAAAACATCCTCCGTAGGATAGAATGTAAGAGTATGAGTAATAATTCAATTTTACTGTATATAATCTCTTTTATAGCTGTTTCACGACATTTTCCGCATAATGAGGGAACTAGTGTTTAAACCCTCCGTTCCCTAATTTTCGATATATTGCGCGTTGAGTGACGGAACTCAACGCTTTTTTCTACCAGAGTGTGGAAATTAATATTATTTAGTACGTACAGGTCTATTTTATATTTATCAATTTTTATCTATGTAACCAACACACAACCATCTCGTTAACAGTCACCCCCGTCACAAGAGGGATATTTTTGTTGAAGCCATTTACAAGTAGCTATTATTTTAAAATTGTAAGAAAAAAATGTAAATCCAAAAACGATTACTGCTCAATGTTAATAGTATCTATTCGATCAAAGTAAGGATAAAACAGATCGTGCCTACTCATATCTAATTAATACAATAAACTCTAAATACATAAAACAGTTTTAGATATAAAAAAAGTAATAAATAGATTCTGTCATGTTTTATTATTATATATAAATTCTATATAATTAAAATACCACCTACATAGTAGTACCTGAGATTAGCTCGTTCAATAAAACAAACTTTTCTCTTCAGTTTTTTAATAACTTGTGTCTACTCTACAAAACCATAATGAACCGTCTTTTGTTAAATTTACAATTGTATGATAACAATTCTAATAATCGAATAACGTGATTTGAGCAAATTACTTTCGATTTGTGAGAATTAAAACGAGCCGCCGACTGAAAAAATGTCTGTTTGTCGTTTGCCATATTATGTTCTACATTTGATGTATTCAGCGTAAATATAGGTGCAAAATTTACACATATACTATAAAATATATAACAAGCAAGTGTAGAAAAGGAGCCAGTTCAAATCTCGCTACGTAAATTTTTTATATGTTTATAACATATTTTAAGTAGATAGGTTGGACTCAGCCATCTTAATTGGCTTTAATAACAATGCTAAAAACATAATTGTTATAGTTTTCAAATCATACGAAACTTTAATTAAATTGATTGATGATTTTGCATCAAAGCTATTAAAAATTTCATAAAATTAGCCGACTTTTTTAAATATGGCACTTCGAGATAATTTTTACTAAATAGTTTTGTCTAAATACCTACTGATACAGCTACTTTTTAATAAATTATTACTATTTAATGTATTTTAAGCACATTATTACCAAAAAGTACGAAATTTTTAATTAAGTAATAATAAATATTATAAAATAAAGTTATAATTTTTTTTACATTATAATCTTATTTAAACATGTCATTTATAATATAAATGACTACTTTAAGGCAACCAGTAGGTAAATATAACAAATATAAATGAAGAACTGTTGTACTCATATACCCAACGCTGTCGTCTTAGCAAAAACCTTTTTAAATAATAAAAATATAATTTAATTCTAGAATTTTATTCTTCTATTACATTCATAAATGCTTTTAGAGTTTCGAATATAAATATTTAATAGTTTATAATATAGAATAACAAATAAAGCTGAGCCACTTTTCATTATTTAATGTATCTATCCATTATTAACTTTACCTAAATTATTTTATGTTGTGTTTATATAAATGACTATTAGATTTTTTACATATTTATATTGAAATCCGACAAAAAGTAATTCAGTTTAAAATGATTTTGATAAAAATTGCTTTATAATATATAAAAAAATGAGTGTATATATAAAAAAAATGAATTTTCGAGGCATTTCAGACTACTTTGATAAAAATATCATATTTATTTCTCATAGGACTTTTTTGACTGCAGGTCGAGATTATATGATCAACCTCATTAAAGAATTATTGCATATTTGTAATATACCTATGTTTCCACAGTCTTTTAAGAGAACCGACGCGACGTTTAGTTTCCACTCAAACACACCATGCTTTGTACATTGTATGAAAAATTACGAAAAATATATAAATATCTGAAGTTACCAGAGAATTTAAATAAAAAAAATTATATCACAGTAAGGTCTATCTATCTATGGTCTATCTAGTAGAATTTATCATCCCTGTCTCCGCTCAAGAAGATGGTGCAAAATCTAACAATAATTCCTTTTACTAATGAAAATTCAGCAATTTCCCATACCATAAGGGCTTTCATAATTTCGGGGTACTGAAATAACTTATTTAAATTTTTTTCTTTCAACGACGGAACTTATAATCAAAAAATATTATTCGTGACAATTCAATTATTCATTTTATTTAAACTCAATAATATTAGGTATAGTTATTCTAAAATTTCTTACTGCATTTCAAGTTTGTTCAACCTCGTGTTTTCGTATAAATATTAAAATGGAGGTCGGTAGGTTGAATACATTTGTTTTATAATTTACAAAGCCGTAGCACATGTTATGTGAAGTTTTTAGTTGAATCGTTGATTCAATTTTAATTGGCATTCGTTTATAGAAACGTTTTTTTCTCTTTCACAAACTCTTCCGGGCGAAGCTTTATGTGATAGCTTTAACATATAAAATATGCTTAGAATTAAGTAACCAAACTTGGACGCGTTTAAAAAAATTTATTGCTTACTTATGCATTCCATTAATGCAAAATATGTATTTCATTTGTAATCAGATCACCTATTTAATTCTTTCATCTATATAATTCTTATACGTTGTTTTTCAAATATTTTATCCTAAGTATATATATTATATATTTCAAGAAAAATCAAACTAAATAAAATTAGTTTTCGTAATCTTAAAGGAATACATTCATCGTATGTTGATTCACACATGATAATGATATTTGTACGTAAAATATAGTTATCACAAATTATTTTGACAAAGTAACAAAACATGGACCTTACCAATTAATATATAATCAAAATTAGAGTTCCACTGCACAGTACAAAAATTCGTACACGTACTATCTATTTAAGTACGAAATGAATTTCAATCGCAACCTGTCACTACACTGTATACTATATAAATTCTTATCACAAAAATTTTTAACACAAAAACACTTCACGTGAATGTTTAAGCTTTATATTATTTTAAAAGTTTCCGAGATTTTATATTTATTTATATATTATGTGTGTACGCAGATCACCTCGCGCCGGCGGGCTGCACGATCGACTGGTGCGCACGCGCACCTCTGAACTGACGGACTATAGATCCAGGTGTTGTCAACATTTAAAACATCAAGTACTTTATTTAATTATTATTTTCTAAGGTAAAATTTACAAAATTACACCTTCATTTCTTCTAGCAGTGGTCTTATAAAAAACATATGATACATAAAAAAAGACGTAATTTATTTATAAACTTTATTTTTAATCTTTCTCTCTCTAATCAGATATGTGTTTCGTGTAGCTTTAAAAAGAAAAAAAATCAATGATTAATTATATTATCTCATACCATATATTATATGATTAATAGGAATATAACTAAATCTTCAAATCATTTTAAATAATAAATTATATGAAAATACTTATAAAAGCTCTCAATAAACTGTTGACCACATCTGGCGAAACCTGTTGACTCAACAAATGTATGCATAACTTCTTGGGTATATATCAAGAATATATGCTACTCTTTCTTACTTAACCAGCCAGTCTCAAGTGAGAAAAGGAAAACGATAGTATAACAGGTGACTTCATACTAGTCTCATTGAATTTCAACAAATGCAGTACAACTTAAGAACTTTAGATGAATTCAAAGAAAATTAAACTTTACGTGTATAGCATAAGCTATATTTTAATTCAAATTTATCTTAAATGTAACAAAATATCTTCTTACTAGATAAATGAGCTTTAACCAGAACTTATACACATTAATTTACTTTAAAAAGAAAAATTATTTTAGAAAAGCTATGAACAAAGCTTTCAAAATTCAAAACCAATAAAAAATATATAAAAAGGCTCTTACAGTGATAATTTCGGCACGAGATGCGCGAGCGCACCCGGACAGTGGACACGTTTGATTAGCTGTGAAACTGCATCTTATTCTCGTCTCTTTCTTACACGCTATTTAAATATTTACTAAACAGAGATAGAACGCTGTTTACATCTATTTTGGACTGAGAGACGTGGCCATTTTTGGTCCATCCCAGATATATTTAGGTAGGAGGATATAACTTTTACATAGCGGTTTTTATGTTATTTATCGTTGAAGTGCATTCAATAAATACTGCGTTTTTCTCTAGAGGTTAGTTTTATATGCAACAATAATTATAGGACATATATTTTTGTTATTATTGTGTATCCTTATAACAGTATTAAATAAAAAAACTACTTGATTTATACATGTTATAAAAAAAACCTACAACAACGTAAAATTTATAAGATATTTTGAAATATTATTAGAAATTACCTTAGAAATTAAGCACAACTCATAAATTATCATGATAACTTTAATTCATTTTGAATTTGATTTTTTTATTTAAATTTGACATGAAGGTGTCTTGGACATCACAGCCGCACTAAGATAAAATTTCTCTGAATTTCTAAAATCAATGAAAACGAGATTTTACGTTTCATAGCCGTCAACAAATCAACATATTCATGAGTTACAATGTTTTTTTAAATTTATCTATGCAAAAAGGAAATAAATATGTTATTTGTTCTATTATAATTACAATATACCTAGGTTCAAGTATGTAAAACTACTTAAAATAATTAAAATACAAAATATATTGTAATTGTATAATGTAATTTTATACCGTAAAAGGTGATTCTGTACTGTTTACTTATGAATAATAAATATTAAAACAGCTTTTCTTTTTAAAAGATCATTCTTTAGATAACTTCTTGTTCACAGATGAAGCTAAACAAAAGTCATAACGACCGTATCCACAATTCACTACAACGGGATTAAATGAGATTAAAACGGATTGGTTATTCAAGAACTAAAGGAAAGCTAAATCCTAATACCTCAAATATTTCTGCTTTGGTAATAATTAAGTTTTCAAAATGAAAATTGAACTTTATATAAATACTGCAAATAAATCCAATAAAATTGAAATATTGTATTCTATAAGAAAACAGTAAAAAGAATTGATATCTCTAAATATGATTTATATATAATATTTTTACGTAAAAAATTTACAGGTATTGAAAATGAGAAGATGAAAACATTAATAGAATATGAACCTATAGTTGTAACTTTTTGTCTATCTGCCGGTCTGTTGTACACACACATCTTCGAATCTACTGGATGGATTTGAATAGGTATGTTTTTTGTTGTATAGCTGTTAGGTCTGGACTGTAATTGCTTTTGAAGACTGGCACACCTAAAGTACAGCCATAGTAGGATTATAAGAAATAATGAAATGCTACCATAACAAAAATCTTAGAATATGATAATCATCTTCTGCATCAGCGTCTTCATCAGCATATTCCATTGATTCCATTCCAAAATTAAACATTCGGAAAATCGGCTAACAATAACAAATAAGAAATTGTCTGGATCTGGAATGTCTCATGGTGAACCATAAAAGGGAAATGGCCTTTATAAAAGTTGTTTAGCGTGGTGGACATTTTTTAATTATAGTTTGATATATAAGAATCTAGAAACACTTGTTGTACTTAAATCTAAGATAGATAAAATAATCATAAGTGCTAAGGAAATTGCAGGGCATCTACTTGAGTTAAATTTATTACAATACATATATATAAGTATATTAGAATTTGCAAGAATGCTTGTTAATCTATTTCTAAGCCATAAATTGTAAACTACAAATTTATTTTAGTACCTTATAGCACTTATCTATTTACTTGAAATAGCTCCAAGTACTCGGAGGAGAGCTGTACTATTTTATTAAGAAATCTCCTCAGTGGCATGGCCAGGTCATATCATCTATTTAAAATTTCAGTTCCTGTTGGGTATATATTAATTATTCAGATAAGATTTGCAATGTGCAGGTTTTAAGCCAACCATAGGTACTACTATACTAGTACCTACATTGACTGCTACCGCCTTAGAAATATCATATAGGTTTCTACGGTACGTACAAACAGTTTTTAGTAATCCTCTAGTAATATTGGACGCACTTCCTATTAATACCAAAGTTACTTGAACATAGAAATAAGATAGTTACAAGTATCTTATGTCATCGTAGTTTTCATCATTAGGCCCAGTGAGTGGTTACCTGGTGGCACCACCAGCTGAGTGGTACTGTCAGGGCTTTTCCGTTCTACTGTGCTCGTTACAATCAGTCGTTCAAGGTCGATCGTTGCATTCGGACAATGTGACCGACGTACCTATAGTTATAAAAAGGTATTTACTAAAACTTACCTTTAAAAATCTTAAAACATAACATATATTAAGTTTTATATAACTAGCTAACCCGGCAGCTGTTTTCTTTGTGTATTATTGCTGATGGTGACAAACCGGTAGAAACGCCACTCAACACGCAATGTCTCGAAATTAGGCGAAAAATGGGGGAACGAAGTGTCTAAAGGTTCCCACTAGATTCCCTCTGTCTACCCTTATAATGCGGGAAAATGCGTGAAAATATATCTATATGATGAGACTTGCACGTGCAACTATTACATCCATTCATACCCATACCTTCTTGATTCACATACAACTAAACACAACTGTTTTCACTAGACCTAAGATTGAAAGAAATCTCGCTGACAGAACTGTAATATTACTTTCGCAACAAAGATCGGTCGCGGCAGATGGAGACGAGTGTAAAACGAACACGCCCCAGATAACATCATGATTATGATATACAATAAATAAACATTCTACACGTTTTCACCTGTAATGTCGCCCATGGGCTCAGTTGCTCAATGACAAATGCAATTCTCAAGAACTTATATCTCATATATACATATAAGTTGGTAGGTATTTTCTGCGGTAAGTAGGTATATTGTCCATTAGGTCCACCATACATTAAACAATTTTTCGTACTTATGTATGAAAATTACAGGACCGCCTTGGCGCAGAGGCCTGCCTGTAAACGTGACGGTTTGTGGGTTCGATTCCCACTCGGTGAGAATGAATTATTTTCATTTTCTTCGCTCTGGCAATATAGTAAAGCGCGGCGTTGAGTTCCGCTGTGTGTGTTTTAACACTAGGTTCCTTCAACCTACGGTTCCCTTTGCCTACCCTGTTATGTGCGGGATTCAGCGTAAAGCTAAATAATCAAATAAATTAATGTATGAAAGAACATTCAGGTTTTAATATTACCAAAAAAAAGTTTTTATTGGTAAATTTTTTACCGAGCAGATTATGTAGCCGCTCTAAAACCTACGTATACCCAAGGCATTACAAACATATGTATATACATAAAAATAACTGTTCTTAAAGTAAACATTTCTAAGTTTATAAATGTTACTTCAACAATTAATGACGTCCTAGTTTCTAATTTCCGTTAGTCTTATACAAAATCTTTTTTAATAAACTACTGATGTTAAATAAAACTAGATGACTCGTTGACCCGTGACATACGCGTTGCCATAGCAACGTGTATGTCACTTTATACAAAAGTTATGTGTGTTAAACCTATGATAGTGTGGGTAATGTTTTATTTAGTGATTTAATGTACTTTATAAACATTATAATTGAAAAATATTAGCGTTCTGCACTTATCCTGCACATAAACTATAGGTATGCCAAATTTTATGCTCTTGCGTCCGCGCAATTTTCGTAAAAAGGGGTCCAAAGTTTTGGCATCACGTATTAATATATAGATACTTGTAGGTATTTGAATTATGTATCATCTTATAACATTAGTCAAACATTTCATATTTACTCCACCAATTCGCATGGTACTTTTCTTTTCACAAGAATCGCACGTTGAATAGTGTAACCCGATGTCATGCTTCACCTTCCCAAACCGTAGAGAGAAAAACATCTCGGCTCTGACCACATGGACTACACGATGGCTATTTTATTATTTCCAGTTTTGACACGTAAGCGCACATAATACACACAAAAACATTTTTAAAAACTTACGACAATACCTACTTATAAACCACGTTTTATATTTAGGTATAAAACCTTTTTGTAAATTTGCGCTGCCTATAGATAAATAATATTTTTAAAGCCGTTGAGAAAGATAATTTGTTTTACCATGTAGAGAAGATATTAAAGACGCCTCTGAGTCATTAATATTACCATGTAGAGAAGAGGTTAATATATATAAGATATATTATACCTTACGAGTACCCTTACGAGTACCCTTTAAGACAACGTTTCTCTTCTTTCGACGTGCTTCACTTGTCAATTACACACTTCATAGTGTGTATCATGTGTATCATGTCATGCCTGTACACAGAAATTGAGCAAATGATCAACTCCGTCGGTCCTGTTTAATTAATTTTGTATAAACAATATGATTATTATCAATACGTTTAATGAAATACCTTGATTCAGGGTTTTTATTACCTACTTACTAAATATAACATGTACAATCCAATACAAATCAAGCATTTTCTTTTTTTTTTCTGATTATAACGAGTTAAAGAACTTTAAGATCTCTCTGGTCACATCATCATAACAGTATGAAAAGATATTGAAAAGTAAAAAATTCTATTTTTACTAAATTACAAACTCTAACAATTGAAAAAGGTCAAAAATTAACTTCCTACGTGGTAAAATAAAAATAATGACAACACTTTAGTTATTATTGGCAATTATTACACAATTGTTTTTTTTTCAGCTAGCTATATATATAAATGTATAAATGTATGAAAAACACAACCATAGGCCATCTACTTTTGAATCGGCTTCTCTACTAAATTAAGCATCTTTGGACCACCTCATCGACTCTTTCTTTATCAAATTATAGTGCAGGTAGGTTTACAGGTATTATTGTCCAAGGTTATATAATGTGTTGAAGATAATATAAAAATAATTATATTCTGGTTTGGTACATAGGAACCTAAGAACATAACAAACCAAACAAAGCGTATGATACTTCTCGGTTCCTGTAAGTTTGAAAGGCAATGTAAAACTAATAATTATTACTTATTATTAATCGTATAAACCGTATAGGATTTTCTATCTTGTTTTTTATGTTTCTCAAATAAATTAGCTCTCATTTAAAGAGACATTTTATTATATATAATATAAAAATAATACAATATAATATCATAAAAATATATCACATTTAGTATATATAATTAAAACTATCGAGATATCCATGAGAAATTAATAAAAAAAACTACAAATATAACTTTTATTATTTTTTTTCTGCGATGATATTCTAAATTACAATTTTCTCTAATTTTCTTATTAATGTTGATGTAAAATTTCAGCGAAAACGGAATGCTAAATGCTGCGGTACTAGCATACCTCTGTGGCCTCGTCCACTGCCATTAACCTCTTCACACATCCTTCGGGAGGTCTGCTTCCTTTTTTCGTGACCTCCAGTATCTATGTAAACTCTAGATAAACGAAGTACAACATATAAAAAGAATTATTTTAAAATTTGTTTTTCTTTGATATACTCACCAACCTATGTATATATTTATAATATTTTATTTTTCTTTTATTTATAGCGTAAGTTCTAATTTTATGCGAAAATTTCCTAATTCTAGGCCAACAAATACAGCAAAAACAAAGCAATAACGTTTGTATATTTTGATTGAACTTAAAAGTTTGATGTTTCGTTTTTGTGTTCTCAGAGACTCTAAATCTGGATATATGATTTTAATTTAGGCTTGACACCTCCAAATTATTTTGAAAAAATAGTCTTGACAGATTGACAGACAGACAGACAGACAACAGAACGATTCTCTAAGAGATCTTTTCCGTTAGAAGTATGGAATCCTAAAAATGTTCAAAAGACCAAAAAAACAAAAACCAAACTAATATAAGATTGGGCTATTACAATTGAATTATCATGAAACAGAACTGTTATTGGAGTAAGCGCCCACGTATATGAACAATCACACTCATCCACGAGCGCAATTATATGTATTGCTCTCGTGGATGAGAGTGTGACACTCACACACATCGCACACACACACACACACTTATACACACATCGCGCACACACACACACACACACATACACTACTTACTGCTTATTCACTTATTGGATATGTGTTAATTAATGGGAGAACACACTGACTTCTGTAAAACAGGTTTACACCTAGCTCAGAAGTCAGGGACTTAATAGGATTTCATGTAATATAATTGGTGAATAAAACATGATTATTATTATTATTATTGACACATGACACATGACAGTGCTATAGTACTAACTAGTACTAGTGCTATAGTACTAACTTACTGGGTTGGTCTCATTACTTCGTATGTAGCTAAAGAAAATGTGAAACTGAAATAAATAAATTATTATTATTCGACAAAATCATAATCAAATGTGTTAGCAAATCGGACGATAACAAGGCAAGAGAACGTTGCAAGATTTTTTTGAAATATTGCTTGATAAATACATAGAGAAAAATGTGACACTAAGAGAACACTTAAAAAATATATATTAAATGGTAAATAAAATATTATTTTATCTAATTATTTTTTTTGTAATTTTATAATCAGGCGATAATTCTTTATAATAATATGCCCAGATACAGATAATAATACGATGATAATTAATTTGAATATTTAATTTCCTTGTTTTATATATGATTCTTTTAAAAAAATATTATTTTCCTCATCCACTTGTGACGAGATTCTTTAAGTAAGCACGTAATACGACGTTAACTTCCGCCTCCATACACGGTACCTATATTGAAATATGACGTATACAGAATTTTAGTATATATTCTATATTATAAGAGCAAAATTGGGAAGGAGATTGCTTACTTAAGCTTTGATTTCATATTGTATGAAATGAATTAATATATTTTATCGCATTAAAAATCGATAAGGTAAAAGATAGAAATAAAGTTAGCAAGGGTGGTCTAATATCAATAAGAGACTTTTCGTATTGCTCTTAGAAAAGTCTAGCAATGGTATGGTGGTCAAAACCTTGAGCGTGTGAGAGAGAGAAGGTTTTTTCAAACGGGAATTTTGGTTGTTGAGTATCATATCTTGAGATATGGATATCACGAATAAAACTGATATAGAACCAATTAAGCTAAGCTCGAAATTGAAAGACGTGGTCAAACTTTCGTAGGCCGTAAAGTATATTGAAGACGCCAATTAATTTCTCAATCAATAGCATATAAGAATTTCGACGCAGCGTGAGGAAGAACGCATGGCTTAGTTGTCAGAGCGCTTGGACGGTTTCCATGAGGTGCGGGTTCGAATCCCGCTGCGTTCAAATTTTTATATGTTTTCTTTAAGTAATTAGTTTTCTAATTTCTGAAGACTCCCTAGTCACTCAATTAGTTAAGAAGACACATTACACCAGCATAATTTTGATTTTGTGAGGCAAGGAGTATTCCTTAAGCGTCTATGATACCCCAGACGCTTATGAGAATGATAGAAGGAATGCATACGTTTACTAAGTTAACAAATGTGGGAAACTCAGACTCAAATTCTTTACTCGGTCATAATATAGGATTTAAATTCCATTTTATAAACAAAGCAATTCTATATGGGTTCCATTTTTTTCTTTTCAGCTACAAACACAAAAAAAATGGAATCTGTATCGAAATATACCTACGTACTAAAAATATAATAGTAGCGGTAACCATATGTGAACGGAATACAACAAACAGGTCAGCCACCTCGGCAATGACAATAATGATCAAACAATTAAAGCGAAAGGACGCCCCACGTCACGTCATGAGAAAGCAAGAGTGCGACAATTTCACGGTGATGGATACACGCGCTGTAAAGCTCATGCTCGTGTTCAGGGCTTGTACGGATTGTATATAAGAATTCTTGGTTGTGGAATTTATTAATACGAATAATCCGATACGAAGGATTACTTGCACCTAACTCTGTTGATTGTGGGCTATATACAGCTCGATCTTTTATAAGCAACAGGTTATACACTACAATTTCGTTTGTGTGGACTATAAAAATCGTAGTCTCGTTTTTTCACGTTGTTGTTGGAATTTCTTGTCTGTCAGTCACTTACATGGAAGAGTTTTACTATTGTATACGTACATGTAGACTCAAGTAGTAAATTTATTATGAATGTACCTATACATCATTTTTCAGTTATTATAATATAAAGATCATATTTCGTATAAGTCATCTATACAAATTTGTTTCAACCCGCCACGATTTAACTCGTAATTCAAGGTAAACAAAGAGAACTTAGTGTCAAGACACTTAGATAATTCGAGACATTGTTGTGCTGTGAGTAGTGTTGGCGGAACTTAACGCCGCGCTGTGTCTTACCAGGTCAGGGATTTGAAGCTAATTTATCCCCAAAATTACGAACGAATCAATACCCATCACGTCAGACGCTATCCAACTGCTCCACATTGGCCAGTCCTTGTCTGAAGATAAAACACAAAAAGTTATTATTTAATTTTATTTATTTGTCCTCTGAAGGTCAATAGTAATAAAAACGTAAATAAATATTATATAAACATGATTACGACAAGAGTATAAAAATTCACAATTATATTATTAATTTAGCATAAATTATAAATTATTGTACGTCGTATAGGTATATTCTTGAAATAATTTATTAATATTACGATAATAATTAAGATAACAATAAAATGTTTTTTCTGACGCTCCTCCATGACAGTGAAGCGTGCGCAGATCTCGCCAAAATTGTCTCCGCACAATTTCCCGCTTTCCACACAGCTCTCTATTGTGCAACCTTCGATAATGAGATTACCTCACATACACTAAATTCCGTAATCCACATTAATATAAAAAAAACAATAATTATTACAAAGAGGATGTTGAGGCGCAGTGGGACAGTCTTACAGTAAAAGTGACGAAAAGAGGTACAATTCTCACTTCTTATTCTTTGGTTTTTTTTAACACTTTGATTCTTGTGTAGTTGCACCTTATTCAGATGTGGCGGCAATAAATTAATTTTCTGCGGATGTTGACGCTCTTTACCTACTGAAATGATGTCATCTCTTACGAAATTCGAGCTACAGACACAAAACTAAGTACCTACGCCTACTGCAATTAGCCTAAGCTAAGTCTATCTTCAATTAAAAATTTCATAATTAGCAATCAAATAAGATGAAGAATAATAATAAAGCTTGCTATTTTAAAGTTACAGAATTTTGATTAAAAAAATGGTACTAATATTTCGTACCATTAGGCCATTATCGAAATGTGCAATAAAAATAAATATGTAAGATTTCCAGTCAAACGATAAATTTAAAAACAAAATCTTGCAATTGTCTACAAAAATCTATTTTTTTTTTCGTTAAAATGTATCATTTTTGATGTTCAAAAAATTTTGTACTTTCGCATGTTTAAGATTTTTTTTTTTTTACATAACGAAAGAAGAATTTTCATACCAATTTGAAGTAAAAGATGAACAAGAACATAAAAAAATAAAGCAGAATTGTTAGCAGAATTATCACATGACAATTATATATGAAGAAGAAGTCACAATCTTAAATTACTCCAAGATGAATTAGCACTATCGAACACATTCCCTTTATACCTACTCATGGGCTTTATTGACACACTGTTATTACATATACAGTTAAAATACCTGAAAGAAAATAAAATATCTGGATCTGGCATAATTATAGGGCTCTCAGCAGAACTGCCTTCCAAACCGATGGACATGTTCATTCAAGTCTATTTGAAATAAGAATTTGAATTTGTTATATAAAATTAGAAAAAACATCATATAGAAAAAAATTAAAACAAAAGTGGACCCAGGAGAGCAATTTTTTTGTCATTATCATAGGTACATATTGTCTAGTCTTTTTTTTATTAATTACTAACAATTAAAATTTTGAAAATTAAAAATAAAATTTGATTATAAGAAATAAAAACATTATATTTCGCAGCTGATTCAATAAAAATGCGTAAAATGTGATGCATAAAAATTCACCGGAAACGAAGGGTCGCCGCGGAAGGCGATATCCGGTATCCTGCTAACCCCTTTTTATTTCATACTATACGTAAGAGTTATTCGCTTCATTTCGTCGTTTGGAATATTAATTGGCTTATATGTGAGAGGAGGGTGGTCTACCGCGAGGTAAGAATTTATAATATTATAATTTTAGTCTATTCCATTAATTTATAAGTACATACAATTGTAGTATAGGCAAAGAAATTTCGCAATCAATTGTTATTGCGATAATATATATTGCTTATTCATTTTGGAACGAAATAATATGAATTGTTGATATTTAGTTAATATAAGGAGCATCGTCTGACTCCAAACAAAAATTACTAGACTCGAAAACCAATGAACGATTAACCAAACAACTCGAGGGATTGAGTTATCTTGTCTGCCCTGAAAAGACAGTGTTCTATCACCACTCCACTCTATACTCAATAATTCAAATTTGGATAGAGTGCGATCTCTCCGATCACAATGCTATTCGCGGAATACCATCACACCACCACAAAGTCTTTAAAGAAGCTAGGCGAAGCAAGCTTAGGCTTAGCAAGGCTACGCATTGGGCTTACACTGGCAACAAACTATTTTTTATTTAGGTATTTCCCCTTTTATAGAGCGATCAATGAGAATGGAGTAACTTATGAAGATAAAATGGTAAATAAAAAAAAATAAATACCATGTTATATATTTTAATTCCAACACTGTTCAGTTACATCTTAAATTACACAATTGTATTGGAAACACTAAATACTATATAATTTTAAGTGAGCTTTAAATTTACACAAATATCAGAACGTTAAAATATAAAATCGACATAATTTAATTAATCGATTTTTCTATAATCAATAATAATAGAGCGCAAAATAATCTGTTGTCAAAATTTTGTGAGAATCACTAACAGTCAGATCTCTTCCTAAAAGTAATAGCTAATCTCGAATTCTTGAAATTCCTACAAGACCAGGATAAAACGCTTCATAGTCCAACCAAACAAAGTCGCAGGCTACAATTTGTATATAGTAATTACCTAATAATTAATTACACGCTGTGTTTCACACTAATAGGAATATAAATTATATTTTACTACATTACTAAAAATTGTTTAAAATGTCTTTTAGTAATATATATTTATTGATTATACTTTAGACGTTATTTCATATGATACTGACGTATAAATTAGAGATTTTAATATAAAATTGTATTTGTATAGGCGTCCTTTTTTTAACTTGAAAATTTTTTTTCTTAATTCGATTGTATGTTTGTTACGCAATTTTGATGATTCCTTTTGATTGTCTTATATTAATTTAAAGCAATTGGTTCCGTTGTACCAATACTGATTCTATCATTAATTTTATAGACACAAAATTTATTTCATTATGAACGTAAACAAAAAAAGAAAACTTTTTGTTTAAGTTTACAAATACATAGATATAGATTTAAAGTCGATAAGTTTAAAAAAAAATTACAATGTAGCAGTTGATACAAATAAAATATATTAAATAACAATCATAATTTATTAATATTAAAAATGTATTGTAATTTAATTCATGTTCATTACATAATTTATGAAAACGACGCCATATTGTACATTTTCGTCACAGATCAGCTGTGGCAAAAACACGGGGAATGTAAAAAAAAATACTTATTATAATTTATGTTTTTAAAACTAAAACGCGACGCATTCGATTTGTACACACATTATTTTCTATTAAAAATAAGTACTCGTAAAGAACTTTTTTAAGTACTCAAAATTCACAGGGCTAAGGACTTAAATTGAGATCCAATCTAATATTTTCACTAGATAATACTGAATATGAAAATATATATAAATTAAAATAAATATATAAATATTCACAATCTATTATTTTAATAAGTATCAATAATTATTCTTTGAGTTGATGTTATATAGATCATCTAAATTATTATTATTTTACAACAAATAAAGTTCACATTGATATCAGTGAGAGTGTGATCATTCAAAATTTTAAGTTTTTTAATTTTAATAGACAAAATCCGAAAAATTTTGAAGCCCACACTCTCGCTATTAACGTATTTCATACAACCATTTACATAAAAAAATACAGATTGGATCTCATCAAGCTTAACAAATAAGGCAATAATATATCACGTTATTGTAAATAATTTTACATATACAAATATCATTTATTTCTTTCCAAGCGTTGCTTTGCATACATATCCTTTGAGTGCTAAGACTCCCCTACATTTTATATGAACCTGGTACCGGGCACACCAGTCGAGGTTATCACAGCCAATGCCAGCTTCTGACAAGGTTTTAATGGCTGCCAGTGAAAGGAAATCTGGAATAAATTGAAATTATATATATATAACTTTGACAGATTTTATATTATTAAATAATTAAATCAAAGTAGATCTTGACACCAGAACAACTACCCATATATGATTTGAGTTAGATGTACATGATAATTAGTATCTACATTATGATGTAGTACGATGCTATAAAGATATAACAATTTAAAAACATTGTATATAAATGAATACTGTTGCTGGGACGTTGTACTGTTTACCAATTATAAATATTTAAAAAATGATACCGCATTTGAATGCGTTACTTATATCATTGTACCTGTGACACTTATGAAAAGCTACATTTGTATGGGGCTTAGAATAATAACACCTAACCTAAATTAACCAAAGATAACTAGAAAAAAGCTCGAAATGCTCAACGCTAGAATCCACAAACCACTTCTTAAAAAATATACTTCCAAAAGAATGTCACCTCTTTAATCGCAAAACAAAACATATGATAAATAAATAAATAAAAAAACTTACCAGGCGGATCCCCATGGGTCAGTAGTTGCACATCATTGTTCTTACAGAACGTGTGCAAAGCTGGCGGAACCACACAACAAGAGGCTAAGTTGATCTGGGCAATGCTGGGCTTGATGTGGGCCCACGCGTGGAGTTTGTATAGACAACCACCGCCTACATCAGCCACGCCTAGCTGTTGGACGCGACCTAGAGGAAAAAGGACACTATTACAATACTTTAATTTTTTTTCATATAGCAGCATAGGTACAGGGGACACAATACACATACAATTTTGGGGACATTGCGTATTAAGTGGCGAGTATAACTAGCCCCTGAAGAGAAATGTGAGCAAAGGTGGCCCCTCGAGATGAAGAAGACAACGTAAGGGAGTAGAGTGAGGAGCGGATTTTTATTTATTATTATTTTATTATATCCATTTGGCCAATATTGTCCGATGATCAATTCGTAATGGCGTACATGTAAGTTAAGTCACTAAGTTAATACACGTACGTACATACTATTCTATTTGTTTATTAGGAGTAAATACCTTTATTAGGAGTATAGTTACGTATAATATAAATATATAAGTATAATTATATAAAGAGTATTACATAATAAAAACGGAATCAATTAACTATCGTATATCTATAACAATTCACAGATAAAAAAATTGCAATTGGACTCGATTTCAATTGATGTAAGCTACTAGAACAATAAACGTTAATCGATCATACTTTACCCCCACGGTAAATACAGATAGCGTCTAGTCGCTAAGTTTATTAATTTAATATTATTATTTATTTGATTAAAAGCGCTTAACATATAGCAAATTGACATAAAAATGGCCAAAAATCAATACACACAAGTATTAATATAATTAAAGGACATTTATATGTTTCTAAGCTAAGTCATCATGACGCAGAATATAAACACGACGGTTGCGGGTTAGATTCTCACTCGAGGATAATGTATTATTTTCATTTCCTTCACTCTGGTTACGGAAAACGGGGAACGGAGTGTCTGAACACTTGGTTCCCTCTGCCTACCCTGCTATATGCGGGATACAGATGATATGAAGCTAAAAGTACCTAGTAGAACAGCGTCTATCCGATTCGGGGTAGTTAACTTTCATTATCCCACTCAAGACTAAGCGCTTTTTAATACCTATCCTGCTATGTGCGTGATCAACAACTCACCCTCCTTAACATATTCCTCTAGTACCGCCCATAGAACTTTGATGCCGGGAAGTATGGCTTCACACTTTTGTGCGTCCGCCTCGCTGTCTGGCTCCATTTCCGTACTGGACATGCGTACTGAAAATATTAAGAGAAATAAAGAAAGAAATAAATAATAAAATATAGATGGTAAATCTTTGTTAGCGGCAAATTTTCTCTGCCGTATCATGCCAATCATAATTATAATTTTCATGTTTTGTTTTGACTATATTTATAGTTATTTATACGGAAATTGTCAGTTTGAAAATAATTATAATATAAAATTGAGATTGGCAACATTAAAAACAAAATGATACCATCATTTTGTTTATAATACACGGAATACACGGATTTTGATATAGTGGACGCGGCACATTCAATTGGAGAGTGGTATTTGGGTAGTAGGTACACGTAAATTAACAAATTGAATTTCAACGTGTTTCTTTTTAGGTTGACATTATCATATTTAACGCTGTTACCTTAGAGCTTTTGTTATAGAAAGAGGTTATCCTGCTACGATATTATGTGACTGTTACACGTATCGTCTTACACAAGTATTCACCGGACACGGTAGTTTCGGTGATTACTTGTTTAAGATTGGACGACAGACAACTCCGATTTGTCAACACTGTGGAAAGGACATTGATACGGCTCAGCACACTCTACAAAGTTGTTCTGCCTGGGACGGAGAAAGGCAAGCCCTCGTGCAAGAAATTGGACATAATCTTTCCCTTCCCGCAGTAATAAGGACAATGTTGGGCAGGGAATCAGCGAGGACAACCGTAGTCTCCTTCTGTGAAAATGTCATGTCTCAGAAGGAGGCTGCTGAGCGAGATCGGGAGAGGACCAATCCTTCTCCTCACAGCTTAGCTTAGCTTCGCGGACCATTGATGAGGAGACTGGGGAATCTGCTGGCATAAAGGAGTCATCGTTTGTGAGAATAAGAAGGGACAATTTCCCAAAGAGAGCTTCTTGAAGGAGCAGGTCATCTGGGGAGGGCTATGGATGCGGATCAACCGATTTTCCCGCGTCCTTCCGTCGTGTCGAGGACGGCAACTGCAGGGGTTTTAGTGGGTGGAAATCCCACATAACCTGGTCTCCCCTAGGACTGGGTATCTTTTAAAGATTTCCCCTGCGTCATCAAAAAAAAAGTACCAAGTACGTCATAGTTATTGACGTCATAGTGACCAATATAAAACATAAAAGCAGCCTTTTATGTGAAAAAGACAAACCACCGTGATATTCAGTAAGCCCACATAGATTCAGTAGATTCACATAAAAGAACGCCATCACGGCATAATTGAGGCGTCTCTAACTATGATGACTTGGATACGAATTCGATGAAAGAATATAAGGATATAAGAAAATTCATATTTATTATTCTAAAATAGTGTAGGTACCTACTATAGATATAGTATTTTTAATTTCAACAACGTGACGTCACAAAATCAACGTAACACTACGTGCGATATAGATCAAGGCTTTGTCATGGTCCACTGACGCCCTTTACAATGTTTATTTAACAAATACTATTCATTTTAAACGTTTAGTTGTCGATATTTCCTATCAGCTTTATGCTGTATCTCGCACATAGAAGGGGTAGGCACAGGGAACTTAAGAGTTAAGTATGCCTCCGCTTCTCATTTTCCAATTCACTTTTGAGACGATTCGGTGAAAATAATTCTTTCTTCCAAGTGGGAATCGAACCAACAGCCGTCGCGCCACGTCATACTCAATAAGCTGTAAACTCAGTAAACTGCAAATTTCTACTGTCTTTCTACCAGACCTTACCCTTTCATTCTAAATCGGTTTTTAAATGACATAAATCAAAATTAATACAATTGACATCAATTATACATAATATGGTATGTTTAGTTTAAAAAGGTATTTTTGGACAGAAGCGCCTTTGCTTTTACTAGCCCACTCATTTATAATTATTGTAAACTGTTACTAAAATTTAAGAACTATTTTTGAATTATAAATACATGTAATTAATGCGTAAATCTTAGGAATTACTAAGGTCTTGAGATATGCCATAAGAATTCCCTATCCTAATTTAGTCGAATTCTATCAGCTTATCTAAATTTGCCCCGAAAAGCAAAAAAAGTAATCAATACCAATCTAGACTTATAAATAGAAACTAGAACTAGAACTAGAAATATACATACCAACATCATTGGGCAGGGATATTGGAGACGCCTTAGTAAATGCACTGTTCACTTTCGCTTCGTCTTTAGCTTCCTCGCGTAATGAAATATCAGGATTGTATGACAATATTACATTCTCTATGTGCTCCGTGCGTAGCGCTGTAAAAACTAAAAGAAAAAATATTTCTTAAAAATAATAAAATATTAATACAATTTTTTTTTTTGGCAGAGGGAACCGTAGGCTCAATGAACCTAGTGTTAAGACACTCCGTTCCTCATTTTTTTTTCGTGGTGGGACTCAACGCCGCGCTTAATTTTTGCTTGTATATACATATTTGCTTGTGTATACTATATATATATATATATATATATATATATATATATATATATATATATATATATATATATATATATATATATATATATATATATATATATATATATATATATATACTTCTTATGTGTGTGTATGTCACTGAACTCTTCCTAAACGACTGGACTCATTTTGATGAAATTTGTTGTGGGGACTTGAGAATGGTTTAGATTCCCAATTCAGTCCGTGGGAACAGGTTTTTTTAATCAAATTTTAATTCGTAAGTAGTTGTTGATTTTGGATTGTTTCGCATTGGATTCGACAGACTTCGCTACCATCGCAGTTTCAAATATTAAATAATAGTTTAATCTATATTAATAATATTTTTTTCCCAACAGTTAATAATATTTTTATTAAAACACGTGCTGAATCAAATATTAAATTAAGAGGTTTTGAGTGTTAAACGAGTTTTGAAGTGTGCATAAAAAACTATACATTGAATGGAAATCGTAGTGAGTACATTTCTTATCAAATTTACACGTGTGCTGTTTAATAACCATCCTAAACTTCAAATTTATTTTTTTATATACAATCTGCGTCATTTATTTCTGACGAATTTTTTTAAATCTCTGTCTATGTGTCGATTACGTTTTATAGCCTAAACCTCTGAACCGATTGTTATGAATTTTAGTATAGAGATAGATGGAAACTTGGGAAATGACATAGGCTACATATTATCCGGATCGCGATCCCTCAATTATGCTAGGGGAAACGCGGGGTGCAATTATTGGTAATAAAGTAATGTTATAAACTAGAAAAGAGTGCTTACATTGTATATAAATTATCGTTACAATTCATATACATAAGTTTCATGCAAGAAACATATACATTGTGTATACGGTTTTGAGCAGACAGACATACAGAGTGATTCGAAAATGTATAAATCCGAGAAAATTGAAGTATTGCAATATGATGTTTAGTTTAATTAAGCGGGCGAAGCCGCGAGCGGGTCGCTAGTATAGATATATAAATCAAATAACCGTGACAAGTAGACACATACACGTCTAACTTGCCATGATGATGTATATACAAATATATTCATAAAACAAGATAATACTAAATGACTATGCAGTTTCGGATAACAGGATAAAATGCGAACGCCACTCACGTATGGCAAATATTTATTTTATCGTATATTTTCAATTCCCACTTAATGGAAGTATGAATTATTTAATTCCCTCTGGTAAGACAAGGAATATTAAGCTGGTTCAACTTAATATACGTTACTAAATATTTTTACTTCTTTAGCGTGTGAATTAGCAGTTTAAAAAATATTAAATTGTGTATTGTATTAGGAAACTTACGATCGATCGAAACGTACCAATCTTTTTAAATTTAGTTTTTTATCGCCACGCCTTCACCTCTTGACTTACAGGAAGCGTGAAGCGGAGTATACAAATACATTTGTAAATAATATGACAGCTGCCTGAACACGCGTCGATCGATCGATTCCCGCTTAAAGGATAGTGAATTCATTTCTTTTACCTGGCGTAACACGACAATCGTTGTGTTGAGTACCGCCACTCAAACAATGTGTCGGAAAGTGGAAAACGGAGAGTCTAAGTTAGATACTAAGTTTCTCTGTCTGCCCTGCCATATGCGAGGTACAAAGCAAAAGTAAAATAATATACAGAACGGTAGAGATTAGAGCGATAACATCAATAAGCCAACATTTTTATGACTTAATTTTAATACGTTGTAATTTCAAAGATAAAAACATACAATAGATAAGAATCTTTTTTATCTAAATTCGACAAGACGCCTCGCCTAATGCATTTTGTGAGAAATTGAAGTGAATTTTGTAGTGAAACTTAGCACCGTGTTTGGTAACCAGACCTGGTATCTGTGTTATAATAATCGAGTGTTTAATAATATTGAACTCAAAATATTTTTTTTCACCTTGATGGCTGCTTCAAAACGGTCTCGTTTGTTTTGACAATTTAGTAATTGAATAACGAACAGGTTATCTAATCATATTTATTAGTTGAAATAATCTTATCAGTGTCTTGTCTATTTCTCTACTTCCTTGTTAGGATTTTGATATTGAAAGTATTTATAACTTATTTTTTTAAGATTTATACAAACTTCATAACTGGTTATTATAATTGTAATTATTTAGTATTTGATATGTGCGAAATACTGTCAACATTTAGATTAAAAGTACATATTATTTATCTATATGGCAACTAAAATTTTGTAAAAGCGGGAAAAGTAAAACCATAACGTATGTTCTTAGATCACGTTGGACAGATACTATAATCGCTTTAAGCACCTTTAACGTTTCAAGTGCAAAAGATAAAGTAAGCACCTTATGCGCAAGATATATCAAAATGATTTATTAAGCAAATTAATTAATTTGACCATTTTCAGGCATTGATGTGTGAATAATGAGAAAAAAAAATTACCATTTTCCAAGCACTCCTTCAATGCCGTCGTGCTGTCTTCATTAATAAATATTTTGACTCCAATTTTTAGATTTTTCCTTTCCTCCTCCGCCATTTTGTTTTGTACGTCATCGTGAGGTCTTGTTATGTTCACCACTTCATTGTTGGACGTCGATACTACCATATAATCTGAGTCATCTGCATGTGCTGTACCATTTTGTATGTGATTGTTCTGATTGCTCCATTCTGATAGCGTTAGTTTGATGCTCTCGGATAGCTGGAAGTGTGTACAATAATTTAATTGAGCTAATTAACTAAATAATATGAGATAAGCAACTGAGGTGTTGACATAAAGTGATAAATCTAATAGTAATCATACAATTAATAAATTAATGAAATAAATATTTTTTAAACATCATTTTAAAAATAGTAATTGAGTCACACTTGATAGCAGAGGAAAATTAAATTGATTATAATAGAAAAAAAAATTAAAATATAAATTAAATAGGGTAGCAAGATCTTGTAGAGAGGTATTGTACCTACGCAAGATCTCTCTACAAGATCTTACTAACTCATTTACAAAATACGTAGAAAGATATTTTTCTCCGTCCGTTCTGGGTGATGAAATTTAACGTCGTAAGCATATCGTTTTTATACGCATGTATGAAAAGAGTACAACGTTAGGTTGGTGTGTCTTGTACACTTAAAAGTAAAATAATATCGGTCAAGTGCGAATATTACTCACGCATGGATAAGTCATAGGAATGTACAACTAATATAAATTGGCAAACTTAAGTTAACGGTTGTATGCACTGATTATATATATAACTTTGTAATGGTATCCTTCTGTAATATACAAAGAATTTACGATTGTTTATACTATAAGTTCTTACTTCTTGTCAAATTTCATAAATCTAGGTCAACAAAGAACAACTACTCTAAAAAAATGTTTACAATACATTTTTATTTAGTCGGTATTATTAATTTTTATACTAATTATAATTAAAAAATTAAACTGTATTTCCCTGTCCATTTGCATACGTACATCTCAGGAACTATTCGGGCCGGATTTAAAGAAAAAGTTTTGACTAAATAACTATTGGATTTGAGTAGGATGTTATGAAAGCACTATAAGCTTGACTCCAAGTTTCATTGATATGGGTATATGGAAGTGGAATAGCAAGGGTCATTGGTTATAAAAATAAGTAAACGTTATTTTCAAACGAAATCTCGAATTTTTACTTCCTTAGTTCTTACACACTTTGCGTAAATATGTTATAAATTATAAATAGAATATTTCATCGATGACTTAAACATATTGACTATTTCAATATATAAAACCCGCATAGTCATGGTGACGCAACATCAAATGCTGTAGGATACAAGTTACCTGTTTAATATGTTCTTAGAGCTATAGAAAAAACTATAATGACACAAAATATATTTTATAATAAGAATAATAAAACGATGATTTTGAAATTATTTAATATATTTGCTATCGGAAATCTATCTATTAAAAAACATTTTTAAGCTGAAATTAATTGTATCAAGCTTTTTTGATTGATAAGAATGTATCAAGTAATATAACTTGAATACGATTAACCCGTCTTACACTTAACCAGGGTCTAGAGTTAAGTATTCGAAACATGGATTAATAGAGAAACCAGGCAATCGGTTGCAGGTCAAGGCGAAGTGCAAGGCAGGCAGAAAAACAGACGGACGCTAAATGCTCATAAAAAAGTTCTATTCTTTTTTCATTTGAAATAAGGAATCCTAAAAATATCGGAAAATACGTTTGTTAGAAGAGCAACAGTGGATTTACTTTTTTTTTTCTTTTTTTAAGATATCATGCGTAAAATACGCTTTCACGTAAATTTACAAATCAAATATTTATAAGCAATAAAATATAAAACATAGTCCGATCAAATATAGTGGTCAGATAATAAAATATCCCATAGAGCTGGAGTTTGGCAGAGATCATGGAAATACCATTACAAATAAACTATCAAGAGTCTCCATCAGTGCTATGCGAGCTAATATTTATTCAAAGTCATCATTTTCGGTAATTTTTTTGGATTTTCTCGTAAACAATAAATAATATACAAAAAAATTGTCTTTATATTTTTTGTCTAAGAATCAACAAGATTCTTAAATTGGAAGGAAATTCATCCTACGTAATATGCATACATACATATAACATAAAATCAAACAACTATTGTATATGGTGATGACTATTGATTCTTTATTGCTACTCACTGCGCGCGCACGCAAAATAATACAATTATTTACCTGGCAAAACTTAACATATAACAGAAATTTTCTCTAAAAAAAAAAATCTTTGCTTATTTAAAATGCCAAAATTGTATTTTATTATTATATACACGCAATAATCGGCTACGATACTACTATATCAGCCATTTTAGGAAGATATTTCTTATAACAGCTGCAGTATTTAAATTATTATAGAAATCAAACTTATTCTTGAGTCACTCTATCTATAAGTAAAAGCCGCATCAAATTCCGTTGTGTTATTTGTAAGATTTATGTGTACAATGCTGGAAAGCTACTTTGTTTTAGCTTTTCTAAAGGTGTAGAGATCTCTTAAAATCAAGAAAATACAAAGATACAATTTAAAACCTCAGAAATTGTGATTCTTATAAAAAAAGGATATAAGCTATTTTTATAGATAATTTTATAATTTAGAATTCAGAAAAATCTAAATAAACGAAAATGACCTTCAACTTTATTATAAATTATGATTGATGAGGATTTATGATATTTATGTAATGTAGCTCTGTGATTTTATGTTACTTGAAATATTTATTTGGACCAGACTAATATATGTTTTTTTCTATATTTTATATAATCTGTATATTCCAATATGTATTTTGTATTTAAAACTAAAGTTCACATTACAAAATTGAAATAATCATTGACCAGCCTGTGTCTCTACTTAGGGTAACCGAGTAATTATGTTTATTCAATATTTTTTCAATTATTTATCTTCTATTATGGCCTAGGCCTCTATAAAGTGCCAATCACCTAAAATAATGCTCAAAATGATTAAAACAAAAAATGCATGTATCAATTGGAGCCTTACAGATTTTACTGTATTGAATAAAATTCTAAATAGATCTCTAAAAATAGTAATAAATATTCCAGTGTCTCTTGAATATTAACATAGCAAATTCTATAAGGTTGTCTTAATAGCTAATTAATATATAAGTAAATGTAACATGTCAAATGTAGTTCAATGAATTGTAACAAAGTGCTACTTTTAAACTCTTCATATAAAATTTTCTTAGAAGTCAAAATTATATTTTTATATAATAAACTACATAATATTGCTTTGTATTTGAAGCTTATTAGTTAAATAATAATTCATTTAATGTAACACTTAAAATCACAATTAAGATATAAGATAAAAATGCTTAGCAAGTCCCTGCATTATTCATTTTGATATATATTAGAAAATGTATTATGAATAAACCTTATTAATAATAATTGGTATTCTTTATAACACTACAAAATTTCATGTAAAACTTTAAATATAATTAATTCTGTAAATTTAGTAATTGTATTTATTAGAATATACTAAGAATAGACTTATTTAATATTTTCATTTAAAATAAGTAGTAAAGCTATAAATCATATGTACTAGAGTAGTATTTTTCTACATTTGTATTATATAATAAATATACACATACACTACACAAATAAAAATAACATAAAATAAATTCATAAGAATTCTTACTAAAACTTTATGAGATATGTACAATAGATAATTATAGACAGGCTAGTCCATAATAATGAATTCAAAATCAAATAAAAGTTTATTATACATTGTCTAAATGTAAATATTATTAATTGATTACTGTGTGAATTTGTTGCATCATTAGCTTAGTGTAAAATATATAGTGCTGTATTCATAGAAATAGACACTTCCTATGACCTCGTAATTGATTATACATTAGGATTAGTTTATTTTATTCATATTCCAATTACATTATAGAAAAAAATATAATTACTAACCTCTTCTGTCACATTTTGTCCAGCTTTTTTCTTGATATCTATAAGATTTAAAACATTTCCGGTATTTATTGTCACTTTCGAAGCGCTCTTCAACATTGTTAGTGTAATTTTTAACCACTGATTACTTCAATTATATAATAAAAAATGTAGAATATTCTATATTTTTTGGTAATAAAAATTAAACGTTCGTTCACTACCGGCGTCGATGATAAACTAAGTTCCTTACTCCAGTTGCCTTGTGCAAATTTGCTCACGCTGTGTGAAATAGAAATGACGTACGTTTGTAAATCATGACGAAATTTTGTATTATCATGAAGATTTGCTTTAAAAGATACTGTTTTCAGTGACGCATTTTGTATGATTGGCAATTTAGGGTTTGATGAAGTGTGAGATTTTGTTTAATGACTTTTAATTTATTTTAAGATAGAAGAAAAGGTTTTTGTGTTACTTGTATGAAATAAAGCTGTCAGAAGTCAGAACTAAGAAGACAGGGGGGAGATGTGTCAGATCATCAGATGTCAGAAGTAAAGAAAATAAACCTCTAGACCAGAAATAGAAAGTTTAAAACTTAACAGTTTAATCTTACCATTTAGCTATATTGAAGAAACTTAATATTGTACATTAGAAAAAGTTAAATCTATTAATGGAACAGATTTAACTGACTATTTGTATCAACTTTTTAAATGAATATATAGATATATTATCTAATTATTACAATTTACTCGTATATAACTTAAAAAATACTGCATTTTTTTTTATTTTACTTCTGCAGTATGTTGAGATATGAACATTATCTATCTATCTATCTTAAGCAATTAATAATTCAATTCAACCATTTTGAGCGTACCAGTCGAATACAACTCACTGCAATACATTGCACATTTTAAATTACTCTAGTCTCTATTCTTTGACTCACTTCAACAATGTCAATTGTCATTGTTAAATGATGATTGACAAACACTTAGGACCATTTTCTAATTTGACGAATACTGACACTAACCGTAGTTACTAGTTAGTGTTAAGGTTTTTAATTAATTATTTCATTCATATATATATATAGCATATTTTTTTTATTCAAAGGTTTTTTATTATTATACGTGTAGATACAGCGTGGCCCAGGGGTTTTAGTACAGAATCTAGTACTTTTCCGCCATTTTAGGATAAACAGAGAGAACTTAGTGTCAACGCCAACACGCTATATCCTTTTTTCAATTGTATGTGAAAAAATTTAAATAATAATCATTTCTACAGTGGAGATGACCACTATAATTATCAAGTTTGCAGTCAGATTATGGCTCACTGTGCCGTGATGTCATATGTTATCCCTGCTACTTACTATGTAAAACAAAACTAGAACAGAAATAAAAATAAGTAAACAATTAAATGATTAATTTGATTATAATTTGCTTCTCATATGATTATATTATTTCATTAACAAAAGATAAGTTGTTGTAAGATCGGTGGCATATTTGCTCAATTATTTGATGTTTTGCATTATTAATTTTAGCAATGCTGGAAATCAATCAACAACGGGGGCCGTATGCGCATTTTAATTTAGGGGTTGCCGGTTAGAAATTCAAACTTAAATAAGTCGTTTTATTTAGTATAAAATATTAGATGGTCTTAACCAACTAATTTATGGTGAATAAAGTTATAGCTTCTGAATGTAATTACCAGCCAGTCTAAATAAGAAAATAACACTTCTCGATCAGTAGCATTTAAATCGAAAATATTTAAGCTTCTGTAAGCTTCTGCAAAATCACCAAAACCGAAATGTTACGTCATTGACGATTTAACCAACCCTGACTGTTTCATATCACGTGCGTCGTGCCAAGGCAAGTGCCAATTCAAGAATTTTGTATGGTATTTTAATCATATGAGAAATACTTTATTTTTTAATAAAATATATATAACTAAATATATAATTTAAATTACTATTAATATTTTTTCATATAAGTAACAGTATGTACTTATAAATAACTTATAAGTTTTCCACATGCCTGTGTGATTTTATTATTATTACTTGAGAATCTGCTTCCAAAAACCATATTGTCAAAACTCAAAAATCATTCTGTCACATTGACAAAATTCCTCTTATGTCATTGTCATTCCAAATTAAAGAATAAGATCGTGATTTCAGTGAAAGTACTTAACTTGTTTGTTGAATTTTTTGAAAAACATCAAAAATGGGCATTGATATTTTGGGCTTTGCGTATGCGGCTACTGTTGCAGCTGGTGGCATTATGGGATATGCTAAAGCAGGTTACAATTTTTGATTCTTAATATAAAAAGAAATGCAAAACTATTTAAAGTACCTAATTAAAAATGCAAGTCAATTAAAGATTAATATTTTTTAAACAAAATTATTAAATATTTTAGAACTATTTATTATCATTTTACTACCCAAATGTAAAATCAATAACTTGGTAAAAAAAATATTGATAAGATAGGTGTATCATGTTCTTAATTATCGAACAAAACTTCTCGAATTTTCTCAAATTTGCAAAGCACATTTACATTAAAAATTTGACAGAATAGGCTCAAATTATTTAAATTGTGGGTTATGTTTTAGAGTGAAAAATTTAATAGAATTATGAAGCCTTTAATTGTAACAAAATTAGTGGCAATTAATTGTGTCCTTATTCTTTGATATTACCATTTGAACTAACTAGTATGTATTTTAATTTTTAAAGTACTAGGATAATTTCAGCAAAATGTTCGATTTTATATGAAATAGGCAGAGATAGTAGATATTTTTCAAAATTGGAAAACAACTTTTGTCTCAATATCTTTTAATATAGATACAGATATATTAATATATAATTTATTTTGTAAAATATAAAATACTGTGTTGATTATTATATTAAACCTTTTTTACATATTCTATAGGTTCTATACCATCACTAGGAGCAGGTATAATATTTGGATCAATTTTAGGTAAGAACTTGACTTTTAACTAATTGTAACTTTTTACTTTTTATCTTATTAATATTTGTATAAATTAAAATTTTTTTAACTCATACTTTTATTATTACTACTTTAATAGATAATTGTTGTTTAAGTAAATAAATAAATTCACAATTACAAAAACCATTACAGGAGTGGGTGCATACCAATTAAGCCAGGACCCCTCTAATTATACATTGATGTTAGGAACTACTACTTCCCTGGGAGGCCTTATGGGATACAGGTAATAATGAAAGTTAACCAGCTTAATTGATGTTCTTAGGTTTACTCTGTTCAATTTCACAAATCCCTGGGTAAAAAGTAGACTATATGTTGGTCCACAAACTCCTCTATTCCAGTTTGTTTTGTTTGTGAAAAACAATGAAATGTTGGACATTTTAATTACTCAACTTTACCAGGCTTAACACTTACAAAATTTTTATTTAAATTAAATTTGCATCAGAGTTGCATAAGGATAGGAATAGACCTCTATACAAGTGAAAGTTAAATAAAAATCGGCTCTGCTAATCTAGAGACTACACCAGACAAGCAGACAGACATACAAAGACAGTCAGACAACATTTTTTAATGCTTGTAAACAAACAACATTTTAATAATGTGCAAATAACTATATACACTCAAAAAAAAACACAGTTATCTAGAAACCACAAGCAGACATTGCAATGTTATTTATTTATAACATTGAAATATCTGAAAAATATATCTAACAATATATCTAACACAATGCTTTTCATGTGGTAAAAAAGCTGGTACATGACACAAGTTAATACAATATTAACTACTGTGAGAAAATGCTCATAAATTGACATATGGTTACCCAAATAAAAAAATTACACTTCATCTGTTAGTAGTGATATTTTTATAATGGAATTGATATGTGGTAAACTATTACATGTTATTAATAAAGTATGTCCTTATGACCTTACAAAGTGTGCAACTCTACTACCAGTGTGAGGAAAATGAAAGTAATTGAAATAAATCCACAGATGCCCCATTTACAGTCAGACGTTGTATCGGTGCGCTACGGCGGCCTCATTTCTATTTGATAGTATTTTTAAAATATATTTTTATATCATGTCACTATGTAATTTAAACACAATATACAATTTAATTTTTTAAAACGATAACCCTTTGGATTGATGAAGAATGTGTTTTTTTTAATATATATTTTTGAACCCATTCTTGGAAACCATGCTTGGAAACCCTTTAAGCACTCTGACCAAATAAGCAAATTGAGCTATGTGGAAATTCATAATACCGTTGTGACTAATGTTTATGTTTGTAACAACATCTTATTAAACTTTTTGTCCTTTTTAAATATTTTTCTTTCAAAATATATTAAAAATATATCAATTGATTATTCTTTGGGTACTGGAAATTTATAAAAATGATTTACATTACATGTTATTTTGCATATAACAAATTTTATTAAATTTACTTTATCATTATTTCTATTTGTTTCTGATTAATTACTTCCAGTGCTTCATAATACTTAAGGAGTTTATTTTTTCCAGATATTACAACAGCCGAAAGTTTATGCCAGCAGGATTAATGTTTATTTTATCAGTGGGAATGCTTGCAAAACTTGTGGCCAAAAATGTAACAGCAAGTCCCTTGCAAGTAAAATCTAATTAAATATAAGAAAAAGTAAACATTTTCAACTATTATTTCATAAAAATGCTCAAAATGATATGTGAAATATGTTTAACCAAATGAGGATTTATAAATAAATAGTATATATAGTGGTTAATAATAATCTTGATACTGCTCTATATTTCCTATAAGCGAAATATATTTAATTTTTTTTGTTTGTAATAGTTACAAGCCAGAATGATTTTTACTTAGATTAAAAGTAAGAATGTTTCTGTCGTGATAATCATTATAATATTCATTTGAAAAAAGCTGTTAGCTAGTTATATTAATTTATTATATTGTTTTCCTTTGTATTGGGCAATGTTTTTAGTGTATATTCATTGTACGAAATTGGTGTAGGGAATGAAAATAAAAGTCAATATACATGTTTCTTCGTTTATATTTTTTTCTTAAAATTTAGGCAATTTAGGAGAAAACATTTGTTCATACATAAATAATTGGCATAAAATAAATAGCTATAAAGGCAAGTGATGTCAAAATTGTAAGTTCACTGTTTCCCTATTAAAAACTAAACTGCCAGATTATTTTTTAATCTATGGTAACTTTTAAAATTTAATATCTATTATATTACATAAATAACTTTCGATATTTAAAAACAGACTTATAGTAAGATAAAGAAACTAAAAATAAAGATAAAAATTAATTTCTTAAAAGATGCGATGCGATCCAGTCGCTATGTAAAAATATATAATACATAAAAAGAACAAACAAGGACTTGATAGTATTATATTTTTTACTAAACAAAATCATATCAAAGGCGAGTATTTCAATATGTCAATGTCATACTTAAAAGTGCATTTAAAATGAATTATTGAGTTCTAGTCATATTAGACTTCTTAATTAAAAAGGCACTTGTGGCAGTTTATGTAATCCTAAAACAAAATTATTTTTACAACCACTTAAAAAAAAGATATAGACTAAAAATAACAGTATTCAAAATCAAATCGAGAGGTATATCTCATTTTGATCGATGTTTGTAAACTAATGTACTTATAGTTCATTTACACAATCACATTGTAATATCACTCACAGAACAGTGCCTGTATTGTTCTTAGACACATTCTTCACACAACTTGTGGCACATCCCTTTGATTACCCGCTGTATATAAAATATTACCGTTTGTATAATTATTATTATAACATGAACACAGCTAAATATACATTGCAAATTGTATAATTTTCTTTTTCAAGTAAAAAAATATATGATAAATACAATTTAAAAAATATATCTTTCTAACATTCAATGATTAGCATTATTAAAAAAATCTCAAATTACTTTCATGATAATTATGATTAATAGTTATAAAATTTATTAAACTTATATATATTTGTAATATTAAAAGAACAATTATACAGTCAGTAATTGAAGTAACATTTATTTGAGGAGTGCACGTTTCACAATCTGTAATGTATTAAGGCTGGTCCCAGTACATGACAGGTAGTACTTCCAGCGAACAGTCTTCAGTGTTTCTCCGCTCGATTCACTAATGGCGGCTACTGTAACATGAGATTACCATTTATTACGTAAGTAATATTTATTAATATTAAAATGAATCGTTAAAAGATAATATTGTACAATGTTGTAGGAAGGAAGATAACACTACATCGAATAGTTTGTAAAATGAAATAGCGTTTCTATTGTTCTAATGCTTGAATTTGTATGACTTAGGTCGTGAAGAATAAAGAATGTTCTAGAATATGATTATGGCGTCGCAGCTAATGTACACTGAATATGTTGGTAGAGTTGAGGCTGTCGATGCTTACGAGTATATAAAAAAATACGTATGGCTGAAAGGAATGCATGAAACAGATATAAATATAAGATTAGCGGAAGACCATGAGACGATAAAGAAATGACTTCGCTCCAATTCCTTACCAATAAATTTGGCACACGTTATGTTCTTATAATTTCTCCCGACGTCAAGTTCCTGTGATACGAGAAAACTAATCTGGCCGGCTCTATTTGAACTTGCTGGGAGTTTGCGTCGGGTCTTATAGAATTGTCTGAAGATTTTGCTTGAGAGTAATACGTTCCAATTTTGAATATCGACTTAATTCCTTTGTCGGGGAAAGGACTTTTCGTCGTACTGCGCCTGAAGTAATCGGTTTCGTCTTTGTTTTGGTAAACCTGTTTCGTTTCCAATTTGGGTGCTATAGTGTCGAAGTCATTGAAATCGTATGGATTTTTAGTAGTCGAGAACTTAGTTGTGGGTGGATGGGTAGATGTGCTTGTCGAGGCCTCTGTCGATTTTTCCTGTTGTTCTGTCTGTTTTGTTGTGTATGAGTAATATTTGTAGGGGCTCACGTTAGTGGGCTTTGTCGTCGTCGTGTAATCATTTTTCTTTTGATAATACGAGTAATAGTTTGGCTTGTTTGTTTCTGGTGCTGGTGTACTAGCTACGTATGGCTGAGTGGTTGCTTCGGTACTGTGTATGTGTTTATAAAAATATATTAGAAAACATATTTTGCATCGATCATTCATCTATCTACACAAACTGGCACACCCGAGACGAATTGTATGTGTGTCTCGACTATCGTGTCAGCATTGTGATTGTAAAATTATATAAAAAAACTAAATATTAATAGTATGGATAAGTTAATAATCCTTATTATAATTTTGTTACTGAATAACACAAAAATATATTACTAAAGTAATATATTACCAAAACAATATATTACCAACGTAATATATCACCAAAACAATATATTACCAACGTAATATATTACCAAAAGGATATAAAAATAAGTAAAGTAGTACAAATATTACCTCGTGATATTTCCGTAAAACGGACTAGTTTCAGGTCGCACGTAGCTCGGCGTGTGCTGCGAATAGTCTGGGATTATGTTCTCGTGTTCGGTTATACACCGACCGTTTATACAGTACTGGAATTTGAAAAAGGCTTAATAATTAGCATTTTATAATATATACAGAAGATATCGAACTATTTCTTCTTAAAATCTTGAAACATATATCTTAGTAGTAGTTTTAATTCTCTTTGACTTAGTAAATATGTTAGATTCATATATCTTTGAGAGGCCACTCTGGTCACCAGAGCTAACATTGGCGATTGGTATTAATCTATACTAAACTTGTCTTCATCTTCACGACATCCACTTTCTTGTAAACAGAAAATATTATTACGTAATAAACGAAGATATAATAAAAATATAATAATAAGTGAAATCACCGAGGAACAGCAGCTATCTTAAAACGCAACGGTGTGTAGGAGACTAGAACGGATGGCGGACAACCGTCCTCCACTTGGGGTATTATTTTCGTTTCCCTACTTTGGTGAGACAAAGTACGTCTTTAAGTATCTCTACTTAGCACGCAGTTTCCAATTTAATTAGAAAGCAGATAAACATCTGGATATAAGGTTCCAACTGCCTATCCTGTTACATGCTGGTATACTGAAACTGAAATAAAAATGACATAAACGAGTTGTTACCTGTCCGTCCCCACACGGAGACCCCTCCGCCGCGGGTCGGTACGCCACGCAGTATCCGCTTGCGGCGTCGAAGCAGAACAGTTGCGCGCACACCCGCTCGTCTTTGAAACATGCACTGAAAAATATATAATTATAATTCAAAATATTCTTCTGTCAGATAGGTTTTTGAATACTAGAATTAAGTTGGCCGGACAACCTGGCTTTGAAGGTAGTTCTGCCGAAAAGAACCGACAACAAATTCAATAATTGTTCAATATTATAGTAGCATGCATGTAATCCAAATGATGTTATTTCAATAGATTCATATCCTTTAAATATTCTTAGACCGAGTAATAAATTTTTATAATTTGTATTGTGTTAATAGTTAAATTAAAATTTCGGAAGTGGTCAATTTAAAATACATTGTGTAATTTTATAACAGGTACGTATATAGACTCATGAATAATTTATTTGATTATTGGAGGCGATAAAGTGTCGTAATAACCTTTTCATTATTTCTTGTTCCGATCGTCTGTGGCTGCTTTTAGAGAAACACTGTATATAAAGCAATTAATAATAGTTCTTCAGTCACAAAATAATAGCAATTTTTCTTAAGTTATACCAAAAATGTTAATAACACTTACCTAGTTCCTCTATCTTTCCGACACTGAGCGTCTAAAGTCAGTAGTCTACCAGGCAACACTCGTGGTAAAGAATCATCTTCATGAGGTGAATTGTACAAGCAAGTTGCTGTGTCACCACTGTCAATATAGAAAATGTTTTGTTAAAACGGCGTCCAGTGTGGTACACCCAAAAACAAAGATAATATATTATTAAAAGATTGTAATGTGGACAAAAAATCATACGAAATATAAATAAATAAATAAATACAATAATATTATTTTAACGTTATTATTTTCAAAAAAAAAATCTTGCAATTATTACCTTAGTAAGAAATACATTTTTTATTTATTCGTGTATTTTCAGTGGAACTGAAATTTTAATTAAATTATGTACCAAAATAATAAATCATACTTTAAAAAGTGATGGAAGCTCTGCACACTGCAGGGGGACCACCTAAAGCCCTTCTCTGTGTGTCTTAAATCTGACATAATGAATCCGTCTTCCCATCTACACTTCTCTGCACCCGGACCTCCTAAATATGAGGGTGGGGGACTGCCGTCATGTACTGCTCCTAACCTAAAATGGCAATTTTGATTTTTAAATGATTTGTTTCGGATATTGTACGTGTAATAAAGAGAACATACTTAATATTGAATTTGAAAAAAATAAGTGTATGAATACTTAGTTAGTGCATTTCAATTTCGCAATGACGATGATCAAGTGCTTAGATGAAATTATTAATTTTTCATGAGTATACATTTAAAATAATATTAGCAGAACACTTACAAATGTCCTACTTCGTGGGCAGCAACAATGATACCAGAAAAACCACCAGTGTCTTCAATAATAGCAACTGAGTTGACTTTTTCTAAACGTTTGTTCACCACGCAGGCGCCTCCGACGTACGCGAATCCTATTTGCGAATACATTTTATAACTTTCACCTTTATACAATAAAAATATTTAAAAAATGAGGGTAGATGAAGAATTGTCTGTAGAAGAATATGGAGCAAGTACTTACATTGAATGTGATCTACAGAATGACTTGGAACAGGTAAGAAGAGATTGGTACTCACATGAGCCGTTGATGTGACTTGGAAAATTGCGCAAGCAAAGCATTTTTGAGTTAGAAAATTAAGGGAACCATGCTGTTAGTTATAAACGCGAATGCCTTATTTAGAAAATTAATATATTTGATATAATATATAACAATAATATATAATATATAACAATAATATATAATATATAACAATAATATATAACAAAAACACAATACAAATTTTATACGGGTATCTTTTAAACTTTAAATAAAGCATCATGCAATTTCCTTAAATGACTTAATCGATTGAATTGAATATTTATGTCCGTCTTTAATAGCAGAGTTTGGTAGATACGTAATAGGCAGGTTAGTTTATTTTACGATGTCCTCGTGTCATTTAAGTAAGGTAGGGCCAACTGGTCCTCTGACCTTACGCAACTTTCTTGTTAATGCGAGAAGATGTACTAAAGGCCTTTTGAAAGGTTCGGCTCGGAAAGCCAATCATTGTGTTGAAATGAAGTATAAATATAACGAAAATATGAGCGGTAATATATTAAAGCAACACTTTAAATGCTACGTTTGTTTTATGTTGATAAGTAAGATTCCATCGCATGCTTCTCGAAAGTTCCAATTGGTAATGTTGGGCAAATGATTCATATATAGTTGAAAGTCTCCAGAAAAAGATTTGAGGTTTATGATTTTATGTTCTACATGATAGATTATACGATGACTAAACTACGTAGAGCAGAGAGCTCTTGTTCTATATACATGGTGTGAAAGATATGAGAAAGTAGATTATTCACATAGTGCTTATGATCACGGATACCAGGATCGAGGCAAAGGAATGTGATTCCAGAGAAAAATCATATACAAGGTGAGGGACTAAGTAGATGACAAAAGGCGTGCTTGGGAGAACAATTATAGACACGCCTACCTGCAGTCCCTCTATTGCACGCATCGTTTGCATATTGTCTTCTGCACATGTCTAGTCTGAAAGCCATTGAAATAAAAAACCTGAATAAAATACTTCGTAACACATCACTTCTATCTTTCAGAGCTTCCGCTACACATCGTCATATATTTGATAATTATTATGTATAAGATCTTATTAATAACGATTATAGTGTATCGTTACCTATTCCCGTAACCGAAACCAAATGTCAAAATCATAGAAAATATCTATGACATCACATTCAGCGCCATTACCAAATCCCGTACCGCAAACATTAAAATTAAATCAAGCCGAATTATTTCACTCGAAAGCCTCTGTTAATGCTGAGTATGTCAACACCACTCGCGACCTTTTAGAGGTTTTTTTTAAATAAATTACCAGCGGTGCCTTTAGTACAGCGACCACCCTTGCGTCGTCGGCACATGTCATACCTGTTGAAATTAGTTTTCGTATCTTCATTGATCATTCAGCACACAAAATCTTATTAATAGCAATTAAAACTTTCTTTTCTAATTACTTGTATTTCTATCTTATTTTAAAATTGAATAATGGCGCCAAATACAGATAATGAAATGATTATACTTACCCTTTTACAAATTTATCCTTAGGAAATTACTGAACTATGTAGACAAATGTATGTATTAGTAACATTTATTACTTTGTATTATTTAACTATGGCTTTAACATAATTGTTTTAGTCAAAACAAAATTAATTTTGCAATAAAATATTATTGTGTTGTTTGGAGGATTATATATATTATTGGATATACCTATAATTTACGTGAATCTATTTAAATGTTCAACACAGGTACAATATTGAATTTAGAAAAAGAAAAAAGTAAATGATTTGCGAACTATGATATTGACTTTTAAATTACAATTTATTGCAAGAAAATTATTTATTTAAAAGTTTCAAAAGGATTATTTTACATTTAAATATTAAAACTTTAAAAACTTACTTAGTTATAGCAACAGCTATATCATACACGGGCAGTCTTCTCTCCCTGAAGAGATATTTGCCCATATCAGTAAGCGCTGCGGCTGAGTCTATCGCATCTCGACCTACACGGTTCCTTTCTAAATATGGTGTCGCATCTCGACCCTGAAATTGTAAACATTGGTATAATAAATGTGCATTTCATATAAATAAAGAAAACTACTGTATTAAGTTATTTATTATGTTATTTGAGGGATATATTGGAAACGTTCACGTTTATTCTATATCATAATTGGAGAAATGCTATCCGAATTTGTTTAAAACATGAACAACAATGTTTATATATATATATATATATATATATATATATATATATATATATATATATATATATATATATATATATATAATGTACAAGCTTAAGTATTTATGGCAGTCGATGGGGGAGGTCTTCGTCCAGGTGTCGTCCACACCTCTCCCGGCTAATATAATGATGATGATATATATGATCAATTATGCTTTTTTCTTGGTTACCAAGGCTACCTTAACACTTTTAAATTATTATAAAAAATAATAAGCGTCAAAAAAAAATAAAGAAGTAACAAGAACTAGCAGTGTTAACCTAATATTCGTTTTCTAGGTTTCTTTCAAATATAAAATTCAAGTAGGTATGAACGAAACAAATATTACATCTTCACACAAAATTTGACTGAAAGTCGTCACACCGGTGACATTTGCAAACTATACGCGACTACCAATCAAGCATACATAATAAATAAAAATCAAACGCAATTAACATAATTGGATGAAATGGTTTATAATAAGTAGTTTTCGTACAAACATATTTTAGGTATCATAGTTGACTCACGTTTCGAAGGTAAATATCAAACGTGATCTTAATTTAAACAGCCCTAACCTTGAACTATTGAAATTTGTGCCAATTGGCCAATATACGCCAACCTGCGCAAACTTCTTGTAATCGCATCATTATCCCTCATATTATCACAATTTTGTATTGCATTAAACGAGCTGGGCCAAGAGTACCAGTAAGTAAAAAATCGTCGTCAAAATAAAAAAAACCTACTAAATCTCGACATCATAAATAAATGTATACACGTATATATATATATACAATGTCAATAATATGTTAAACAGTATTATTTTGTTATCCAATACTTGTGAAATAAACCTTATATTACATATACAAAAAAAATACGACAAAATTGTTCAACTCCTATTTAAATTACAAATTAAGTTCTTCTAATATGTATGAGTATTATTAATCTGTCAGAACAAAGCATCTGCCATCATATTGAACCATCGTATTTTATATTCAACAATAATAAATCTATTTTAGTCATAGCAAACGGCAAAATATAAAGATTTATAATTATATTATTAAATCCAATAAAAATCTAATTTAGTAAAAATCAAGTATGATTCAAACGTAACGCCATTTCTCATTAATATTGCAGGTGTTGCTAATTTATACAAATTAATTCTATTTTTTGTTAACAACCAAATCTGGTTTTGGCAATATTCTTTCATCTATTTTATTTATCAACCATTCGTTTGTGATATAAAAGAATTGTGAAAAAGTTTTACCTAAGATATAATTAATATAATTTTAATTGTCATTCCATCTTCTTTAATATAAATAAATTGATTAAAGTTATAAGTTTAATTAATTTAACAAAAAAATCTCACAAATAAATTATATCTCGTACCTAACTAGTATATTTATATGTTATTTTAATTTAAATATTTTTATTTGTTTACATATATATAATCTGTTACTTACTAAACTTAGTTAATCTAAACTAGCTAATAGGTTTCATATACTTTTTTGGCTGTATACAATATACACACTGCTGGTGAAAAGAGAAAGAAAAAAGCGCGGCAATTTAAACTGACATTAAAACTTGCCTCATCGCTACATGTTAAGGTTATAATTTATTTAATTGTTAATTAAAAATGGCTAGTGATTCAGTATTTAAATATTTAACTGAGACAAATAGGCCATATTCATGTGCTGATGTAACAGTCAATTTAAGAGGCACATATACTAAAAATGCAGTTCAGAAAGCACTTGATGCATTGAGTGAAGCTGGCAAAATACGATGTAAACTTTACGGAAAGCAAAAAGTATACGCTGCCTTACAAACAGCTGATGTGGACGATGCTAACGATAATGAAGGTAACGTAATCGGTTGATTATTTTAAATAAACAAAACATATAAATTAATTGAGTGAACGGACATGACGGAAACATATTAGGGGAATATTTTATTTTCGTTATGTTAGGGTTGGTTGTTAGTTACGCCTGTAGGAGGAGCATTCTGGCCCTTCTGCAAGTCATCAAGGCTGTGGGTGCCCTAGAGAACCCTAAAAGTGACGGTGGCCTGCGATAGGCGGGCCTTCCATCGAGGCGTCGTAGTTGCATGCGCAAGCGATCCTGCGACGTCTTATATAGATGGAGAGGGTTTCCGCTGGGTTTTAGTGGGTAGGATCAGACTTACCGGTGAGTCTCACAGTACATCTGCATAAACGCATTTCCCAGCGTAATAAAAAAAAAAGAAAGGGTTGGTTGTTAGTTACATACTATTATATTTAAATAATAGTTTAACGTTTTACATATAATATTAAATTTTTTCAGATTACGACTCTAAAATAGGAAATCTAACAAACACGTTGAATGAAAAAAGAGTCGAGTTAAAAAAAGCCGAGACTAATCTTAAAAATCTCACATCTGCACCTACAAATGATACTACACGAACACAGATTGACGAATTAAACAATAAAATTGACAAACTCGAGAACAAATTGCGTGATCTCCATAATACTACTGAAGTGATTAGCGTCGACGACAAAAAACTTATTTTAAACGAACACGAACGTGTTTATAAAGAATACAGGTAGGTCGTTGTCGTATTAAATTTAGAATATTTTTAAATGCTCCGTGACGGGAGAGTTAGTCAAGAATCACTATGTTTTTTCCTTGTACAATTTTATTAATAGAATTAAAAAGTAATATGATTTAAATAAAAATAAGTATTGAATTAAATAAGCGCCATCCTAGCGTACTTGACTGAGTCTGGGTGTAATCATTTGGGTTCAATACTATCAGAAATATATTCGTTATTATTATAAAATCATGTAACTAAGAATGGCGTTGGGTTAATAAAACAAACTGGAAATAAAAACGAGGGTATTTTTCACCAGGTTCTATAACATATATCTAACCTATACTGATAATGTATGAATAATCAATAAAAAAATATATAATATATAAATAAAATAATAAGCACCATTAGTTATATAGTTCAGTAATATATCCATCGTTGTGAGCTTAATTTATGATTGATGACTAAATGTACAAAAGAAAATATTCCTTTGTATATTTAGTTCTGAGTTCAATAAATAATAAAGACGTAAGCTAATATATTTTGTCTTTGTTTCATTTTATAAAGTTCTATTATATATTTATAATATGGCTTTAATGATTTAATTAATTTTATATTTAAGAAAACGCAAGAGAATATGTTCGGACATGCTTGAAGCAGTTTTAGAAGGTTATCCTAAGTCAAAGAAGAACTTTCTCGACGAACACTGTATAGAGACTGACGAAATGGTTAACTTTAAGCTCGCATCAAATGAATAATACACAATAGCTAATTAAGGAATTGTTTTTTCATCATAAATATATAAAAATCGTAAAAGTCTCATTTAAATATTAATTTAGGAATACTTTAAGTTGTTTGATTGGTTTCCGAAGTTTATAGACTATAAAAATATTTTTGCGCAAATAAACATGTCTGCATCGAACATAAGTCATTTGCAGATTAAAAATATAAAAAATATACAACATGAATAATTCTTTTTTGCGTTTTTACGAGAAAATAAGAAGTTCCTTATTTATTTTCGTAACAAATAAAAAACATTCGAAATAGGATTCAAGTTTGCCAATAACCTGATGTTATACATAATATTTTGATAATATTTACAATTTTAATCAACAAATAAATATATTACATGTTATTATGTATCTAACAAACTATCAATACTTTGAAAAACAAAAACAAACGTGTGCGTAGTTATATATAGGTTTTAGTTTTAAAGCAAACTTTATAAATAAAGACTAAATTTTATTTATTGAGTCCATCTTGGTGCAGTGGGATAATGTAGACGTTATGGTTATGGGTTCTGTTACCTCTCGAGGCAATTAATTTAGGCAGAAATTGAATAACCGCCTACTATACACGGGATATATCGTGAAGATAAAATAAAAAACAATAATTTATTAACACTTACCCGAGATATAATGATACCGGCGATAGATATCCTTATTCTGGGTCCTTTCAGCAGTTTATACCTCAGATCGACTCCATTCCAGAAAGATACGAAGTATCTCTTGATTTGTAAATTATCACCTCCGTGCAATCTGTTGTGGAATAAAAGTTGTATATATGTAGGTACATATGAAGAATATTACATATGGTTTTCTATATTTCTCATTTTATTTGAATATTTAATTTTTTAAAAATCGTTTCAGTTATGATTCTTATCACTTTGCCTATAGTCCCATTAAATATATATATATATATATATATATATATATATATATATATATATATATATATATATATATATATATATATATATATATATATATATATATATATAATATAGATAATAATATATTCGAAGATGACTATTCTTCTTTTCTTAGAATTTTATGTATTCGAAGACTAAAATTTTTTTGTATGATAGTATTGGTAGGTAATACGTAAAACCAAAACGATGAATGAATGATGAATCAATTTAGGTCAATTTGTAATTTTAACCCTAAAAATATAGGAAATACCAACTGAAAAGAATATTTAAACTTATTTTTAAAATATTATATTCTAAGAATTATATGTGAAGGTTATAATTGAATATAAGGTACATACCTGTAACCATCGTAGTCAACGATAACTAGAATTTCTGGGTATATCACATATGGCGCTTCTCGTTTCTGTCTGCTATGGGACTCCGTGGACCTTTTCCGCCTGAATCTTTTGCCTATGTGGTCTGGTTCCATGAAGGCTTGAATAAAAAATATATACAAAACATATTACATATATATAAAAGGACATAACCCTACATAATAAAGCTAATATAGTAAAGATTTAATATGCAAGACTAATTTGATTTATATGAACGTGTTAATTCTCTTAGCAGATATTGATTTTATATATGTATGTTTTTTGTTCTCGATTCTATGATATTTTTCCACATTAAAATTTTTTAGTTGTTCATTTTTAGTGTAAAATATTAATAATACGTAGGTATATCGTTCACTTAAAGTATTTATAGAAAAATTATATTAATTTTTTGTAATATTTATAAAATTTACAATATTTTTATACAATCGAGCCTGGAAACAAGGAGTTTCCAATTTTCAATAGATAGATTAAAGTACCGGTATCGTTATGTAGATTTCGTATGATTAACAAACACGTATAATATGTTAATATGACTCTTAAATTACGAAAGTTTATGTAATTTGATCTTACTTTAAGAATCAATACATATTAATATTTTTTAATTGTTTTTGAAATATAACATTAGTTTTTTTTTCTATAGTTTGACATTTTCTGACATAGGTATATTTTAATTTTCAAGGCATTTTATCTAAGCAGCGGGAGTTCAAGCCTAATAATAATATTATACAATACGGGATGTTTTTTAAAAAAAAGTTTTTTTATAAATTTAAGAGGCTAATATACCTGTTTTGTTTTAATGTTTTAGCATATTTAGAAAACAATGAGATGAAACATTCAAGAATTATTAATTATATAAATAGATTTAATAAATGAAAATACTAAAACTAATAAAATACTAAATAATCTTCTGAGTGAACATATAAAAAATAAAACCCAAATAATTTACGATAATATGGCGCCTGCATTTTTTTTATACATAACGAATGACATTTTTCTTTTTGTAAATGTTGGATGATTCTATGTTTATGACAAGGTACATCAAATATATGAGAATACAATAATATTATTTTCTGTTCTAGAAGTAATATAATATCCTGCATCGCATTTCAAATAAAACGATAAAATATAGAAATTTAACTTGTTTGGCATCTTTTATCATAAGTTAAATTCACAATATTTATTTAATAGATTCTCTGTGATCATATTAATATTATTAAATTATTAAAAAAACAATTAAAAAAAAGAAGAGACGACTACCTTCTAAGTAGGTATAACAGAATGACATACAGACAATTCAAAATATTCGTTATGTTCATAAAGCGTATAATCGATTTAACATAATAGCAACAACTAATTATAATAATCTTTTCATTAAATATCATATTGCTAACATATTTTAAAATAATAATGGTAGTAACTGCCATTGAATGTTTAATTTATGGAAAGTGGTTAATGGAAACACGTGATGTAATATCACGTGTACAATTTTACTTAAATACAGTATACTTAGTTGGTTTAAAACATTTTTTGCTGCTATGCTATACAAACACTAAATTTATTAGTTTGTACATATTTGATTTAATTGTGTCTACATTATATGACGGATCGGTTGTCAACAACGTCGCCGTCATGTTATTTAAAAAAAAATAGACAATTTAGAAAAAATTGATTTAGAATTGTTATTTATACGTTTTTTCTGTGAATTTAATACGAATACAATAATCAAAATAAATAATATCAAAATAAATCACATAAATATTTTGTATCAGTAGGAAAATTTGTTGGCGTTGATTTTTTTTATCTTTTTAATTAAAATAAAACACGAATGTCTTACAAATTCAATTAACTGTCGTAATTTTGTACCATAAATAATAATTGTGAATTATTGCAAAAATAAAATAATTACTATATATTTTTATGATCAATACATTCGAAATCTATTTAGTTTCTTTTGTTTATAATGTTAACAAATTAATACAATATATTTTTTTCTGTAATTCAGATTCCAGAAAGAATGCTTGCGATGTTAATTGTAAACGCCTTATAAAATATTTAATTACTTGGGCTGAATTAAGCTATGTTGTAAACGAGCTTTTTAAAGAAATTAAAAAAAAAGACACATGTATCAAGATAGGAATGGCAATATAAATAGTAAACTTTTTATGCAATGTAAAAAAATATATGATGTATACGATTATTTACAGTAAAATTGACCAAGTTGGATCTATCAGCTACTGATAAGATAACGTAGACTAGTTTCGTTGGTACTTAGGTAACTTAATACCTTTGTAACCTTTTCAAATGACTTACACACGCTACCTAGTTCATTAATAAAACGATGATTTGGTATCCCCCACCTGACTTTTCTCGAATAAAAGATTAATGAATGATACTTTAATATCTTGCATATATAATGTGGGTGACGCAACACAAGACCGACCTTATGACCTCCTAGAGACCGGTAATAAAGATCTCTCTTAGCAATTTTTATCACAAGAAATATATCACATATCGCTTAAAACTTATTTTTGTCATTATCTTTTTACTTCCTTATTTGGTTGGATTTTTGATCTAGAATATAAAGCACAGTCGTCTAGCAAACACCTTATAATATGAAAATTTTAAATATTTATATTAAGCAAAATAAATAATACGTATGTTTATGTTATTTACATAAAATAAAATCAAAATTTTAATGTGTACAATTAGTAATGAACCCTTATAGATTCGTCATGTCTGTCTGTCTGTCTGTATATCACAGCCACACTTTTCCAAAACTATAAGAACTGTACTGTTGAAACTTTGTAAGTAAGATGTATTCTGTGAACTGTATTAAGATTTTCAAATGAAAATATAAAAGAAACAACAAATTTCGGGGCTTCCCGGAACTTTACTTAAGACTGAAACTCAAAAAAAATGTTTTCATCAAACCCATGTGGAATATCTATAGATAGGTCTTTAAAAATGATATTCAGGTTTCTAATATTATTTTTTTCTAAACTGAATAGTTTGCGTGAAAGACACTTCCAAAGTGGTAAAATGTGTGCCACCCCCCCTTGTAGCTTCTAAAATAAGGGAATAATAAAACTAAAGAAGATATATGGTGTACATTACCATGTAAACTTCCACCGAAAATTTGTTTGAATGAGATTTAGTAGGTGGTTTTTCTTAATACGTCATAAATTGTAAACTGCAATTACCGCTCGATAAAATCATAATATTAAAATAATCATAATTATTAAAATATCAATCAAAGTTGCAACGAACTACAAGAACTTTTATATTATGTTACTTGCTGCTTCCGTACCGTATGGGTGTGTCCGACTCGAACTTGTCTAATTTTTAAATTATATGGAACAAGTTTACATGACATTATATCCATACAAAAATTTCCCTGCTACTTTTCTCGTTTAACATCGTATATGAATAAATTAACAATGGTGTTTAAAATTAATTGGGATATAAAATCGATCTGTTAATAATTTTAATATTAATTCGGAAACTGGATTCGCCATAGCATATGTCATTAAGTAGACGATATTTTAATAATTGTGTGATATTGTAATTAATGAGTCTGTTTCTTTACTAGCTTTTACCCACTGCTTCGGCAAATGTAAATAACTAACAGTATTTATAGTTATTATGTTTAACAAGTGACACACAGTAGCTTAGCATAGAAACGTATAGAGTACATAGCTTAAATATAGCCAACGACCTTTCTTAATGAATATATCTTACAAAACGAAAAAGAAATTAACCACTAGTTCCTGCGGTTAAAGCGGCTATTTAAGAAACAAAAATCCCTTCAGTTTAATAATATAGAGAGTTATAGTAAATATAAATTTATACTATGTTGTGTTTATGAATATATATTTTAATGTAAATATTAAGCCTCCAGCTTTACAAAACAATTAAAAATCCTCTAAATTCAACAAAATCTAAGATCCTCTTAAAATTTAGGGCCACTGATCTACATAATTTACATTTAATAGGCAAAAGTGATTCAATAAATGTTCCACTGTGACACTATTTATTTATTTATCCGGTAATTTCGTGATAGTAATCATAAATTTCATATAAAAGTTGAATAGATACAGATCAAGAGACACATACACAAGAAAAAAAATACTATATATTATATATTGACATGATTGATACTTCTAATTAATATAATATAATTAATCTATGAATAATAGATGTAAATTCTAAATTAATATATACAAGTAAGATTACAGATTTTTACGTCTTATAATCATTAAGTAGAGGCCGTCCTGGCGCAGCGGCGCAGCGGCTCAGAGTCTGACAGTATACGCGACAGATATAGGTTCGATTTCCGCTCGGAGAGAATGATTTATTTCCTACGATATATTGTATCGCTCTGGTAAAGCGCGGCGTTGAGTACCGGCATTCAACATGCATTGTCTTACAAATGCGGAATACGGGTAAAAAAAATTGAGTAAATAAAATAATTAATTGTTTTAAGTTTGAGTAAATAAAATAATTAATTAATTACCTGTTCAATAATGCAAGAGTATAAAAACAAAGAAAAAACGCATAGATTATAGATAAATAAGTATGGGTGGGAATTTATATACATATATGTATATATAAATCTTATTTATACATTATTTATGGCAATAAAAAAGGTCATAGGTAATAACAGAGACGTCTATAAATACAATTAATTTTAAAAAATAAATATTCTATTTTTTTATAACACGATAACACTTTATGTAAGCCAATCAATTTTACCATATACTTATCGTAACTAAGAAACCTTAAATGTATAAAGTATTTTTTTTATATAAAGCTTTTTGACACAAAAGTAACTCAACGAAACGACGAAAAATCTGTTCCTTTTTTTGGTGTCATTATTTAGAGAATCTATCAATTGTAATTTACCAATAATCAGGTAATAGATATCTACAAAAGTTTGAGATTTAAGAGCCTGCGAAAATGTAAATAATGTAAAAATATAATAGATTTTGGCGAAAAATTAAAACTTTTAAGTTATTTAAAAAAACATTGTCGTATACAATTACTTATAAATCATAGTATAATAAGTGATAATCAAGAGCTATATGAAAATATATCATTTGTATATATTTAGTAAATAGCCCTACACGTACCCTTGGATAGTTATAATATAATTATTAATACAAATTTCGAATAATTACGAATAACTTAATAGTTATTCGTCTTTGTTTAGATCTCTTGTTAGTATTCAATGGTTTTGCTTTATAATTTTTATGTTGGTAATGGATTTCAATAAATCGACTTTATATTCAAAATAGATATTTCGATAGAAAAAACTTAGATATCTCACCATAATCACTCAAATGGTCGCCTTGAGCGGGGTCTCGTTTGATGATAACATGTCCAGCGCCTCTGAGAGCCTGTTGTAGTTGTTCTTGTTCAATTTTTCTTCTTTTTACTAAAAAAAAAAAATATATATACAATATTTACATTATCTGTTTTAATATTTAATTATTGGCATTCCATCATGGTGTCGATGGTTCATGTGTGAATGGATGAAATAAATGTTGCGTGTTCGTTTAAATCCCATTCGGGCATAATACACTGGACTCATTTAAGAGCAGTGCTATTTAGGAGTAGGTAGCCTGCTCATAAATTTAATGCGCGTGATACTTGTGTGATTTATTTTACATATTTATGTGATTTAAATAAATAAATTTTAAAATGATTAAATAATATACTATTATCTACACAGGAAGTTAATAAATGATTTAAAATGCGAAATTTTATGTCCATTAATATTCAGTAGTAATTGATAGACGAAAGCTGCAATTTATATACAAATATTTTGTCTATGCTTAGTGCGTTTTAAGTAAATTATAAATTAGTATTACATTTTGCCAATCATTTTATATTGACTCACTCATTCAAGACAAAAAATATCATAATTTTACAGTAGTCCATCATTCCATCGTCATAAATTCTCTCATCTACATTAAACAATGAGCGACAGAGAACATTTTGAAAAAATACATTTTAAAATATTGTTGACATTAGACATTGTTAGAAATTAAACGCAACCCTAATCCTAGTGACATTCTTTGCCACTAGGGCCTCTTCTCTAGTTCCGTCAACTCGCCACACACACGTGCTGAAGTTGTTATAATATAATTTAAATACTAAATAAGCTGTATGTAGCTACATATTTACACAATGAATATTTCAGAAATTCACTTTAAATTATGAGATAAGAGTTCTTCATTAAAAAAAAATTAGTCTTCACTTTATTGTTGTAGCTTATACGATCGGTCTGTCCCAAGCACTACCGGGTCTCATATATTATATGTATACAATTAAAATTGACTTCACGTCTTCGCGGAAGACAAATAATAATTATAGATAATATAATAAGATGAATTGGTAGGTGTGAAAAAAACTAAAATTAAAATTGCAAAACATGTTTTCTTAACAAATTGGAGCTTAATTAAATTATTTATGTTGAAAATATGCCTTATTTTTGCGCATAATTCATAATATTGTGTATTTATTATTCTTAGTGTAAGTTAATAACATCGATATCGTTATTTATTATTTCGTCTTTAAGTATTTTGTTATTGTATAACTAAAATTGTAGACGGATTTGATTAAACTTTCAATACAATTGTGTAAATAATACACCAAACGTCCAAAGATAAGAAATTCGTCTAATCATAATAAAAAATATAATTATTAAAAAAGCTTACCAAGAGGGAGGCCGGTGTCTATAGAAACCATGTCGCTCATGCTTCTGGGGTCCATGAACATTTCGTCGTCTGGCGCCGTAATGGAGTCTGGGATGGGTCGTATCACCAGGTCATGGCCGATCGATCCTTCCTGTTTCAGATAAATTTTATGAATTCTATTTATGTGCAACATGCCAAATTAATTAACAATATGGCATAATACCTATATCCATAAGCATATCTTTTCGAGTGAAGTAAAAAAAAGTTCTGGAAACAAGAATCAATAAACAACAACAACATGTTGTTAAAGAGTTGTTAAGGAAATATTTTAGTTTGTAAAATTTGTAAATGTATTCCATGATGTAGGTTTTAATTGATACGGTAGTTCAAAAGCTTTTTCGGTAAAACGCGTTTATCTTGGGAACTAGTTGCTCAAATAAAATAGTATTTTTTGATAAAGCCTTATATATTATGTCAGATTTATCGTTTTTATGTACCTCACTGTACTTCCTGGTCACTGGTTAATTGCCTATAACACGTAGAATGTATCATGTGTCATATAGATAAAACTCTTAGCTATTTTCATTAGACCACGAAGGCGAAGTCACAGGATAGAGCTTGTTTAAAACATCAGTCTCTAACTGGACCGAAAATAAAGACCAGAGAGTGTTGTTGTTGTGCCTAGTAAATTTTTATTTTTTTTGTTACATGATGGGCGAAGTAAATAAAAAAAGTACAACAAGACAATATACTGGAAACAACTTGTAGTACCTACATTATACTCGTACATATGGTATGATAAGTGATGTTTGAGAATATTTTCCCGTCAATTGTGCCCAATCGACCTTAGTCTACTTGCAAGTCTATTGTTTGACTGGTTGTATGTTTATATTGTTTGAAGTGAAGCGTGAGGTACCTTTGAAATTATGTTTGCAAAGAAAATCGGCCCTGACTTGATTTTGTCGGTATATTCTTTCCATAATATAATTAGCTAAGGTATTAATTAAAGATTGTCTGATTGTAGACGCAGACGTTGGGTGTGGTTTTAAATTCTATTATAACTAAAGTGATCCTTCAGTTCCGAATTCGTTCATAAGAGATTCGTTAAATCCATAAGGTAAGATAGAGAACAGGGTGAATCTATACTTTATAAACATTATAAAACAGAAAAGTTTATATTTAGTTTTCCTTACTATTAAAATAAGACGAAGCGCAAGCGTTGAGTTCCGCCACTTAATACGCAAGACTCGGCTGGCAGAAAGCGAGGACGGGTGAGTATATAAAAAAAAAGTTACACATACGAACAATTACTGTGCAAATGATTCAACTTAAATAATATTTATTGTAAATTATGCCTACAGTGAGCAACGTTCCCTAGTTGTCAATTTCTTATCGGAATTTCCTTTTTGATAAATATTGAATTACATATTTAATTATGATTGCGAGATCAGCCAACCCTGTCTTGTAGCAAAGCAGACGCAAGTCAGTTCACCGCTAGGGGCGCTAGCATAGATTAAGGTTTTCAAAAACGTACTACCAATATTCTACGCGTGTCAAATATTGAATCGCGAATGATTTTTATTTAGCGGATGCGAGCTCGTGCTTTGAATAAAGTTAATATAAATTATTTTAGTTTTTTTTATAATTATATCGTAGTCCGTGCTAATATTAAAATTTAATTATTTAATTAAAGTGATTTTCGATCAAGATTAGGTTCGGAACTACTGTACTAAACAATCACTGGTAGTCGGCCAAATCTAAATTGGGGGTATAAAAAAAATATTTTGAACTGTCATACCAAGAATATCCATAAAATGATTACTGAGGCCAACAAGATGCGGTATATATATAATTATAAAATAAACAAAAATATATATTACATAAATTGGACATGGCCCATGAGAATGCGATGCCATATGGAATGACAATGCAACTATTGTGATAACCGTCACTTTTAATGGCTTGATAACGAATATCCTCGACCGACATCCTAAGGAAAGGATATCGCTTAGCAGTTGGAACTGGAGTCAGGAGTTATACTGGTGACCCTATGAATATTTTAATATTTAAAATCTAAAGTTTATATATATATATATATATATATATATATATATATATATATATATATATATATATATATATATATATACATATATATATATATATATATATATATATATATATATATATATATATATATATATATATATATATATATATATTTTATATATATATATATATATATATATATATATATATATATTTTATATATATATATATATATATATATATATATATATATATATATATATATATATATATATATATATATATATTTATATATATATATATATATATATATATATATATTATATATATATATATATATATATATATATATATATATATATATATATATATATATATATTATATATATATATATATATATATATATATATATATATATATATATATCTATATAAACTTTAGATTAGGTGTCCCAGATAGGCTGTTACATATAAAATAATCACTTTCATTTATATATATACATACGGTTTTCATTATTTTTCAATACCAAAATGTTTTAAAAGGAAATATATATTTTATATTATAATTAGGTAAGCAAACTTTAAGTGTCCTTTTTATAATAGCTAAAGAGAAGAGATTTTTTTTACCACTATTGGTACGCACTATTTTACACTTTTAAGAAACTACTTACTTGGCTAGCCCAAAGAGTAGTTTCTTAAAAGTTACATTTATAACAACAAAACGCTTTTGTATGGCTCTGTTATGGATTTTCTAATATCATGATCAGATAGCTTTAGTTATAAAATTTTATATGCCGGTAGTAATCCGTAAAAAGCTGCCTAAACTACTAAAAGATAACGAAAATATTTTTATTTACAATTTTTGTCTGTCTGTCTGTTTGTTCCGGCTAATTTTGGAAACGACTTTCATTGGCAGGTAGCTGGTGTAATATGGACTAACTTAAGCTTAGATTTTTATTTTAGAAAAATCTTTTCTTATAATATGTGATTTATAACATATCGAAACGAGCGCAATTCAGTTTACTTTAGCGGCGTAGCCACGTGCGGGTCGCTTGTTTCTAATAAATACTAATTAAATGAGTTGGAGTTGGTTAAACTTAATTTGTAAGATGATACATTTCGCGAGGCCATAGCGGCACCGTGGGACACGAAAAATTCCGTTCTTTCTAGTAAGTTTCTAATTCTCTCCAATTTGAAAATGGAGCACGGAGTGTCTTGACACTTAATCCTCTCTGCCTACCATGCTGCATGCGGGATATAACGTGAGAATACCGCCAAATAGAACGTTTTTTATATATTTTTAGCAGTTAAAAAAGATGTTGCCCATATAAAAAAACCTTGATATTAAAACTGGAAAATTTAAATGAATATTGATGCGTCGATATTTAACTTATAATTTAGGAGCACTATAATATAAGTAATATTTTAAAATTAATTAATGTATTATATTATAGTGAATCTGTTATTCGTCTCGTTTATTTGCAATTTGAAATCAACGCTTCATATGTATTGATTTATAACGACTAGTTTGAATTTCATTTTGCATACTTAGTTTGTATTCTAAATTCCGTACATATAATTACGTAAAACATATATTGATTTCTTAATATGTTTTATTGAAATTTTTCTAGTATTTGTTATAATTTATATTAGTTATTACCTAAATATTGAGTTAATTAAGATGAATTTCGTCATATAAGAAAATTATGTCGATTTCAACAATTTTTGAAATTTTAACAACTACTCTATATAATTTATTTTATAAATAGTACAATATATATATATATATATAAATATATATATATATATATATATATATATATATATATATATATATATATATATATATATATATATATATATATAATTTATAATTCATTCAGAACGGAATTTGTTGTTACGGAACGGAAGTTAAGTTATAAAATGTAAAATCTCTAGCTCATTTATCATCCAAAATCAGCCGGAACAAACAGATAGACAGACAAAAATTGTAAATAAAAATATTTTCGTGTATGTACCGTATATATATTCATATGCATGTTGTAAAAATCGGTTATTTTAATATTACAAACAGACACTCTAATTTTATTTATTAGGAGTATATGCAGCTTTTTATGGATTACTACTTACATATAAAATTTTATAACAATAAAAGTATATTATTTAATTAGCTGAGTATAATTGTACTAAAGCATTCTGACCATTATATTAGAAAATCCATAAAAGAGCCGTACAATAATGTTTTGTTATAATAAATTTAACTTTTAAGAAAGTAGGGCTAAGGTAAGCTAGGGCAGGCTAGGGTAAGTGGGCTCTTGGTATTAAAAAATCTCTTCTCTTTAGCTATTATAAAAAGGACTCTTTAAGTTTGCTTACTTAATTCTAATATAAAATACATATATCTTTTTAAAAGATTTTGGTTATGAAAAATAATGAAAACTGTATGTATTATTATTTGTTACAGCTTCACGCAGTATACCGCACACGCATACGGGTACGCAGAGGGAACCGTAGGTAGAAGGAACCTAGTTTTAAGACACTTTCCGCCTTCCGAGGCACTGCGTGTTGAGTGGCGAAATTCAATGCCACACTTTGCCTTATTGCCAGAGCGAAGAAAATGAAAACGATTCTCCTTTTATGGGAATCGAACCCACAAGCCGTCGCGTTTATAGGCTGAACCTGTGTATATAAATGAAAATTATAATTTAAATGTAACATTTTATCTAGTACCTACTCGTGCGCGGTAATCGTTGTTTTCTTCCTGTAACTTCCAGTGAAAGTTCCATTAAAATCAGTTCACTTTCAAACAGAAATCTGTATTTTTTCGAAATTTTTAAATAACTTTCTTTTGTATTTTAGTAACATGTAAATAAATATGTGAAATTGACTGAAACACAGTTATGTTGAAATCACAAACTTAATTTAATTGATATGTCTAGCTGCTGAGTTGATAAGCTGTACAAAATATATCGGGTAAAACCGGGATAGATGCCCCAATCGGATAGTTGCCTCATGTTCTAAAAACCAAACTTCTCGAACTCGTGACTAAGAATTAATTGTATAAGTAGAAGCACCAATCACCCCGTACCTTAATTACCCATAAAAAGTGGCGTGGCGAGGACGCGTTTTGCAAGTGAGTGAAATTATTTCCGCAACAAAATTCGTAAACATCAGATGACAGATCAGTATTTGACGTTGTATAACTTTATAACAAGTAATAAATTCCCTTGTTGTTGAATACGTCAATATATTGGCTCATTAAAGTCTGCATCTAGATGTAAATATTTATCTAATTTTTATATAATTGATAAAAAAAATACCTGGACACCTATAACTATCAAAAAGGAGAAGGTTATTAGAACATCTTTAAATTCGTACATCATATACGGAGCAACTCTAATTTTTTAAAGTATTATTAGTATCTGTTATATTTTATATATTTTTACCTATTTATATTTGGATTTTATGGTTAGATTTTAGCAAAACTGCGTCACGAAAATATCAAAGAAAGAATTTAGAATATGTTTTTGGCACTACAGATAGGTATAGGTATACAGGTAGGTTTGCATTAAAGAAAATGTGGTACAGAATATTAAAAACTTTTGTTAAACTAAAATTAAACTAAAATTGTGCTTACAATCAAGGCGAATTGTGTGATAAAGAAAATAATAATTGTTTTAAGCCATATCAAGATTGAATTCACGAAAAAAAAGGAAATTATTTAAAGTTTAAACAGCGAAAATGAAGACAATTCACTTAACTATAAATAAAATAAAGGAAATAAAATAAAGGCCTAAGACAGATAAACTTGAGAATTGCTATACCAAATACGAAAAAAATGCTATACCTAAGCATTGTATTAAAATTATATGTGTAATATTAGAAATATCTCCTAACGATAAAAATTTAAACATTAAAAAAAAAACACAATATGTTTTTTCATTATTATGGCCCATGCCTCTTAGAGACAATTGTTGTTTCTGGAGTAAAACTACTTATCAGTAGGCACTAGGCATAAATCCTCAAAAAAGAGGTTCCACGAAAAGCCAATTTCTGGAAAATCAGTATTTGAGAGGTTAATAAATAATAATAATAATAATAATACAAGATAAAGGATTGAGCTAGTTATACCTATGGAAATTATTCGTATAAAATAAAGAAAAAATCAATTCAAAATAAGGTGGCCATTTTCAAAAGTGGGACATATATCCCGGTTTTATCCTACAGATAAAAAATAAATGTTTCATATTTGTCATTTTATATTTTATTACATATTATATTTAACTTTTATACATTAAAGTTTTGTCCTCGCTACAAAAGCTCAGCTAAGCACGTACCAATGTCATACCATATCGCATTCGAGTCATACGTGACCAAGGTGGGTTATCCCAGGACTCTTAATACATTTTAACTTATAAATATATATATATATATATATATATATATATATATATATATATATATATATATATATATATATATATATATATATATATATATATATATATATATATATATATATATATATATATATATATATATATATATATATATATATATATATTATACCTATATGTCTGTCCTATATTTGTTACTAAACTTAAGCTATTATTATGCGCTGCGGTCCCTAAATACTCTTTCGCATCATCCACTGTCATTAAACTCTTCATACATGCCCTCTGGGGAGTGCTCATGTATTTTACGTGGCCTCCAGTATCTTGGATACTGTGTTTTCGAAAGTCAACCGAGGTCTCCCCTTACCTCTCTTACAACATATGCATTTATAACTTACTTAGTAACAAAAAATATAAAACCAACATTTGAATCCTATATTAATCATTTGTTGTATTGTATAGATGTTAATATTAAAGAATAAAAAAAACCAAAGGCCATTTATATTACATGTATACTTAACAGATATACATAATATGAATCGCTTATAATATATATAACCAAAATAATTTATAGCTTTTCCTTACTAATGAATTAGTGTACTTAATTTAATCATCCATAATGAGTAAAGAAATACTTTATTTAAACAATAAAATGCTCTATTCAGTCATATATATATAATTGGCAGACTAAACTAGGTGACTAGGGGTCGTCAGTGAGAACGGAGCGCCATACGCTATCCTTGCATACCTCTTTTATCGCATTCAATGACATCGATCTCTTCATACAAGCCCTCCGAGAGGTCCTGGTGCTTTCTGCGTAATTTTCATCCAGTATCATTGATACAGTTTTCAACAGTCAACTAAAGTACCATATGTTAACACTCATCCTCTGAACTTGTTCAAACCTGAGCACGTTCTTTATTCTTACTTCATACTTATAATATAAGGAAAAAGTATTAAAAAGGTAAAAAAATAGATAAACAGAAGCCAAAAGAGAAGAAATATATTTAAAACTAAGTATTTGTATATATACATAGTTTCAATTATATAAATGTTTAATTATAAGATGTTGTTTTTTTTCAATAATAAATAGAAATTTGATTCAAACTTTTTAACGGAATAGTTATTTTATTTTATATATACACATTCTTTGCAGATACACTGTTGTAAGGCAGTTTGTATGCTAATTTTATTTGGAAAACGCTACTTAGAATATAATTTGTTGATGAAGTTTAAACTATGTGACCTGTCAAGGTCGTGTGATGAAAAAAACATGAGAAGTCCTGCTCCACGTTACTTGTAATATTTTATTTATGTGTAATAGAAAAGCTGCCATATTGTTTAAAAGTATTTACTAATATAAAATTTCATCATGAAACTTGTGGAGAGTACCCTCTTGGGAAATAATATAGGATATCTTTAAATGGTAGAATAACAATGTGACTTGTCTTTTATTAGAGTCTTTGATTAGACCCACTACTATGCATGAATAATAATATTCAAAGTCACCAGAGGCGCAACTCAACGCCGTGCTCTGCGCAACCAGTTTGAACAAATAGTTATATTAAAATGGAAACGTTTCTAAGAATAAAGTTTCGAAAAGTTCAAAGTTCGAAGATATCAAGTTAGATATTTATAATTTATAGATACATACCACCACGAGTTTTCCATGCTTTGGATGTCTTCTAATGAGAAGAGCTGCTCCGTTTTCGTCATCTTGGTAGATATCCCCAATTTCCTCGCTGTCATCCTGCAAATATTACAAAAAATATATTAATATATGCATAGGGGAATCCCAATTTAAGTTCTGAAGAAGGTCATTTAAAAATAGGACTAGTCAGGGGGCAATATATGAAGAACTCGTTGATGAAGCGAAATAGGTGATTCGAGAACATAGTACCAGATACTACTGGAGAGCCAGTTCTACTTTCTCTCTGCACACCACATAAGGGATAATGTGTAAAGTTAAAAAAACCTTTATTTTATACTCATGACGTAATGGAATTATTTGTGAATTTAAATTAACCATACAGTCTACTAACCATACAGTCATGTTCCTATAATGATTCATTCATAGATTGACGTAGTAACTCTATTATTGTTTACTTCTTCATCTTTATCGCAAGTTTTTTTAACTTTGCATATTTAATTAAAAATTGCGATAACTTAAAAGCATATCACTTTGTTGTCCGCTATACTCATTTAATATCGCGATTTATATATGCGGTATTTTTTATATAGTAAACTAAATTTTGCCTTCAGCTTCGTTCCCGTGGCAAATTGGAAATAAATACGAGTTGTGTATAACACACGAGTCTATGTGCCCGTTGCCGGTTAACGTAAATTACTACCTGGATAAATAGACTATCTGGATAAGTAAACTATCTAGATATATAGACTATCTAGACAAATAGAATATCCAATAATAATAATACACAAAATGTTCGTTCGCTAGAACCAAACAAATTCCTCAGCTTTATAATATTAGTAAAGATAAGTTTATGCAATAAAAACACTGTAACAAAAGGCATGAACATTATTTAGATATAATTAATGAACGCAATATTCACATGCAGTTAACCTCTTATAGTGCTACATTTTTGAAATAAACAGTTATTTATGCAATACTATTGTAGTTATTATATTATTATATGTAAAATTATCGATGTAGACACGAATAAATTCGCATTTGTGTTGTTAATCGATTCAATGCAATGTTGATACATTCCAATGCTACTTTCTTCTTCTACAGTCTTCTTTGTCGGTTCACTCTTGACAGAGTGATCGTGGTCGACGTTCATGGACTTGTGGTGTAAACCTCACGACGCTATTCACCACGAATGGCTGCCTGTCTAGTACACACGTAGAGCGGCCTCTCGAAGGTAGCCTTCACCTGGTCAATCCATCGCATGGCGCATCTGCCGTGTGGCCTGCTGCTTTCAACTCTCCCTTGAAATACAAGACGTTGAATAGAAGAATCTCCATGACGAGTAATATGTCCGAAGAAGGAGAGAATGCGGGCCTGGACGATGGTTAATATACGTAATAATAATGCCTAGTTCTCGGCGGATGGACTCGTTGGTTGTGAATTTAGACCAAGACTCTCTAAGCATTCTTCTCCAGCACAACATTATCAAGAGCGTCTATTGTGTCACTTTTGTGAAGTGTCATCGTCTCGCAAGCGTAAAGAAATACAAAAATCTTAGAGCCTTGACAAGTCAAGTTTAAGTGGCTTTGGTGATGTTTCTATTTCTCCAGATTTTCTTGAGCTTGTTCATGGAGGATCTTGACATAGTCATGCACCATTTGATTTCAGCACAGAGCCCTGAGGTAGATATACAATTGTAAGACTTCGCAATTCGCAATTATTGGAATTTCTGAATTCACATTTTATTGACTTACGAGCAGTGGGTAAATAGACATTATATTTTCCACGAAAACGAAATTGCGGACAGCAATTTATTTTTAACAAAAAACATTTTGTTTCTTATAAATTAATAAAAAATTGTGATAAATCTAAGTAAGGGCAGGTCAAGGCTAAGAAATTATTGTTTGGCATTGATACCGAAACTCGAAGGCGCTCTTTGTTAGTTTGCTCTACTTACATAATTAATAAGCATATAAGTTTAAATATATGAAAATATATTCATAGTAAGCTTCCGGTAATATAATTTGGATAGAAGTGAGAAATAATAAAAAAATATAAACAAATCATATATGGGAATTAATTGATATTAACAAACTTTACTTTTTGTAGAAATAACCTAACTAAAGATTTAAAAATTATACATCCTTCTTAATGGTTCTTTAATTGGATATCGAATTCACGACAATTGTATGAAAAAATGTCATTAATATAGCTAAATTAATAATAATAAATAAATTATTCCCCCCACTGGGAATCGAATCCATAACAACCGCGCCAACCATTGCTACACGATAGATATTTTATACACTAATTATATTTATACTTCGTATAAAAGGTTAATTTATACCTAAGTGTAAAAAGATGTGAAATTTGACGTTTAAATTTTGTGATATATATATATATATATATATATATATATATATATATATATATATATATATATATATATATATATATATATATATATATATATATATATATATATTGGAGGTATTTAGGTCAATACAAAAATTACTAATGCATATGAATTAATAATTATTTTCGTATACAATGATATATAATGAAACATATTAGCACAAAAATCATAATAATAAATAGGACAAGAATTCAATTGTTCGTTGTTCGTTGCAATTGGAGCAATTGCATTACTAATTAGCCGGCGAAGTGCATGGCAGGAATACGTTTGACCGTCATGTCCCGAGTGTAAGGTATGCAGCATATTGTGAATGAATACTGTCCATTTCAAAGATTTCCTTAACTTTATTGAAATTCCATGATAAACACAAATTTTATAAGCTTGTGATTTTAGTTTTTTTAAATCTTTTTTAATTCTTATCGTGAATTGACGTAATAAGACGGCATTCGCACAGGGCAGACGCTTTGAAGGCATTTTAAATATATTCAAAATCCTGCATGGAAATTTAAAGTAAGTAAGAAAGAGAGTCAAGGAACCTTTAATTACTGCCGTATAATCGCTTCAATCGATTTAAATAAAGCAGCTTTACGCTATATCCCGCTTATAACACGGTAGACAGAGAAACCTAATGTCAAGAGACTCCATTCCGCCCTTACAAAATAATTTTAGAGTCATTGACATTCATATTCCGCAATATCGAAGTTTCAATACAATTATTACAATAATACTTCTGTCGTTATCAGATTACACCTATACGTATGTACGTGCCTTAACAGTTTTCAACAATGACCGGAAGTCTAACGAAGGTTGCATTCGCATAATGAAGAAATACCATTAAATTCGCATCGATGAAATGTCGGACCCTCCTGCCTTGTTAAGGAAAAGTCGTGTAAAGAATGGAAATGCTACGTATTTATTTTGACTGCACTAACGGCCTAGAAATTGTATGATTCTCATAGCTTTAAGTATAGTAATACCAAATTTAAACTATAATATATAATACATATATGTAATTGATTCATTTGAATCGATCGTAACTTAAACTTGCATTGGTTAAGAAATAAAAATTTAATTGCCAAGAACATGACAATTATTTTATAATCTTCTTTACAAGTTAGAAGGGTTAACTAGAGGGGTAAGCTTTGACCTATTTCAATTTTACAGAGCTTTTAGGTGAAGACTCAATTAAATGGTTGAAGAATTGGTCCGAACTGATAATATTTGAGTAATTTGTAAAAAAATGGGTCTTTTTATGTGTTCAGATATTCTTGACAGATTATTAGTTAATTGGTCTTGTCTTTTTTCCTTTTTATAATTTTTATGCAGTCGGGTTTACTTATTAGTATGGATTTACTAGTTCTGAGATTACAAGGTAAATTCGTAGTCTTAATGTTTCATCATGGCAGTTATTATCGTCGGGATATGAACTTGGCTTCTGATTTCGCAGTTCGCGATGACGTCATCTATTTTAATATCTTCAATACTTATTAATTATTATATATTACAGGATATATGTCACTTAACAAATACAAATATATTTTCAATATTAAATACATTTTAATTTATGTCAATATGCCGGAAATATAACGATTTAGCTCCTTGAAAACTGAAACAAAGCAATATGCACTATTTTTTATACATCCTTTCCACTTTAGAAAGGAACGTTAGCTTTTAGTATCATATAAATTAATAAATTAATTAAAATTTAAAGCGGAAGGTGAACGCTGGTCGAAGGCTACGCCTTTCCCGCTTGCATTTGGGATATAGCTGTAATATGAGTCATGTCGTGGGAATATTTGCTTAAACTGTTCACAAATCACCAAATTCCATTACTGTAGATTGGTAATAGTGTCATACATTAAAAAAGTGTACGACCATTCAATCTTTCAATAAATATGTAAATATTCTATCGTTTTTGTTAATATTAAAATTGTCGATAGTAAACTAGTAGTAGTTTTAAGAGGCCCATTAAGGAGATGTATGTATGTATCTTATTAACATGATATGGGTTCAAATCCAACTTATACATTTAATATATTTTTTACCCTGTGGCAGAATTGGTAGAGGAAACCACTTTCAAAGCCAATTTTTGAACGATCGCGCGTTGAGTGGAGGAAGTGACCGTCGCTGTGCCGCTCAAACACTCCATCAAGACGTTTTTATTTATAATACGTATATTTCCTTCACTTGGCTAAATTAAAGAAAAAAAATTTTAAAAAGCTAAGCTGAATATCCTTATAATTAGTAGGAGATGATAAGAAAGACAAAATACAATTCAGTTTTAATCAATTCTAACTTAAGTATGCCATTATTTTTATCAATAATGTTAAGCTTTCAGCTATGTTGAAGTATAAAATATATTATTAATTAGATTTTACATGTAGATTAGCCCTCGTGGTCAAATGGAACTAACTTAAAACAAAAAGAAAGTTTTTCACGCTGCGTTCAAATTTTTATATGTTTTCTTTAAGTAAATTACACATTATTAGTATAGCTTCGAGGTAACTTTGATCAAAAGTGCAGTGGGTTACATCGAAACGATTAACGTGATATAATAGCCTATATAGCCTATATAGCCTTCCCCGATAAATGGACTATTTAAGAGAAAAATATTTCTTCAATTTGAATCATAAGATTTTATAATCAACTAATAAAGCACAATCAACTAATATAATTCTTCAGTCAATATAGATCCACTATTATGTATCAAACGGCAGAATATTTTATATTTATGCCTTATTAATTATGTAAGCATTATACAACTTTTTCTATATATATATGTCGTCATGTCTTTAATATTATTATTTGTGATAGCCTCCACTCTCATTAGGTAAATTTCCTTCCTTAGAATTTTATGACCGCTATTAAATAATAAGTGTCACGATTGCAGGTACGATTGCCACTCAGCGAAATTTATATTATCGTCATAGTCATGTAAAGACCGAAGAGAAGGAACAAGAGAAGAAGATCTCACTAATTAAGCTATTATAAGGTGCATTTATATGCAACTATATGAAATCAATTTTAGTAATTAGTTGGTCTCTGGGATTTTTTTATTTAATTAGTGACCGTTTACATCAACCTGTGTTGTAAATTTTAATGCTGAGTTTCAATAATAATTTAACAACGCAGAATGTGTGAATGGTACTTTAAAATGTAATAAAATTTTATGTTTACAAATTTTTACAAAGTCACTCTTAAAAAATCGTAATAAAGGTATGAAAAGAGTTTTAATAAAACACTAATTGGCTAAATAAATAAAAAAAAATTACTTATAATACCACTAAAGAGACCGCCACAGAACTATAAAATATAATAACAATATAAGACCTCGAGACGCAATTATTGCACTTTTTAAAAGGAAAACTCTTTTACTAAATTGATCGTGCATAATATTCGTAGTATTTTCACGAAACATCGATTTTCCAAATTAATTACTATACAAAACTATATTCGACTAATCCGGTAAAAAGTTTATTTTAAAATATCAAATTCCATATATTTCTCTATAGCAACAAGCTTTTATGCAAATTTATTCGAATAAAATATTTAAATATATTAAGTCGTATCGTTTAAGTCATCCTCTATTTGTAATACACGTGCACGTATGTAGCTAATGTGACAGTAAACCATTATAATATGGGAAAAACATAAACAACGTGACTATCAACTTTTGCTGTTGGATCTACAATAATTAGCTTAGCGTTAGTCATAGTATTAAAAAATATAATTATTTATCTATATCTAGATATACTTAAAGTCGTCGTAATGCTGTAGATGAGATGAGGGCGATGAGATCTCCGTTTTTTTCGATTATTATGCAGAAAGTTGGAAACGTAGTGTCTTAACACTAGGTTCCTAACTACATTGCTATATGCGGGATATAATATTAATTTTATCTTTACGGACAGACGGCTTGGTTTATTTAGCTAGGATAGATAAACGTAAATATTTTGAAATATAAAAGGTCCAACATGGATCCTTCAAATGTTGACGTCATATGACGTCACCATAGCGTAGAAGGACAGTGTTGTATATATGCTAGTTATGGGTTCAACTCTTTCAAAGAAAGGTTATAGTTAATTTCACTTTTACACCCGTTTAGATGAAGCAAAATATTACACACTACTTGAAGCAAAAATATATCCAATCATAATATAACATAGGAGAGAAATACCTACATACATACAATACTATACATACCTACAAAATAGGAGAGAAATGTGATGTGATTAATCAATAGTCCCATTACAGTCGTCTTATTAAATAATTATAAAAAAAAACGTGTTATTAAAATTAAAAAAAAAACAAAGTTAACCTTGATATTAGAGTGGTTAAAAGAAATAAACCAACAATAAAAGAAAAGACCCAAACAAAGTAAGGAGACAGTCGTAGTATAATAGATTATATACTAAACAGAAGTGGCAATAGAAAATTTTGACATAGCCGTGTTAAAAACTAAAAACCTACGCACGCATGCTATAAGACTCATTGCGACCTTCATAGTAAGGCTGTATGCGAAAATACTTAAACGTTCACAAAGTTAAGGTTACTACATTATAAATACTAAATAAAAGTTGTCTTATTAAATTACTGTTGCACTTGCTTTCAATATATTCTTGTTGATAATGGGTTCTTTTCCTAGATGGGGATTTGCTATGCATTAAGATTGTCAATTAGTTATTGGAGGAATATACGTACCTAAAGTCATAGTCAAAGCTTTGAGACTAAAAACCGGTCAAGGTTCCGTACCAATTTCAAAATTCTAGGTAAACGAGAAGTACAACTTATAAAAACTGATAAATTAAAATTTTTCGGGTGATTGTAATTGGCTAACAATTTCGCCTTTATTTGTACATACTGGAAGGTTTTACGCCTAGACCTGGTACTTGATAGACATACAGACGGACAACAAACTGAGTGAGTGCTTTCCTTTTGAGGTATCTTTGAGATGAAATAGGACCTTTTTATTTTTGAGATATCGAAAATAGAAAATATTGGAATGTTAATAAAAACTAGACAAAACTAAATAGGTTCATATGTTTCTTATTTACTTTTTTTTTATTTCCTCCTACACGTCTTCAATTGTTTTGATGTAAAAGAAGCAAAATGTAAAAAATAACATCGTAAGTCGAGGAAGGCAAACGAACAATATGTTGTAGATATAACAGAATCAATTTACATTGATAATAATAAAAAATTTCAGCTCTACACTCATTCCCGCATAGCAGAGAGCAGAGAAGGCGGAGAAACTTCGTGTTAAGATTCGCCATTTCCCACTTTTTTTAGACATACACCTCCAATAGTATAGCAAAATACCAGCTACTTGTCAGTCCACTACCAATATACATATTTAATTATAGATTATTGGTATCCTTTGTAAGACGAATTTCACATCACCATAGATTCTACGCATTTGATTCTAGTTTCAACGCGCATGCAAATTACTTTAAGTGTATAATACTAAGTTAAGTTTAAGTGTATAATACTAATATTTTAAGTACCAAACCGCTTATGTGACTAATACTATAAAAAAGTTAATGCCTAAATATAGGTGTATTTATTTTTAGTAGGTACTAGAGCTGAGCTAAAGAATTGATCTCTTGCATACGATTAATAAAAAAAAAAACAAATTAAATTTATAATTTGTAAATTGAATTTGTTATGTGAGGCCGTCATAGTACATTCATATAGTGTCAGATTGTAAACGCCAAGGTTGCAAGTTCGATAACCATTCAATTTTATTTCATCGCTCAGGTAAGAAGAAAGTCAAACGGAGTGTCTTAACACTAAGTTCTCACTACAGCAGTCTTACTCCTGTAAGATGCGGAATTACAACTTGACGTTAAACGTAAATGTGTTAAGTAAGTTATCAATAGAATTATGTTCGTCTACATTATTTAGAAAATAATATACTTTTCATTGGACCATTCATACACACTGTAGTCAAAATTAAGTCATTAATAATTTAACAAAGAAATAGAAACATAAACAAATTGTATTTTTATAATATTTGAAACGAGAACTAACTTGATAAGATTGATTTACATATGTTCATAACTAACATAAGATATGATGTTATCAAGTTCACGAAATAACACGTAATGAAGCATATAAAAATGTAAATAAGTCTACAAAATATATAATATATATACTGTAGATAGTTTATGTTATATTATATAGAGGCCATCCCGACTCAGTGTCTTACTGCTAACGCGATGGTTATAAGCTCCCGCCAGAGAAAATTGATTGAAAACATCGGTCAAGTGCGAGTAGTATTTCTGTTGATTAAATACTTATTTTTATTTTATTTTTAGTATTTTTTGTTATAACGGCAAAGGAAATACAAAATTTGTGAAATTTTCAGCCTTCTAGCTATCACGGCATATGGGACAGACACAGATATTGGAGGCTTAGTAATAGGATCCCGTTTTTACCTTTTAGGTACGGAGCCCTAAAAAGGCACAGAATGGCTTTGAGTTCCACCACTCAACACACAATTTCTCGAATTCGGTTAATAAAAGGATGGTCTTGACACCGCGTTCTCCCCCTCTACTCTACTTTACGGCAAAACGCGTATGTGCTGGTTCTTCATAATTTCACAAATTCCTTAAAATTAATTATCAAATATGCACTTTATGTAGCTCGTTTATCTTCAGTGGACTTAATAGAATTTCGCTCTGTTCCACTACAACTTTTGGCCAATTTACAGACTAGCAGGTTTAGCAGAGCCCAATGACACATGCGTGTGTTAAAGATCTCTATGCCTTCTCTGCCATATGCGTCATAAAGCGTGAAACGTTATCTCAAAATAATTCACTATACTCTTAAAAAAAACAATATCGCTTAGTTTCTTCTCAAAATATTTTGCAATCTGAGCGATCGCTTCCGTAATTAATTAAAATATTTTATTTCATGTTGGTAAAGATGTAAAGGTCCTTATCGCTTTAAGAATTATTTTTATTACCTTATAGGTAGGTATGGTAAATAAAATTTTGTTATAATGTATTCAATATTATATTTTAATTTACATCTATTTATCAAATTTAAATGCCTAAGAGATTTACAATGTAAATCTCTTTTCAATTGATTGTTAAAATAATATTATGTTTTTTTACATGTGTTTTTCTGTCTCAGTTGGGAGTGGAGTGGACACGTTTGTTATTTATATTAAGATTAGAAGGATTAAGCATATTTGTTCTGACACGAGTAAAAAAGTAATTGTTAGCGCCGATTTATGTTGTCATGGTGAAATAAAATGGCGTCGTTCAATTCTTAAGCTCAAAGGAGTTTTGAATTTGATGTCTCTGAATTTTACTTTGGTAGAGTTGGTGTGGCGTTAAGTTCTGCCACTCAATACGAAATTCTTGGTGTGAGGGACAGTCCATCTTAATACTAGTTTCTATACTTTACCTTAATGTTTTCCAATGATTGAAGTGAAACATAAAAAACAAACATAAAATAAAAAAAAACAATTTTTTTTATAACATAACTTATTACACCTTTGCCGACCAGAAGAAGAGCAATCTTGAGATAAGCCACTTCATTCTGCTATTTCTGGCTGCTTATAAACTGTTATTTTCGCAAATGTAACTAGAATACTACCGTTTACAAGCTGACTCCAACTGATAGACTTTTTCATTCGCTTTGAAGACTGGACTGAACGGATTTGGGCGTAGTTAAGTCTACAGTGTCTATTGGCACATAAACGTACTACAGTATTTTTTTTTGGTTTGTGACTTTAATGCTGTTAGCCTTATTGACAGCGACACCGTGTCTGCTTGAGAGGAAACCTCGGGACTCGACCCTCGGCTTGCGGCCGACGAGCGGGCTGGTAACTACAGTACTGGTACTACAGTGTAAATGCATTGCACAAAGGAAAACAATACATCGTTTACATTATTAGCTTGAGAAATAATTTCAAATTAATTTTGAACAGTCACAGTGACGTGAACGTCAAACATAACAAAATGTATAGTATATTCACAATGAAAATTTATAATATATAATGAAAATGTAACAATTACGCATTACTTGACTAAATATCCACATTAGATAAGGCAACGTGGGAAAAAGAAACGCTTTCACCTGACATACGAGTAATTTTTTGCATGCCTGCAGAACAATCGCGTATACAGCTACTAACATAGACTATATAGTTGATATCAAATTATCTCTTATACTTATAAGTATTAGGTAGAAAATGGCATCATATATTAAAAAAAAAAAACAACTGAAATCAATTGTAGTGTTGTTTCTTAGGTAATTTCACTTTTCTCTATTGAATATGGGTTATATATGTACTATATGGGAATATAGGTTTCCAATTCTTTTAAAAGTGAAATAAGTTTTTATATGATATAGTTTAGTTCGTTAGAAATTCATGTGAATATTAAAGCCTGAGAGATACTCGTAGAAATGCTTGACGAGATTGACAGAACGATATCTTCTCGTGAGATAATAATTAGATTACTATCTGGAACTATCGTGACGCAATTGTGGTGTACATAGACGTGGTTTTAAATCTCACTCAAGAAATATTTATTTACAAATAAGTGTTTTTTAATTCCTAATTAGTAAAGCTTAACTCAGTCTAAGAAAATTTAAAGGAGTAAAATGTGATCTGCGACCTGGTCGTTACTTTATATTCAATCGAAAATTCAGCAGTGCTTGCAAAAGTTTATTTCAATAAAAATATTTTCGATTTAAATAATGTTTAAATAAAGTTTAGTTTTGGCTTTACCAACAGTACGCAATATTTTTGACCAGGTGGATCAATCCTAGATTATAGACGAATTTACGAATTATATGTTCTTTCTAATTATTTAAATATTGTGAATAACATCCATTGAGGGAGGTCAAAAACACTTGTATATCATGTATTTCATTTGCCTTTACTCCAAAACAACAGTACTTTCACATCCATATGCTACACAGAAATCTACATTCAAATACTTACAGTTTGCATCTCCTCGTAGTCGACACCGTGGGGTAGCGACTCATTTGTCAACGCCCGCCACATCTTCAGCCCGTCTTTCTTCACCAGACCCTCTTGTTTCCTTAGTACCAACTTGAGTTGTTTTCCGAAAGCTTCGAATTCTATTCTATGTACATCATCTTCCTGGTCTTCCACCGCATGCTCCTTGTCACCGTCACTTACACTATCACTAGAACTTGACACGCTAAATTGCAAATTCACTGTATTATTTAGATCACCAATGATATCAACATCCTTGATATGTTTTCTAGCTTTGATGTACATCTGATCATTAAGAAGCGATGGTGCTGGCTTAGAAAGCTTTTCATGTGGCACCTTTCCGCTGCTGGATGTTTGAGAGTGGGAATTTGATGGGTGTGAAACTGCAATATTCCGCCTAGAAAGGTGGTGCGTGAGATGGACTAAGTGGTATTTTGGTACGTTACTATGGTGCTCTACGTGGAAGACGCTCCGTAGCTCATCTGGTGTCATGTGTTCGTGAATCTGTAACAAGCAAAACATATGTTTTAAAATTATAGTTTCTATAATAGACTGATCATGATATTTTTTTTTTATTTTATCAGATATTGCAATACTAATTATATAAAACAACAGTCTAAACTACTAATTTTTGTTTTATTTTTTATTATTTTTAATTGCTTAAACAAGTTCAATATATTATTTCATTACATCCGCTTCGGTGCGACTTGGTCGAAATGTCATCGATGGACCCGAAAGCCTTGGGTTCGGTCAACAGTACTTGTTGTATGGTGATTAATTGAAAACATGTAGATAATAAATAATCCTTGATATTTTATTAAATAATAAAAGTATATGTAAATTTGTGAATAATGTTATAAGAAACGTACAATATAAATAACGTGAAATGAGATTTCCATTGTTAGGTCAAAGTGTTGTTCTCAAACTTAGAAAAAGAATGATGCTGGTTTATTATACGACATAATATTTTTAAAAATTAAGCGTGTCGTATGCAAAAAAATACTGTGAACCTGAGATTGCGTAAAAAGAAGAATTTATAGTTAAAAATTACCTGATTATTATTAAATGTAAAATTAATAACTAGCTGGGAACAATTTTTTTTAACCATTCGGTATTTTGGAAATTAATTTATTTTAATATCAGCAGCTTTAAAAAAATATTAAGTGTTATTTTTTTGCACAGATAAATAATTTTAGTTTCATAACAGTCATATTCTGGATCACCTTCAGAAAACCTTTTTTAAGTGCAAAAAATGGCTTAATAAAGTTCATCATTGACATTCCTAGCGCCGGAAGTATTTAAGGATGACAAGCTTTAAAAATATAAACTATATTATGTATGCATGAGTAATTATGCTAATATAGTACCAAATATCTTAAACATAAACAATATATTTGCTTGTAAATACCTCCATACAATAAATCAAGCAGTACATCAAATTGTCATATATGTTTAGGAGATTATAGTTCTTATTCCATTTAGCTAATGGCTATAAATGCGTATTATATTTTGTTATTTGTTCTATACATATAGTGTTAGTGGGTGGCCTCGTTAACTGATCTAGTTATTATGTCATTTAACAAGTTTTAGTAGGCATGAAGAAAGCTATTTCACCTCTGTGGGGTATGTTGTAATTATCACTTCCTGATTAGACATTATTTTTTATTCTGTACATTTTTTTTTAATCTCTTGTACCTTGGCAAAACACATTTTTCTCTACTTGCGATATATTTGTAGGATGCAATCAAGATTATCGTGTACAAATGCCTACAGTTGAGCTCTTATAGAGCCAATCAGGGATGATCGTCTTCCAAGAGGGACATGGAAAGATGTCAAGAGGGATGTAAAGCTTTTGCATATTAGAAAGAAAGGAAAATTATGTGTGTAAATTAGTTCCGAAAAAGAATTAACTGTGTAAGTAAGTGAACTTATTTAGTTTACAATATTAGAAATAAAAGTATTATAAATAATGTGCGAGTCTTGTGTGCATTGAAAAAGTAAATGAGGCCAGAAAATATTATCTATTTATAGTGTGAAAGGTTGAGAAACACTGCTCTAGTAATTTATAAATATAAATGAAAAAAAAATATAATAATGATAGCTGATGTAAAAAATTGCTCAAGTTTATTATATTCTATAAAAAGCATCAGATATACCTACTAAGTTACACATACATTTGTTTTAAAATTTGTATCCAAGACTATCTAATAATTTAACGGTTACAAAACACAAGACAAATTAAGTAATAAAAATTAATGAAAATGGTATTAGATATCAATTCTTTTAAATTTTTGATATTGCGATAAGAATAAACAACGGAAGTTAAGAACCAACTAACAAAATTTCTGACAGGAAGTGAACTGGAACTCACCTTTGCCCTTTTTAGATTGCATGCAGCACGATTTTAGTGCATGTTCTTAGCATTCACCTTAGGTCACTTGGTCAAATGATATTAGGGAGCATTAATCATTAGATAACGAACATTTACTTTTACTAGAGTATACTTTTAGGAATATACTAGAATATAGCCAAAATATCAGTCTTATCGCTTTACACCATTGAAACTGCTAATTTCATTTCGATAGTAGCGTAAATTAATATGAAAGAGACGTGTAGAGACCATAGCGCTTGGCTCTCCGTTCTCTCTGGCTGCCCCGTTTTAGAGCGTGAATGTATGAAGTGACCTAAATTAATTATTGATATTGACCTTGCCTTGTATTATTTAGAAACTTACATATGTATTGTATGAAATGATTTGGAGTTATTTCCATGCACACTTAATATATAATATTTATTTTTATTTTATACATAATTTGAGGCCATCGAGGCGCAGTAGTAAATCACGTGACTGTAAACGAGATTGTGGTGGGTATGATTCCCACTCGGAAGTATTAATTATATTATTTTCCTCGCTCCTTAAAAATAACGTGTGAAATAAACTGAAATAATATTTTTTTTAATACATAGGTAGGGATTTTAAGCATTTTTATCATTTGTCAACATGTCAATCTTTGCTCAACTCTGAATTCTAAAGCTTTCTATACACGACCTTCCTTTTCGTGACTAATTTTGAAACTGTACTAAGCCATATCTACTTGTGTCTTGTTCCGAGTCACGCAATCAAATTCCACACTCATTGAACATTTTTTTTATCCATTTCATAATTGTGTTATTTCTTAATAGTATAAGAAAAAGGCTCGTAGGCCTGCTTGCTAAGAAGTCTATCACTTCATAGAAAATAGCCTAAATTTATCTATAATGTTAGATTTTTACCTTGTTTAAATAATTATTTTTATTAGTGGAGTAGACAGAGAGCATCGTTTTCCACCAGAATACAAACATCACATATGTGATAAACATCACAATACAGTACGGCACTTTGTCTTAGAATATGAGAATAAGTAGTTTCCCGTGGGACTGAAGCCGCTAACACCACTTTATTACCGTTAAAATATTATAATTATTTGATGATAATCATTAATGAAAATCATAAAGTATTACATAATTTATAAAACTGCTATAGTTTTATTAAAATGTACACACTTATTATGTACTAAAGTAACCTATACAGTGTTACAAGTATATCGATCTAAGCAAAACACCACCCTTTGTCATTCAAAATAGAGTTCAAAATTATACAAAAATATATATTTAATGCGGCCTTTATAGGTCACAAGTTCCACATTCCCATAAGTGAATGGTGTGTAGAATAGAATTCGCATATAGCTGTATTGTTTTAAGCTGTTGTGAAAGAACAAAGCGTTGTCAGTGTAATAACATGTAATACTGACAAAACTGACGTATTATCTAATTGATCTAAGACAAAAGAAAGTTTGTAAAATGCAATTATAAATAAAATGGTTATAATTAAGTGTGATTTGGGATGGCAGGCAGGGATTGTCTTGAATATATATATATATATATATATATATATATATATATATATATATATATATATATATATATATATTTATAGATTACACATGTATATAAATGTATAGGTAATCGCAAACTGAATAGCTCTTTATATATTGTTTCTTTACATGAGCACCTAAAAATCAAAAAATGAAGGATATGTGACTCTTTTGAATAGTATATTTACATAAAAATATTAGTATTATCATTGCCACAGGAAGGAAGTATATAGAAAGCATTCAGAAGACATTTCTGTAAACAAGAATCGGCGAAAATTAAATTAAAAATATGACAAGCGTCTAATTGTAAATTTGAATTAATTCAATTGAAATTAATTCAATTTCCTTCTCGTGAGAAATGAATTATTTTCATTGTTAAGTTCCACCACACAACATAATGTCTCGAAATGCGGGAAGCAAGTTACAAAGTGTTTTAACTTACTCTTAAAATTACGTCACCACAAAAAGCTTTTAAAGCTAACTGAGCTATATTCTTATTCATTATTTACCTTTTTCTTTTCGACTTATATTAGTATGTAATTCATATTGATACGTACAAATGATACAATGTAAGGTTACTTTTAGAATAATGTATGAACAATAAATTACGTAAGAGCTTTCTTACTTACGAGAATGTCGTAGAGTAATTCTAGTTTAAACGGGAAATTAGATAATCTATACTTTATATTCAATTTGATACGTAATCAGTTGACAGTCAAAGAAATTGCGTGAAATAGGGTTTTTTATGCAATACTAGCTTTTACCTGTGACTTTGTCTCTTGGTAAAATGGAAGCAACTAAGAGTTGTGTACGACCAATGGCGAATTGTCCATATAACACGATTCCTATCGGATTACCTTTTGTAAATCTAAATAAATAAATGGCAAAAAACAATTAACCGTTAACTTATAATAATACATTATTTTTTTATGATATTTTTGTCGCCTGCTTCCTTTTACAAAAATTACAAATTACCTAAACCTTGACCTCTAAATCTAACACTTGAGCTATGTGCGGGAAATAGCGTGAAGTAATTCTTTTAATAGTAATGCATTCAAATATGAGATAGAAAAATATTTTTATTATTTTATAAATAGAGCACTTGCTCTCAACTCAGAACGATATGGGAGAAATGTGTGGAGGTATTATACCTTTGGAAGAAATAATGCTGATAATGATTTGATTTCCAGAAGAATCTATTTCTTTAAGCAGACATAGTGGTTTATACTTGAACTATACAGTTTTAATGCAAATATTTTTTCTATTAAACATAATATCTTTACTTTCAAAATGTAATACTTGAAATATCCATTATTTTTTTTTATTTCTATGGTCAACGCAATTTCTAAAGCAATAGTTTTTAAGAAAGTCTAATAAATTGTAATTAAAGTGTTTTTTAAATTATTATATAAATCGATATAATATTCATGAGTATATCTTAACAACACTATGTAACAAGTATCACTTTAGCTCCCGTGTCCGTGAAACATTCCAGTAAATTGGTATATATTGCCTTGTCTTCAATTGGATTCAGCTAAATTAAAATTATTATATCTTGCTTGTAATATGAACTTTATAATTACATTTCTTTGACACGACCACGTACATTGTGCATAGGGGTCAAAATAGAAAACAATATCTAAGCTAGAAAATTAAAATGACCTTAATTATTTCGCGACAAATCGGAAGTAAACTAAAAACTAAAAAGCATTCACGTAGCGAATATACATTTTTACAGTTACATTTTTGATATAAGGTGTAAATATTTATTTACAACTTCACGCTTTGTCTCACATAAAGCAGGTTTGTCTTCTTACCAGAGCCCGGAAATGAAATAACTTATTCCCCTCAGTGGGAATCGAACCCGCAATGCACTAGTCAGACGCAGTGCCGTTTCACCGCGACAGCCTCAGGTTTGTAAGTTTCATTTCCATATAAAAGCCTTGACGAAAACATGTAACGGTTATAGCATATGTATACCAGAAAGCTGTGCAGTTACTTTTTCCAGTTTTAGTTTGACAAATTGTTCAGCTAAAGAGATCTCTTCTTTTCTTTGCATACTCCGAAAATTATGAGATTGCTTAGAGATAGAAAAATAAATATACGTTTAGATATCATAATCGCTTTAAAAATATTTATATACTATATTTATTATAGATATAAAATGATATGTTAGTATAAATAAATTGAATGAACTTTTAAAATTGTATGCCCGAAATCATGTGCTTGTTTTTAAACGTAAATAACTCGTTGATGTCGATTAAATAGAGGAAATATATTTTTAATTAATAAATTCCGATACACGTGAATAGATTACAGTAATAATTGAAGGCGATAATATCATAAGCCCGGCCTTGGTTTTTCAAATCCGTTGTTTGACGTATTATATATATATATGTATGCATTTATCTACTTACTTATTTAACTAAGTTTACACGGGAGAGCGCTTGGAGGGCTTCTAAAAGTGAGTAATTAGTTAACAGAATCGTAATAAATCAAGAAAATCACTAAATCGTTCTTTTATCAAATTTGACACTAATCTCGGAGTAGAAAAAAGATTATGAATGACGATAAGATTTATTTATATTTAAATAGATTAAATAAAATACTCAAACAAAAAAAGGCCTTTGTTTTAACGAAATGTTAGTAAAATTATTCTTGTTCTGTTGTAATAGTGACAAATTGTCAAATTAGTACATCTCAACGAAATAAATAATAAAGGAATCTAAAATATTTCACATATTTCAGTTATTAATTACCGCAGTCGTATTATTAGATAATACATATCACATAATGGTGTATGTGTCAAGTTCAGCAAAATCAAATAAATGCTCAAAATATATATATAGCGTCACACTGTGTCCAACATATAGCAGGGTACACAGAGGGAACCTAGTGCTTAACACTAGGTTCCCTCCCGTTCCTCACTTTCCATTTTTGAAGAAATTGCGTGTTAATAAAAATTTGAGGAGGGAAATGAAGCATAAGAATTATCCATTCTCCCTCAGCGGGAATCGAACCCACAACCGTCGCGTTTTCAGTTAGAATCTTAAAATATCATAATTTTCAAATAAATGTTATATTGCTAATTCAATGAGTTTTTTCACACAAACCCTGTAATTGGAACGTCCGCCATTCCTATAACCTTGAATGTTACAAAACTTTTACATCACAAATTTGATAGTGTCTTGATTTCATTTTTATTATTATCTGTATTCTAAGTTCTAACATACATATGTAAGAACGTACATTAGGTGACTCAAACGTTACGATATACAGCATCGTATATGATTATTTTCTTTATTATAAAAAAAGTATATATACTCGTATATAAAATACAAATATTTTCATATTTGATTTTTTTATATATAATTTTATATACAAAAATTTGAAACGATAGACTTATTAATATGCCTAATGCCACTACCGCGGTTAGAAATATCACATTTAAATTGAGCTTAACATTATTAAAACGTGTCCAAAGTATAATATTACTATAAATCATAAGTTATTGTATTATTAGGCTGCGGAGCATTACATCTTTGCTCGTTTGACAGCAACTGGCACGATAGCTGACACTCGATGTGCCTCCATCTTAAGTTGGCCGCCATCTTGTGACCTTGCTCCAGAAACGCACCGGTTTTGTAATGCGTTGGTGGGAAAATTCGTTCATCTATCGATTATTACGATATCTATAGTATTTATGATAGTTGTGGACTAATATGAATACAATCATGCAATAACATCTTATCTTTAGCTATTATTGTGAGAGGTGACATGTTTCAGCAAATCAATAAATTATTATAGAACTTTAAATAATAGATTAAAAATTAGAATACTATTGTAGTACTGTAGTGACGTATATATAGAGCCAAGAAAACTGACTGGATTAGTTTGAAAATAACGGATTTCCAGTAGATAGCAAATTTTAAAATTGATTAAAATTAGGCTAACACTAGAAAGAAAGAGTTAGAAATATAAACCCATAAATAAATAAAAACTCTAGTAATTAACATTTAATTTATAATATTTTACGATAAGCGCAGTAGTAAAAACTATTTATTGACTGATTGCTCAAGTATAACCATATCAGAGTCTCAATAGATTACAAAAAAGTCGTACGCCGGATATTCACTCGCTGAGTAGTAAGAAGAAGTTGTTAAATACTACCTTATGTAGAGCTGGAGCTACATACAGCTTAGATCTATTTGTGTTAATATCCGCTAATTACATTTTTGTTATGTATCTACAACGGTGTCTTATATGGGAATGATTATAAAGCGTGGATTTTTTTTTTTGGGTAAGCTTTTGGATTAATCAATTTATTAATCAATTTTAACAGTCCTCTTTTTTGGCTTTTTCTACAAATGTATTTTATTTAAATTTTAAACCCAAATTATGAACAGTCACTGAGCGTACATATAACAATATGATATGCCATGATAACAAGGTTTCCAGTTTATTTTCCAATTTAATCCCTATATTTTTAGAAAATGTTAGTTTGATTAAGAGTGAAATGAGATACTTACTTAGATACTTACATATTAAGATATATACTCGTATACATAGTTACTTATGTTACAAATATCGATATAATATCGTTACATATACAAAATTTTATATTGAAGTATATATATATACGTCTTTAAGTAAAATATCAATGAGCTTTAGTTTTAATATATCGACAAAAACGTCATTAGCAAAGTATAATTTTTGCATGCCAGTAATAACATTATTTATTAAATAGGCAAAATTGTAAATAAAGAATATTTTTATATATTCTTTACAGTATTACGCCGTAGTAGGGACCTATGCCCTTTATAGTTATAGGCTTGTATCCTTTTCAAGGCTATGATTATATCTAAATTATTTTATTTTCCTTAGTATAATTAATTTCTCGCGCAGTAGTAGTTACGACGATTCCGTAGATTCCGTCCTTACTTCATGATTGTAGGTATTACACTGACGAAATATTTTTTTTAATATTTAAGTATTTATTGTTAAAGCGGCAACGGAATTACATGATTTGTGAAAATTTCAGCTTTCTAGCTATCACGGTTCATGACATACAGCCTGGTGACAGACAGACAGACAGACAGACGGACAGAGAGACAGACAGTGGAGGCTTAGTAATAATTAGATAGAAATAGTGGCCTGTTTTTAATTTTTAGATACGGAAGCCTAAAAGGACAAAGCATGGTGTTGGTAAAAATTTACAGTGTTATCTGAAAGATACTAAATAGGCATCTATATTTTAATAAAATATCGTTTGAACTTCAGTTAAGTGCAGTTAAGTGCATCGACACAAAATATTGCATTAGTGTTGGAATGTTAAACAAAGTGCAATATTTGCACGCCAGTAACGGTTCACGTGTTTTTAAGTATTTTTCATATTCTTGATAATATTTTTTATTATTACATTTTTATGCTGTTATATTTTAGGTCATTGTTTTTATGGTTTCAATATAATAATAGTTAAAAACTATTTTAGCAGCACTAAATGTAACAGCAACACTAGTAATGAAATATAACATTTAATTTCTATAATTATAAGATTTGAGGGATCTTGGATATGAAAAATTCAAATTTTATAATATTATTTCACTAAATACAATAGCTTTCTCTAAAATATTAAAAAAAAACCGTTACAAAAAAATTATTACGTACAAATTGTTTTATTCAATTATTAACAATACATGGCGACTTTCAATTGTTACGATACCTAATTGACATTTTTATTAAGCTTTGATCTCGAGACACGTTATTTATGCAGATAAAAAATTTATCATTATATTTATCTCGAATATTTTAAAGTTACATATTATATATTAGTTATATACTTTGTTGTGTTGTTAATGGCGTAAAAGGAAGTGAAAGAGATCCTTGTAGGAGAATTCTCCGCTTTCCACTTTCTGTTCAAATCGGGACAATACCTGTTATATAGCTCTAAACTATTTTAGACAGATAGATTCCAACTGCAACATCAATATTATTTACCTATTTTTTAACTGTATTATTAATTGTTAAGTAAGATGTCTATGATGTTATATATATTTTACAAAAAAACTACAAATTCGTTCGAAAATATATAAACACAGTCTTGACGGTTTTGACTTGTTTTATAAAAAGATTTTTGTTTCCTCAATGTGTATTGTAGTATAATAATTCGGAGTTTCGCAGTGTATTGTAATAATTCTGAATATTTTTAAATAATACATGCTTTTTTTTTATATATATTATGTTTAATTATCTGTATTTGTATTTACTAGAGCCATAGCAACGTGTATGTCAATTTACAAAAGATATATTGTTAGATATATGATAGTGTGTGTAATCTTTTATTTATTGATTTAATGTACTTTATAAGCATTATTATTGAAAAATATTAGCGTTCTGCACTTCTACACATAAAATAGGTATAAGTATGCCTAATTTGATGTTCCTCCGTTTGCGCAATTTTCGTAAAAAGGAATCCAAAGTATTTGCTTCACGTATTAATATATAGATATAAAATTATTCATTAATATTTCTATAAAGCTTAGATATAAATGTTTTGTAAGACTTTTAACACTTATTCGCAGCAAGAAAAATTACTACCTACCTAACGTCTACGTACCTAATGTTGTATTGTAAAATCTGTATAGGACGAATCGTTTGAATTCGAATTTACAAAATGCCTTATAGCGAATATTTAAAGACTATAATTATTTTAAAACACATTTATTGTTACTTGAGAACAGTATTTTTATTGTTATAGAACGTTCACTTTGTAACTGGCGATAATTTCGTTTCATTACCGTCAATTTGAACTTAAAATTGAAAGTAGCTAAAAGATGGCCTTCGATACGTTTTAAAAGTTTAAATTGGATATTTGCCACGTATTTAGATATATCGTAAAATACAACCCACAAAGTAATTTAAGTTTATTGAATACATATTGTTAATTTAATATTTACCAACGTTCTTCACCTATTTTATAGTCTAGTAAATTACTTACTTAATATGCACTTGTCTGTTTTTTGGCTTAACAATTTCTCATGTAAATAACAAGAGAAAAAATTAACTATATTCTCCGCTATCGAATTCGAGCCACTGTGTGTTGCCTGATAGAACGCCGCCATTTGTTTTACAAAAGCTAAGAAATTTGCATTTGCAGTCGGAGTCTCTTCTACTTCTTGTAGCACTACAATGGCCTAACTATATCTGTGTTTAAATATCACCTTATGAACATGTGGCAATATCTTTAAAGTTTATTAAGACGTTTTATTAATACACAATACACCATAGAAAGTGATTATGTAAATCGACAGACGGTCTTCCGGTTCAAATGTCAAAAATAATGTGATATGCAATCGAAAATGTAATGATTAAGCGTTATTTATAACTGACGTCTTACTTTTAACAATAATTTTAATATTTAAGCTTGTGAAAACATAAAAAGCTTATTGAAACGATTGTATAAAAAAGACATCGAAGGATCAATAAGCAAGGTTACTATGAACGCTGGGCTGCCATTAGTCATTTATACCTTAGGTAATTTTTTTGGAACCCCTTGCTAAAAACCAATTATACTAAAGGCTTGAACGGTGATCAAAATAGCTTTCTCATTCTGAATACATACTGAACATTAGATCAAGCCAGCTTTCTCAAAAAGCCTGGCCATGAAACATTTGCTTCCCACCTGGCAGTGCTTTCAAATCGGACCCCGCGGGAGTTGTATGGAGACGAGTGTTGCCATGACGCCGCTAAAACAGTTATCAGTTTGATATATGCAAAGCATCTTTGAAATTGCATAGTATTTGAGTATAGCTTTATATTAAGGCTTCCCACATGTGCCAAATTTTGTAAGTATTTGTATAATTTATGTTATACTAAGATGATGTTTTTGTCTATATTCCAAATTAGGGAACATTTAAATTTATATTAAAATCGGTTTAGTAGTTTTTGTGATAGCAGTATCCACGCATTTCTGGAGGGGGCACATTTAAAATATATATAAATATATACAGGAAATTGGATTAATTATTTGAAATATTTTTATTAATTACGTTGAGCGTTACCTTCTCAACCCCTAAATATTTAAAAAATACTTTATTCCATTTTTATTTTACTAAAGAAAAGCAATTAATAACGCCTAGCCCGGTCACCCATCCATCAACCACTTAACCTAAATCACCTTTACTCGATCTAGTTCAACATAAGTTAATGTAACGTAAACTCCAATATATATATAAAAATTTCCCACAACCGGATAATTGCACAACGATGAAGGCGGATTACGTGACGTCACGACTCCAGTGAAACCGAAAGTATTGAGTGTGTAGAGAATGAAAGTACGTACTGTAAGCCGCACCAGTCTTAGACCACTAACACACATTCGATGATATAACAATAATAGAACACGTATAAGTTTTGCGATATATTTTAATAATATTTACTACTTTAGGACCAACTGGTCCTATAAAAATTTACGATTACCGTATTCTTTCCGTTCCGTGGGGATACGTCATAGGTAATATTTGTTATCGTCTTATATTTAATAAAAAGCAAATAGCACGTGTTTTCTTTGACGATAATACCGATTTAGATATATAGCTACTTGACAACGTACACATAGTTAAATCATATTTTTATATAAAAGATGTGCATATTATGTCGCCTACGCGAGCAGGAAGTAAGCTCAGTATTTATTATATTCTGCGTTATTTACAAGTTAATACCAAGATATTAATAAATCTATAATGAAGTAGGAAGTGCTTCAACACAACTTGCGTTTTAACACAACAATAAAAATATGACAACATTGCTGTGATCGTTTTTCGTATTTATCTAAAATAATAATCGTGGAACAACACATCTGCTTGTAAATTAAACATAAATAAATTGATATCGATATAATGCAATTGGTAGATGGATTACCTCCCACTATGGGTATATATTTACAAGCATTCCCAATATGGGTTCAATTTTCCAAATTAAAAAAAAATATACTATAAAAAATACTTGAAGTAAACATAACAATTTGAACGCAGCGGTTTGAACAAATTTTTATATGTTTTCTTTAAGTATTTTTTCTATCCCTAGTGTGGATTAATACTTTAAAAACATCAAAATAATTATACTATAGTTCCCTTTGTTTGGTTAGACTAATTTGTTTGGTTAATCTAACTAACACTTTAGGTGCTGCTTAAATACACAATGACAACGTGATTCCCCGTGACATGTATCATTATACTGTCTATTTCGAAAAGACCAAAGTTTTAAACTGGGCAAGCAAATATAAATACTTTTATGAAAATATGATGCATGCATACTGAACATTGAATCAAGCTAGCTTTTCCAAAGAGCCTGACCATGAAATATTTGCTTCCAGCCAGGCTGTACCCTTGAATCGAACCCCACGGGAGTTGTATGGAGACTAGTGCTGCCGTGACACCGATAAATCAGTTATCAGTTATCAGTCAGTCAGACACGGTACAAAACATGGTACAATTAAATTGATTGATTATGTCAAATTGGTTAAGAAGAAATAGTGTTAAATTGTGTGAAAGTAATGTTTTTAAATATTCATGGACAACATCTGAGTTTAATTTACTTAAAGTGATTTGCAATTTAAATATTAAAAAAAAATATCTGGTGTTTAAACTTAATTAAATAAATTAGACATGACACAGTGACATGCAATGGAGCTTACTAAAAAACAATTTCATCCCATTAATCATTCATACGTCAATAAATAATTAAATATTAAAGTTTTGATAACTGTTACAAAAGCTTAACAACCAAAGGTCACGGCTCCGATCGTGACGAAACGAACAGACGGACTGTATGAGTAGTACAATACAGAAATTACAACCGGACTTCCGAATACTAAATAAGGGTCGATGTTTAATCTTGGATAACTTGTTTTGTTTTCCATTTATAGATTCAGAATTTTACTTGATTGACATATGAGAGTGATGGGTTTAAATGCATGTACCTATGTGTTTAACTATAAACTTCAACTGTTCTGCTACCCTCAAGTTTTGGTAATACTTATATTTTTATTATAGATGGTTGTCAATCTTGTTAACACAAGATACAGCACTTAAAGTCAGAAAAAGCATTTAAAGTCACTCAAAGCATTTAACATTCAATATATCATTAGATTTTGCCAACCCACCGCGTAGTCTTGCGCACTATGCGGTGGGTTGGCATATATAAAATTAAAAATTAATATGACATCTCATGAGATTAGATATTCATGTTAATTTTATGAATACAAAACAAATAATTTATAAATTGATAACCAATTAAAATCAAATATTATTTATCTATATCTTGAAAAATAGTTAAATTAATAGGCAATCTGTGCAAATACATAATTTGTGCAATTTGTGACGCAATCCAATATGGCGGTCTCGGAAGCGGGAAGGAACGTTATGTCACTGTTGTTGCGTGACCGAAGTAAGGGAGAACGCCTATTCAAGATAATTTCTAGACCACGAGAACCTGATATAAGTGCTTATGAAGAAGTCGTGCTTAAAAAAATACATAAATAAATTAAATATAACGCATTCGTATTTATTTTATGATTAAAAATACTAATGTTCCTTATAATATAAGGATGTGCGTATATCTTCGTCTTTTTAAAAAAGGTTAATATTCAAAATAATTAAAAGCTTCATAAACATATATAATATATTAATATTTTTCGGTTTAAAAATTTTGACGTATGTTTAAAGCAAATAACTACAGCGAAAACATAATATGCGGTCGTTTGTATAATAACTTCGCTTGTATACTATATTAAGACATACCGTATTCTTTTATTATTAAATAACAGATTTAAATTCAAAATTCCCGCCTTGTTTGTACATACACAATAAAAACCATATTCCAATTATAATTTAACTCCTTGCAGCTAGCTAATTTATTTGTTGTGTCTCGTCTCTTACACGAATAACAGTTCAATGTATAATATATTGTTATAGCCCATCCGGGTTTTTAAAATGTCAATTGAAGATACAGGATAACAAAACATTACTGAACATTTCGTATATATTTTTTTTGTATATTTCACTTTTTATTATAAATCTTATAAACAAGTCTTCAAATATTTCTTTGTATAAGCTGAATCATGGATTTAAATTCAGCTTAATACTAATTTTAATGATCGAGTATCAAGCTTCTCCCTCTGTAGTAGTACAAGGCAGAAAGAACCTAGTGTTAAATCACTTCGTTCTCCGCTCTACGCTTTATGGAGATAAAATGCCAATGCGCCCTGCATTAGATATTTATTTATTATATTGTGTTATCTATATACATAGGGCCATCGTGGCGCAGTGGCACAGGGTGTGACTGTAAATTCGACGGTTGTGGGGTGATTCTTAATTGAGGAAATTGAATTATTTTTTATTTCCCTCACTCTGGTAAAGACAAAGAGCAGCGTTGAGTTCCGCCATGCAACATTCAATTTATCGTAAGATGGAAAGTGGTTAACAGAGTTTTTTACCACTATGTTCGAAGCCTACCCTGCTATATGCGTGAAGCAAGCCAAAAGTAGTGTAATTTGAATACAATATTTATTGTACGATTTACAAATATTTTTTCACATAAAACGTTTTGTGAACTTAACTTGTTGTCATGTCGAATGTCGTTCAGATGATTCTGCCTCAAATTATTACTTCCGACCGAATTTCGTAATGAGATCTTGAAGAAATTTAAGTAACGGCACAAGACTGTGATTGCTCTTACAATGTATCAGGTAATATTTTGCTGGATGTAAGCAGAATTATATTTTATATGTGAATATATTAAACAATTTTTTTATTAATTTAATTTTGAGTACTTTATATTATCCAATTTCATACAATATTTCGCTAGATTAGAGAGACTAGAGAAATATCTATAGTTAAAACAAATTTATGAACCATTATTAATTAGCATATAATCAAAATTAAGCTAAACAAATTGAAAACTGAAAATCTTAATAATTTTTATCAGCATTATGCCGAGAGAACCTAGTGTAGAGACAATCTGTTTCCCATTTTCCAGCCAATTTACGAGAAATTATGTGTTGATTGGCGGAAATCTGAGAATTTTCATTAAACTAGCAGGAATCAAACTGTGTATCATCGTCGTGTTTATAGTCAGAATGTCTCACTGCTCCAATATGGCCTCAAATGATACAAGACAAATTTTAATCACTTTGCTGTATATTTTCGTTATGAATGATAATAAATTCTTTATCTGTTGTCTCTACCTACACCGCTCGCCCTTTACCTAGTGACACAGATAAAGGTGTAAAACACATGTCCTATACAATAACGACGGCTAGTCACGCTGACTAAATACTATTGTGAATGCACAATCGCCTTTAGTTTAAAGCCTCGTGTCAAGAGCTGTCTCTCGCTTACTTATATTGCGACAATTTGAAATTTGTGAATTACGTTACTACAGTAGTAGCTTATAAGCTAAATTACGTTTTGAATTATTTTCTAAATTATATCTCTGTCTTTTTATATCTCAAAACTAAATTAATGTAATTTTAAGATAAATTAAAATTAGAATAAGATTATTTTGGTTCAAATTTAGAATAAGATTAAAATATCTTCTTTACTTCTTCTACATCTTCTTTACATCTTCTTGTTTAGACGAGTAAGAATGAAAAAATCTGTTAGACTATATTTAATTTTTATATTTTTAAAATTATTTTTGTCACAAAATTAGGGTGACTAACCTAACTTGAATACATTGACTGGTAATAAATCAAATAAGAATGACTTTATATACAAATATTTTATATATACACTTTTATACCTTATACATATTTTACATTACATGCGAACGCATAGCAGTGACAGGCACTGACATTGGGTGTGAACAGCTTGTATGTGAAACGAATGTTAATTTACACTAACCGTTTATAAACCGTTGAGTTCCTTTAAATTGATTTAGTAAACCTCATTTATATATATATATATATATATATATATATATATATATATATATATATATATATATATATATATATATATATATATATATATATATACCCTTTATCATTGCGATTTTGATAAATTGTTGATAAATATAACATTTATTGAGTAATCACATATATTAATACTTCTTATATATTTTATAACAAATTATCAAATTATCATAATACATGATGACCATAATTTACAACGAAATGAATTAACAGCATTAATTAAATATATTTGAACAGATAATATCACACAATTTACGTTGATTAGGCTGTAAACTTTTAACTCATGGCCATGTAAGCATATAAAAGAAAGTTATTGACAGTTTTGACAAGTTCACGCAGATACGGAAACGGGAAGTGTATTGTTTGATTTTGTTCCCGTTATTTGTGTCAGGGTTGAGTTTTATCAGTTTCTGCTCAGGCGAGTCCAAGAGCCAAGGTGAGACAAAGATCTGTTATACACACGTCAGTTAAAACAATGCATTTATGTATGTATCTAATGGGCATATTGTGCTTGAGATTTATTCATATATGTATTATGTAAGGTTGTATGAACATTGCAAATAAATTATTGTTTACATATATTTCATAATATTTTGAAAATTAATATATAAATTACTATAAAAAAAGGTGAAAATGAAATTTTCAAAGATAATTTTGTACTACATATATTGTTTACATGCTTCATACGAATACAACTGTGTTATATTAAAAATAAACAAACACAAATTAAATGCAGTAAAGCATATTAAATTCCGTCGGATATATTTGTATTTTTATTTCCCCCGTCACGATTTTGCACCTCATTGTGAAAAAAGTATACGTAGTCAAATATAAAAAAAAACAGGTCTTTGCCCTTTCGTTATTTTCCATGGACATTCGAAAGGATCCGTCACTGTAGTCAACGACCAGCTTAAAAAGACCTCTTGAAATATGCACAATTTTGTTTAACGTGCTATTGTATTGTTGTTATGCATATTATATTGGGATATCTGGCTGACTTATATTCAAATCGATTATGGGTTCAAATTCTAATACTTAAAATGGTTATATATAGAAAAAAATTGTCGTCCAGCAATAAAATTTATTAAGGCTTAAGGCAGAAACGGATGAGCGTAGTAATTAATCAATATTATTTGATCTCTCTCAACTCTCCTTTTTTTTTATAAATACTCAAAATTTTGGGAAATATGTGAAGGAGAAAAGAGAATATGATAATTAAGTATATTGTTTGATTTTGATGTATGGCTCAAGTTGCAATGGCGGTTCGTATTGGTTCGGTTTTTCTTTTTTTTTTAGCTTCTACAATATGAAATATAAATACATGTGTCTCATTTAACATTCACATCTAAACCAGTCTTTTGAATATTATCTTTATTTAAAAGATTTTTTGATAATTTTCACAGGACCGATGCATGGTAGTGGAGATCCTAGGAGGAGACTAGTCTAGCAGTCGATGAAGTCTGGAATCCTTTCCAGCCTTATTATATTTTTTATTTTATTTCTTGCAATATAATATATGACATTTATAATGTTTATTTAAAATGCATAATACCCTTATGATAAATATCAATAGTAGATTTTTTAAAATATTTATTATGTCATTCTTGTGACATATAAATTTTTTTTTTTAGCTTCATCCTGTATCCCGCTACAATGGGGACTAAGTGTTAAGACGCCCCGCTCGCGACCGCCACTTTCTTTTCAATTTTCGAGTGGCGGAACTCAATTGTGTGTTTGAAATATGTCTACCAAGGAGGGAAAATAATAATAATTCATTCCGCAATCCTGAATAAGGATCGAACTATCTCACTTACAGTCAGACTCAGTACCACTGGACCACGAGAAATCGACAATCCGACCGAGGCTTTAATTTAATTTGAATTATATTACGACTGCCTTTATTCTGCTAAAGGCAAAATTCACTTAAAGATTAAAAACATCTTCATATATTTCAATAATAACCCTCAATTTAGCAGCTTAATAAATATTGGTCGTTAAATGTTTTCTTCTAAAGAGAATACATCCTGTTGATGTAAGCCGACAACTTTCTTATGGACAGGATATCACTTGACATATAACTTTGTCCATAGCTCTCTTAAATATATACATAATTATATGTATGTATATGACTTGACATGATGCCCTTTTTCTTTTTTTAACTACAGCTTTTAATAGAATATGAATCTAGAAACTAGTGTCTTTGCAGTTCGTTCTCCGCCTTCGCGTTCCCCTATTGCGTTTTACGTGGAGAAAGTCAACGCAGCAGAACGACGATATAAAACTAAATCATTCCAGGAGTCAAATTCAAATAATTTTATTCAAAATATGAATATATAAGCATTTTTTAACATCAAATAATATACCACCAGTTTACCAAAATTAATGCCTAAAAAAAAAGTTAGTGAACAAATCACTAACTTTTTTTTTTTGGGAATCGAACACAAACATTAACGTTAAATTAATTACGTTACGTTAACGGATAAAGGCAAACAACACATCCATATAATGCGAATAAAGTCATTTATTGCTTCTTCTTTGGTTAAGTTTGGACCTTAATGTCAATTACTTTCAAAAACATTGATATTTGGATCAATTTTGTTAAAAAATTTATTGAAATTCGTCATTTTACACCTTTAAGTATATCGAGAGTAGGTCATTTACTCCGGAAGACATAAGATCAAATTACAACCTCAAATTACCTACTACCACATACATGTATGCACCTTCGGGATATATATAAGTGTATGTGTCATTGTTCGTGTACACACTATCGCAACGACGGTGGAATAATTTGACAAATTATGGCCTTGACTGTAAATGCGATAATTGTGGGTTCAATTCCTATTTAAAAGAATCAATTATTTACATTTACGTGTTTGACAATGCGCGGTATAAGATCCGTTAAAGTGGAAGGAAACCAGGGAATGGCACTCCGACAAGACATTTCTTGAAGCATAACAGCATTATTATTATAGTAAAAGCGTTTACACTTCAAATAAAAATAAAACAATTAGCTATTAACGTCATTGCTATGCAGCCAACGTGCAGTACAGCCACTTTTAAAATACCGAATCGATGGTGAATGACAAACATCTAATCCAGTCCAAGAGCAAATCCGAAGGTTTCCAATGAAATGAAATAGGTTTGCGTAATTATTGACTGTAGCTGTGCTTTGTCATAATCTGTGTAATATATTGTACTAGACTATCAAGATATATATTATATATTAATAGCGTAAGCTGATTTTTGTCCCAGTGATTATGGCTACACATACAAAATCAGCTATGGTCTCATTTTGAAGAGCTGCAGCCGTACTTGCGCTGAAATATAAAGAGGATTCTTGGCTGTAATTGTTACAAATAATTAATTTCAAAGAGCGGAAAAATGTTACTGGCCGCTGGTAAAAATATTCATATTAAAACGTGCGAACTAAAAACGACTAAAACTACGACATAAAAATTTGTTGAACGCGAAGTTTTATAGGTATTGAGAGTCGTAGGCGCAGTGGAACACCGGGAAATTTATTATTGTCAGTTAATCTGGGAAGAATTTAAAGCGACGTAGATTTCGTTACCGAAAACGCAATTCGGGAGTTCCTACAATATTAGACATATATACGAAATAAATTTCTGGATTTTTTAAAATAATATATCATACGTAATATAACGCATATTATAAAACAACACCAGCCCCAATATTTAATTCCTTGAGTAAAAAAAATATTTAACGCTTATATTCAATATGGCACAATATTTAATTTCATTTATTCTACATTCAGTACCTATATTTTCCTGAAAAATGTGTCACAAATGCGGAAAAAGTTACAAAGTAATAAGAATATTCTGTTCTGTTCTGTTCTACGTTCTTTACCATAAAATATTTTGGCGTTGGCATTGATTTTTTGCCGTATAATTATTATTATATTAAATAAGGAAATCACGATATGGCAACACTTATAAAACTCCATTAATTTATAGAATTACATAGTTTCTATGCACGCTTGACACGAATCTGAGGAAACACTCAAGTAACACGTTTCGCTCCAATTCATAGTTTATTAATACGCAACTTCAAGTTACGAACTCACATTTGCTGATGTAAATATGTAAACAATATATATATATATATATATATATATATATATATATATATATATATATATATATATATACGTTTTGTTGGTCTTTATTATATAATGTTAAAAGTTTCGTACAATAAAATACTGTACATGCTGTCAAATTTACCTCAGACAGTTATTTCCTTTCTGCCGTATATAAAAACCGCCTATTAAAGCTAATTATTAAATAGAAAAAGACAAAGAAGAAGACAATAAAAAGGATTGTTTTATTATAATTATACATTTTCTAAACATATAATTTTAATATATATTTTATTATGTTTATATGTAATTTTTTGATATATAGACATACTATATATCAAAAAAATACATATAAACAAATATATCTAATAAAATTTTTAACCTTTGGACATCTGACCCAATTAAGTATCGATTATGTATGTTGTTGTTATGTTGATCGATATCAATCTGTTAATTGACCCGAGTATCATAAATTATGTAATTGTTGCCAATATTGTATAAGTTTTAATCTAATAGTTGCTATTTTAAGGCTAAATCGATAATTATACATAATATCATAATATATATAAATATATACAATATACATGTATAAGTTTTTCATAGCATTGAATTTTTTTTATAATGCATGTATATTATGTTTTAGTAGTTCAAGTCCAAAAGTCGTTTAATATCGTTTTGAATAATTATCAATGGATATAAGTTTTTACCCACAACTTAAAGAGAAAATAGCAAGCACAAGCAGACAGAACCTAGTGTCAAGATGACCTAGAGACATTGTTAGTTGAGTGGCGGAACTTTTATCTATACAAGAACGGCGAAATTATCTTCATTCCCCCCAGTGGGCATTGAACGCCCAACTATCCATTTTACAGTCATTGTCCCTTGGCACCACGTTGCATATGCTTATTCAAATATACAAATACAAATACCGAGTGTATAACAATTTCAGTAAAAGTTAAATGTCACGGATATGTACCATTTAGGTCAAATTAGACACAGTGTAGTGTGTAACAGTGACTGGTGCTACTTATAATAATCCAAGGATTTGTGAAACAGCAAAAAATGCTGTAAGTAAATATTTAAATAACTAGTTTTTTACTGCTTTAAGCAAAATGAGCATGCAATTTTATAAACAAGGGAAATACCGCTTATAGCACCCTACAGAGACGTTAACAACAAAAATGAATTGTAAAAGGGGTATAAGAATTCCGACGTAGCTTAGATAAGAATGTATGTATGGCTCAATTGGCTAGAGCGCTTTGACAATTTTCAACAGGCGCGTCTAATTTTTTTATATATATTTTTGAATTGTTTCATAGTTGGCTAGTATTTCTGTCTATAGAGTTTTATGGTACAATTCTCACTCCAATTCCGTTTTCCCGAACAGATTTGATAAAGCGAGGCGATGAGATGTGCCCATATTTCTTTATTTTTCTTTCTGTTTATCCCTTCTGTAACAAATGAAGGACGATAGAACATAGTGTTAAGACACTAAGTTCTCCGTTTTCCGACTATATTACGTGTCAAGTAGTGGCACTTAACTACTCTATTAATATTTTGATATGCGAGCAAGTTATTTGTGACCTCACAGTTCCGATATATTCTTTGGCTGTGTGGGAGAGTAATAAGTTAAGTTAATATTATGTTATATTTTTATTACGTCTTAAGTGTTATTCCATACAAAGGAAATATTTTTGAAAATATGTATAATATTTTCAGTGTTACTACTTACTACTGAAACAACTACTCAAAAAGAAAATAATATTAATACTTAAATTAATATGAAAGCACTAGAAAAAGTTAAGAATTATCGGGCTTAGCAAACTTCTGGTGGATTTCATTTTGTAATTTTCAATTTAAAGTTATAATAAAAAATTTACCTTGTGACTGACTGACTATCACCGAATAATTCTAAAATAAATTGTCTGTGACCGCAAATCTATCATTATCTTCTCTCGGCCTTATCGCAAGGGCAGGCAAGAGCAGTGGTGCGCGACGTAAACCTAAGTAGAGCCGGGTCAGGGTTCAAATTTGTTTTAAAGTAATACATTTAATCAATAAAGCAGTTACTTAACATGAATTTACAATGGTCTATCAAACTAAGATTTTGCTTCTATACGGTTTTAACTATTTATGAACTAGTGTTACTGTCGAGACACTCCGTTTTCCATTTTTCTACATCTAACAAAATAGAGAGACAAAAAATGTTTCCCCCAATGTGGAATCGAACTCACACCCAACGCGTTTAACGTCAGACGCTGCCCCTGTGCGCCACATCGCCCTTACTAATTGAATTAGTGCACATAATGAAAAATGGACGTTACGTAATTGATATTACTCAATATTATATTTCAAAATAAGTAGGTCTCGACCTATGAAATGTAGAATTAATTTGAGATAACTATTGGCTTGTAACACAATAGCTTATATATGATCTAGTTAATAAGCATTCATGACTTGGTTATTATAGATGTATTCAATTTTTAAATTTAATTTAAAAACGTACAGTGTTTTATTTCGCAATGACCTTAACAAAGTACTTAGTTTAATTTTGAAAACTATTATATTTCGCTTTAATTTCTTATCTAGAATATGCAAATATATCTACACTCATTGGTATATATATGATTGTAACTAATCTTTATAGTACATAGCATAGTGTCGAAAAAAAATTGTAGGTACTTAGTGTCAAAATATGTCACTTTCCGCTTCCAACCCGAATTCGAGATAATACGTGTTTTGAGTGACAATTAGTCTTACCAGCGCGAGGAAACTAAAATAATTCATTCCCCTGTGTGGGAATCGAACTTACAGCCATCGCGTTTACAGTCAGACTCTATCCCACTGTGCTATAATTACTTTGGATATTTGGATATTGGCTCTCAAATAATTATGATTATATTTCTAATATTCATGCACCTTTCGCTGCATAAGAAGTAAATAGAGAGACTTAACTCTTGTTAAATACAACAGAACACAGAAACTGACTTCAAAAAAAGAAAGATTATGTATGTAATAATATTAGAATGGGACAGTAATTGAATAAAATGATTTATTTGGGTCTCCAAGTACGAATACTAAATGTCATATCAATCCACAAACTAAAAGTCATATGAATCTCGATAATCGATCTCAAAAAGATTATCGGTGTGTATACAGAATCAGGTCCACATCCACTTATGATTTTAATCTTTGACAAGAAATCATATAGGTATTTTATTATAATATTTTCTTTTTTTCAATTGACAGATATTTGAGGACGGTTTAGTTTATTTTAAAACACACGATGTCGATATTACGAAAATGTTGTATGGGACGGGATGGTATGTATATGTATAGTATATATCCTTCAAAGAAAATGTTAAAATTCCGTTGACACTTTTCAAGCTGATTTCTTCGTAAATGCAACTATTCTAGCATTTTTATTTAAGAATCTCAAGTATCAAGCATAGACACGACTCCCAAAAACGCATTTTAAGCAAATCATATTTCTAATAATTAACATATACATATATGCATAACTATTAAAACATCCAGAATGACATATAATTTATATATCTTTCCTTATAGCTGAAACAGCAAATGATATAATATAAAAGGAAACACGTCAACTTCTCAGAACAACCAGGATGTGAAATTGCCCAATTATTTTTCTGCATAAAATTTGCGGTTTTGTTCTTGAAATATGTGACCATAAAAATTATTGATGATATGCCTATTATAGTACATGATTTCTTAATAAGTATTTATATAATTTCTCGTAAATACATTTCACAATATCTTCGATTTCTTTACATACTAGTTTAGCGACGTTAACGCTTACTTTTAAAACACTAATTACTATTATAATTAACAATTATTTCAGAGAAACGATTATATAGAAAATTTAACAACCTCGATTGCCTTAATAGTCACATTTTCAGTTTTGTTACCAAAGCGTAAATGAAATAATTTTTTCCCCTCGAGTGAGAATCGAACCAACGACCGTTGCGTTTACAGTCAGATCCTGTCCCGCTGCGCCACGACGGTTGAAGGATAAATAAAGTACCTATATATTTGCCAAAGTGAATAAAATAATTAAGACAACGTTTTGTTTTTAGTGTTAAAATCTTTACAAATTTATGTTTGTAGTTCATTTCATATTGAATGCTAGCAAATATAAGCTTGTCAAATTTTGTTTTTTGTTGACAATAGTTGCAGACTCATGCGAAGCCCTCGATGTGCTAGCGCGATTTATACTTGACGAATATTTTTTAAATTAATATAAAAATTTTAATTTAGACCTATATTTTATAATTTTTCGCACAATAAAAATAATAAAACAAGGCGTTACTATATTAATTCTTTTATATATATCTAAGTACATATACAAATGTGTGTCACGATGACATGTTTTATATATGTAACTGAAGATTTTTTTTATATATTTACGATTGATTTATCATATGACATATCATATCCATAATAATTGCGAGTTTGTGTGAAAATTCCATGAACTCGTTGGGTTGTTTCCTTCTTATGTCATCTATCTATAGTTGTAAAGCTCATACGATCACCTCATCCTAAAAGCTTTTAGACTGTTTTTGTGATTCATATTATGTAGTTTCTTAGAAGTAATCAAATATAAAATATATTTGAAAAAATACTACTAGCATATCGTTATAAGTTCCTTGCATAAAAGTAAGCAACAGAGAGGAAGAGATATACTTATACTAGCGATCCTAGCGGAGACCACCTTGTATCTACATTGCGTTTATAGTAGCCAGAATTCAACAAATTGCATGTTAAATTGCGGATCTCAATACACCGCTATGTCTACTAGGGCAGAAAAATTAAAATAATTTATTTCTTTAAGTGAACATCGAACCCACAACTAACGTAACTAACAATAAGCTCATAAGTAAATTTTTCATATGTAAGGTTTAATAAAATTTTTTTAACAAAAACTACCGTGACAACTGTAGTATTTTGCTATGTACTAATAGCATTTCAATAGATATCTCCATATTCGTAGTTAAAGAGTATAAATATAAAGTATATTATTTCATATATATTGCAAACAAATACTCAATAACACTAATAGTCTTTCCAATATTGCTAAAGATAACATTAATTTAACAGATAAACTGCAAAACAAGAACCATTTATCTTAACTAAAAAGGATTTGCTAGAAAAACAAAATCATCCATTTAATAGAATTTGATAGTAAACGAGATAAAAATATAATTAAATTAATTTCATATTATTCTAAAAGCTTTAATGAGTCATTACTAATGTAATAATCAATCTCAGATGATGTTTACGACTAACGGTTTGAAATTTGATATACATACGTAGATTGTAGAATTATATGTCTAAACATATTATGTATATGTTATAGTAACATATATATATATATATATATATATATATATATATATATATATATATATATATATATATATATATATATATATATATATATATATATATATATATTTATGCTTTAAAAAGTTGTTATTATAGAAGAAAATCTAAGGATACCGTCCATGGTATCGTTCGAGTCCTGCTAAGGTAGAGGTAGGGTGAAATTTTTATAAATTTACTACAATATTTTTCTATTTTAATAATTAAAAAAGTTAACTTGTTCACCGTTTTCATATATCGGTTTATCAAAAATAAAATAAACTATAAAATACGATATGTGTGCCCTAAAATACCTAATACCTCAAAATCTCAGTTGCATATACACCAAAAATATTTATTTTCATCGTACAGTAATGTCACTTCAAAAACGTTCTAGCTAGCATTGCACATTTTCTAAAGTTGGTTAAAATTTGTTTTCCTCAAATAGATTGATTATCACAACGGTTCTGGTCACGTTGGGTCAGTAAACTGATTTTAGTTCTATGACGCATTCTAAGATAAATGAACTCTATTTAAATTTTCTACGAACATAAACAGGGTAATTCATTATAATATTTTATCTATGTGTATATATTTTGTGATATGGCATTTTTATGCTGACCACTTTGCCCCCTTTTAGAAGCTTAATAACGATGAACAGAATTCAACAGTAGGTATTTTTATATATATAAATGTACATACATATATGTAAAATGAGAACGTAATTCTGACATGACTGACTAACATTAAAGCTCCCAAAATATGAAAAGCTGGCTGAAATTAGACATGTATCGAAGAAATAAAGTTTCTATTTCTAAAAAAATTCTTTGGCTACGGGATTAAACTAGATTTTGCGTGGAACAATAAAATTAACTACGATTTTTTCCTTTAGCAAAATTTAGGTCACACATATATGTAAGTAAAACATTTCTAGAAAACGTGTAAAAATTTAAACTTAGTGGGATTTGAACCCCCGTCTCTTAGAAAAAGTCCAAGCGCTCTGACCACATACTTATATTCTAAAAATATTTCTTTTCCTTAGTGTGGAATAGTAGTTTAAAAATAATAAAAATATACCTAATTAGCCAAAAACATTTAAATCTTACTTAAGTACCTGGATTCTTTATAAATGCATATGTGATATTATGTATGTCCCACAAAATAGGTCATATTTCTAATGATAAAAGATTTACTCGGATTCTTATGCAAAAATAATCGATTATTTAAAACTGAATCATTCGTGACATTTCTGAGATTATTTTGATATTTAATTATTACTATTATTATTCAATAGCGTCCATTATATATATAGAGCAATACTATATATATATATATATATATATAATATATTATATATATATATATATATATTATATATATAATATATTATATATATATATATATATATATATATATATATATATATATATATATAATCAATATATTTATATATATATAGATATATAATATATATATATATATATAATATATATATATATAATTATATATATATATAATATAGTTATATTATATATATATATTATATACTATATATATATATATATAATATATATATATATATATATATATATATAATATATGATAGGTCTTTTTTATGCGGGGTCTGACAATATGGAAAAAACATCATTATTATAAAATTTTAAACGTAGCAGGATTAAACCCACGGTTTTAAAGATACAAATTAAAGCGCGTCTAACCAATTTAAGCCATACGTTATTATCAACTATGTCAAAACTCTTTTATCGCTTACCTAAATATATTAAAAAAAATCAATAGTTATTTTACTTTACTTTTTTCTTATGTCTAATATGCTCTACCGAATTCCGATGATAATTTTGAATATCTACATATTATATATATATATATATATATATATACCCTACTATATATATATATATATATATATATATATATATATATATTATATATATATATATATTTTATATATACTACCTATAATATATCTCTACTTATCTATATACTATATATCTCTTATTATATATAATATTATATATTCTATAATATTTATATATTATATATTATTATATATATAATCTACTATAATATATATCTATATCATAATATATTTAATATATCGACTATATATTAATCAGTATTATATTTAGTACGACCAGCAATCGTATGAAAACAATGAAACAGTTAATGGCAATTGGTATGCGTTATGTAACCACGTGCACAATAGAGTTGATTTATCACAGAGTAACAAGACATAGACAGTGAAGAAATAGACAATTTAATATAAAAGCTTATCAGTAATGAAAATCGTTGTGAACTCAAATTAAACTGGCTTTTGATTGACCTTTTGGTGGAGTGTTAGTTAGCTTAACAGTCATATCAGATTATGGATTCGAATTTTTCGTAATAAACGATATGCGTGTGAGTAAGTGAAACACTCTGTATTATACCCCAATTACTATATACAAGTGTATGTGTAGTAGGGTACTTTATATATGAAGTATATGGATATCGCAATAAGAGTCCTTATCGCTAAATGAGCTATCTCTTTCAGGCATCCTTTTGTAGTGTGTGAATCCTTTTGAAGAGTACTGAATATATGAATTACACCGTGAATTTGAAGATATATATATAATATATATATATATATATATATATATATATATATATATATATATATATATATATATATATATATATATATATATATATATATATAGTATAGTAGAATACATAGTCAATAATAAAATGTCTGTAAAATATTTAGTAAAATTCATTTTATAAGAAATGGTCAATAATATATGACCACAATATACACATAGTGTTTGTAGTGTAGACAATTCTAGGTAATTCTAGGAAAGTTACATAGAAATGATTTGTAAATATCAAGTAAGTTTTAATTGATCCAAGTATTTTATATTTAAATAATCAGCATGGGAATTAAATTTTAGTAAAAATAAGGCTTTACATTTCAGGAATCGATATTTCTCCTTCTTTTATAAGATATCGATATTTATTATAAAAGTGAAACTTACAATGAACTTATTTCACGGTCCTTTTAAAAACGGTTGTAAAATCGATTTTATTAATATTTAATTTCATACAAAATTTCGTTTCATAGCTTTCTTTTCGAATTATAGCATCACGTCGTACTGTCATCTCACCAAAATGTTAATCGTGAGCTCATTTATCTCTAACGCCTCCAGTAATATTTAATTTCAACGTTAGATAAACTTATAGAAAAATAACCAAAGCATAGAGTTCTAAAGTAAAATAAGAAAAAAATGATCACTTATAAAGTTGCCTATTAAAAATTTTATATTTAAAATGATATAAATTAGCTTTCGTATCTACGTATTAAATTTTACTTTTTTCTTTTTAAAACACTACCAAAGATAATAAATATAACTAACTTATTTGTTATATCTAAAGCGAAAGACTGAAGAATAATTTCATTGAATTGTATTACTCAAAGTACAGTCTACATATATTATGTATAGTATAATATAATAATTGCGCAATATAGCTTATTATTATCACGCTATACCCGAATATATAACAGGGAACATATGTGACTGTTGTGGGTTCGATTCCCACTTGGGGAGAATGATTTATTTAATTTCCTCGCTCTGGTAACAAGACAAAGCGCGGCGTTGTTCCGCCACTAAACACGCTGTTTTAAAGTTAGACGGAAAGTGGGAACGGAGTGACCTAACACTCGGTTCCCTCTGTCTCCCTGCTTTATGCGGGAAATAGCGTGAAAGCGTGAAACTTTTTTTTATATCATTATATTTATAGATATATCAATACTCTGTGCACAATGTGACTGAACTATTTGAGGTACAATATTTGAATATTACTTTATATTCATCTCGTGTAATCGAAATTCCATTTGGGTGTGATTTAAATAACAAATTAATTTTTAAATATCTTCGGTTCTATAATCTGTGTATAAAAGATATGGTATATTCTATAAAAGGTAAGTTGACGATAAATTAACTACTTTGAAAAGATTATTATTTTATTTAAATAAATATTAGACCAGAGGGCATAATGGCGTCGGTCTGTAAACGTCATGGTTGTGAGTTCGATTCCTATTAAGGGAAATGCTTTGCCTTTCATTATCTTCTTGGTACAAAGCGCTGCGTTAAGTTCCACCACTAAATAGTAATGTCCTTAAATCAGGTGGAAAGTGGATGACTAAGTGTCTTGCCACTAGGTTCTCTCTGCCTACTCTGATTTGCGGGATACAGCGTGAAGTGGATAATAATAATAATTATTATTTATTATTATAATGACTGTCATATGATGTGACACTAGCGATGAGTTTTAAAGTTTAATTACGTGTTAAGTCATCTAAAATTGACAATCTTGTATGACCATGACGACGCCATAGCCTGTGCTTATACCAAGCTTTGTTATATTTAAATATTTTATTTTTAATAAGTAATTATATATATATATATATATATATATATATATATATATATATATATATATATATATATATATATATATATATATATATATATATATATATATATATATATATATATATATATATATATATATATATATATATATATATATATATATATATATATCGATCCAGTTGAAAGTAAAAGATCAACTTAAGTTAAATATTCAAATATCAATTAAATAAATAAAATTTAATTGAAGAAGAAATAATTGAAATTGATAGTTGCCGTTTCGATTCCCACTCGAGGGAGTGAAATTTTTATAATTTCGCCGCTCTGGTCACATAAAGTGCACCGTTCAGCTTCACCACTTAACAAACGTTAAGTAAATATCTCGAATTTGGACGGAAAATGGAGAACAAAGTGTTATGAAACTAGACTACTTCTCTCAATCTATCCTGCTACGTGCGGGATAAAGCGTGAAGCTGTAAAAAACAAAATGAACAAGCTGCCCTTCTACTTGTAAATAAACAGAAGTACACACACACGCTAATAAAAACACGTAGGTAATTAGATGCGATCGCCGTAACAAGATTTATCGTCTTCATATAACCTAACGTGATTTATATTTTGACACTATGTAAGACAGTATGGCAGTAGATCGATGAGCGCTAATAAATCTCATTCATTATATCAATTAATTATTAAATTAATCAAATTATTTATGATATGTATTATATTATATTATATTATATTTTTAATGACTATGCTTTAGGTAATGTAACTTCAATATTCATTTACTTTAATATTTTGTTGAGAAAATGCTAAAATTATTATTTATTATTCTAAGTACCCACAGTAATCCTGACCGTGGGTATAGTGGGTTTAAATCGATTAATGGCATTTTACAGCTATATGACAGTGTATGGCACCGTCTGTTTCATGATTGAAAGTATTCAAGAGATAATACTGCGTTGATTTCTGCAAATACGTTCAACGGGCAATGTTTCTACTTGTTAGGGGACGCTCTCGATACAATGTAAACCTAAAGATCAGAATCTATAGATGATCAACTTGTATGTCGACGATTTCAAAATTGGAACTTGAAGTATTATCTTTAAGCGCTATTTTTTTTGTTTTATGAAAATAGCTGTGTTATCTCTGCTTAGAATAGATCTGATAATATGCTAGAATATTTTATTATTATGAAAAAAATCTTGGCATAATTTCTGGTATGACCAACGTTCGTCGATGACCAAATTCAATAAAATAAGTAAATTTTGACACCTGTTCTCTCACAATCTATACGAGCCGTACAATCTATACGTTCCTTGCTTTCTGTTTCATAACTGCTACACTTTGTAAGCGCCGTTGCATTTTTTCGACAGGTTGTGTGACGTCACGGTTACCAAATAACAGCAAACCGCTCGACCGGTCCATTATGAAAGGCGTGGCTGACGAAACCACCTGTTCTTGATTATATTATACTAAAATCTATTCAATTTATATTTTTATTTAAAAATATATGTAAAAACTACATATACTTTTTCATATATTGCGTACTATTTGGAGTCGAAATTATTATTATTATTTTTTTATACATAAGCAGTCAATGCGACGCGCGTGCTGTGGGGTTCGATTCCCAGTCGGGGGAATGAATTATTTAATTACCTCGCTCTGGCGCAATGTCTAGAAAATTGAGCGAATAAGTAGGGGATGGAGTGTCTTAACGCTAGCTTCCTTCTGCCTACGGTCCGCTCTTTGCACTCTACTAAGTGCGGGATATAGCAGGAAGCAATTTTTATACATTTTAAATATACCTCTTTTACCAGATCAACCATACATTACCACAAACTACAGCAAAATATTCTAAATGTTGGGTTCCCAAAAAAAGTATATAATACCAAAATGTACGCAATTAATCCTGTAAAAGAGTTTCATTTAAAATTAACGATGCAATTTTGAATAATAATATTGCAATTAAAAGTTTCTTGAAGTATTTTTAATAACATTGGCTAATATCAATATTACTTCTTAATTAAACATTATGTATCCCTAATAGCAATCAAGTATCCAAACGGCTTGTTAATTGAAAGGATAACAATATTTATTGGATTTAAAAAGTAATTTCACTAAATACAGATTCGCAAAGCAATTGTAATAATAAATTAATTTAAGTGAGGTTTTTTATATTTTTTTTTCTGAAAGCATTGTTTTTGGTGCCAAAGGATGGGAAACCTATAAAAAATATAGCGCCAAATGCTACTATTCCGTATGACTCTTTATGCGCTTTTTCAGTCTACGAAGGGATAAGCTAAGGGAACTTCATTTAAAGACACTCTTTTCTTCACTTTTCATTCGAAACCGTGATATTATATCTTGAGTCACGCAGTTTAACGCCGCACTTCATCTTGTTAAAGCAGTAAAATTAAACAATTCATACTCGTAATCGAACTCGTGATGGGGATCGAACGCATGTATGCATCGCCTTTACTGTAAGACAATGTTCCGTTGTGCCACCATGGCCTCATTAATTATATTTAAATATAACCAATTTCTATTTCCTATATTGGTACTGATTTTTTTTTAATAAAAAACTAAATTTAATATTCCAAATACTAATTTGCTAGAAGACTTAAAAAAAATTACTTACCTTATCATTAAAAGAATATGTGGAACAGAATGAGCAGAGAAGGACTATAGCTGAGAGCCAGTGGGCCGACACTTGTCGTGTCGCTTCCATGGTGAAACTGTAACAAAAACATAAAAATTTAAAACATTTAAAATATTGTTTTATCTTTATTTTCTTTAGCTTCTCGCTTTATCCTGCATATACTTAGTAGTGGAGAAAAATTTAAAAAAAACACAATATAAATAATAAAATAAAAAGAACAGGTCAATAATATATGTTACTAATAAAGTGTTAAATGAATTGGATGATCTATCTTAACTCAGTTACTTTTTAAGTTATCTTACGATTATATTGGTATCCATCCAAATATGTTTATTGACACGAAAGTATGAATTCATTTTATTTTAGTATGTATTTATAAGATTATAATTAGAAAAATACGTAATACAGTTTAAACGTAGCGTACTTTTTTCCTTTAGAGGCTATAATAAAATCAGAATCGTTATTATCGTTGTCAGCTTTTTTTAGCTTTACTTTTTACCAAAGGGAACCTAGTGTAAAGAGATTCGTTGGAGAAATCAACGCCGCGCTTTATCTTGTTACCAGAGCAAGGAAAATAAAAATAATTCGTTATCCCCGGTCAGGAATTGATTTCAAGTTTCTGGCATTTACAGTCATATGTTTTGTCGCTTTTACAGTGGGTTTTCAACGTCCACTATTGGACATAGATTCCCCCAAGGATTCCTCTAATAATGATCAGTTTTGCGTTTCCCAAAAGAAAATATAAACATTAACAAACATTTTTAATCAAACATTGATATATTTCAAAATAAAAGTCGATCGATTGCTTTGGACACGCGATCCTCTTGCTCGGTGGTGGTCGGTTGTTTGAAATATGAATTTAATATTTGCTTACCGGTCTTATTGATTAATACGAATTATGACGTTGCTCAGGGGTGTCAATTTAAAAATTATAATATAATTAAATTTAGCATTTTTAGAAAAACTAACATAACTAACAAGGAAAACGTTATTTTATCTAAATATTGATAAATTGTAACAAAAAAAAAATACTATAAATAATTGAAAAGATATATTACCGCCAACCCTATACAAAATGCTGAAATATAAAATAAAAAAGGCATAGATTAATAACGATATGCGCAAACAAAACGGGAGGCCGTCGACCGTTGCACAAAAGGACACTCGCTGTCTCTTCTCAGAAGTCCGAGCTAAATATTAATAAAGCTTTAGTTTAATACATACTTGTTTATGTACAGTTAGCCACGCTTAAAGTTAAGCTTTTAAGTTTTCCTTGTATTGTCTTTAAAGTATATTTGTTTCTTTTTATTCTGTATAATGTACTGAAATTGTAAAATACGAATATTCGTCTTTCTTATTTTTAGTTCCATATTACTAAATCTGTGCTTCCGACACATTCCGTTTTATTTATATAAATCATTATTATTTATTAGACGAGCCGATTTCGTGTTTTTGGTTTCATTTAGTATTCGTCTAACAAGATGACTTACGAATTACATTTTAATGTATTTTGTTAGAAATTTGTTATGTCCATTCATAATTAAAAAAATATTTAGTATTTTCTGATTTACAAAGTTGAAGTCAATTAGAACACAATATTCTTGTTTGCACATGAGATTAAGAACATGTTGATAAAGATTAAGAACTAGAGAGACGGACTTGTATAAAAATATATGTTTTTCATACAACACAATCTGTGGGCGACATTTGTACTAGTAAGCGTAGTATTAGTAGTAAGTTGCAGCGTTTCATTCATTTTTAATCTGTCACCAATATAGGAATGTATATTATAAAAAAATAATAAGAAGAACCGTTGCCATAGCAACATGTATGTCACGTTTTGCAAAAGTGTGTGTTGTCAAACATATCGTAGTGTGTGTTTATTTTATTAATTTAAAGTATTTCTAATGCATTATTAATAATATATTAACTTATCATACAAAGTTTAAGTATGCTAAATAAGATTTTACTTCACGTATTAATATATAAGTACAGATTATATAGATCGACTATAAAAATAGAAGAAAAAAAACAACAGTTACATATAAAATAATTCAAATTGCATTATTTGCAATATACACTCGTCATATAAATAAATAATCATCGAACAGTATCTGCGATAAAGACAATATGCCCTTGGAAGTAGAGGAAGTGAAAATAAAGGTCACCATATAAACGGTCAACCAACCTGTTGCATGGAGACTTTACGAAGATTGTTTATCGTTTACTTTGAATGAGTCGACTAAAGTGTATGTATACATATGTACATTATACTTTAAGGCAGCATCCAAAGAGGATTCATTGGAAATTTTTTGCGGAATAACTTTGAGCATTTAAATTAATTACCTTATTCTATACATAATCGGTAGTGTTTTCATAAAGTTGAAAGTGATGAAAGATTAGAAAGAAATTTGGCTTATTAATTTAATATTCAATATTTTAATGATTTTTAAAGTGTTAATCCGCATTATCTTGGAAACTTGGACGGTTTCCATGAGACGCGGTTCAAATCTCGCTGCGTTCATTTTTTTATATGTTTGCTTTAAGTAGTTTTTTAATTAATATTGTTAAAAAAAAATCATTTTATAAGTTATTTAACAACAGCTTACTGCAGTATTTATAATTTTTTTAAAACGTAAATATGAAAACGTATAAAAAACGTAGGAAACTAACAAATGTACCGATAACATAAAAAGTTATATACATAAAAGAGTTACAGTTAAACATTTCTTTTTTGCGTTTCATACAATCTTGTTTCTTTCACATAGTAACCGTTACCACGTGTCCTTTCTTCAACAAATTATTTCCATAAATGTAAATGTACAAACTGTTATTTAACACGAAACATTGAAATATTTCAATAAAATTTATTAATACGATAAGGAAAATTAGATACGGCTCTGTTTGATTATTTTAGTATTATTTTATCGGATGTGAAATAAATTTTAATACTGTGAATTTTGGAAAACGTCCAAGTCCAAGTGCTCATAGGTATCAAATGCGTTAGGCATTAATGTTTGTATTTTTCTTTTTGTCAATAATATTTTTTTGTGTATGCTTTAGATATATATAGATAGAGGCTAAGCCTCATTTGCTGTACTCAATAAGAAATGATCATATCGATTATTATTTATTTCCAAAAATTACTTACAGTACAAAGTATAATATTTAGAATATAAACGGTTTCTTGATTTAGTTAGAGAAATGCTCTAATCGCAATTAATTTTGTGTGGGATTTATCGATTTAACAAGGAAGGCTAAGGCTAGCCTAAGACTTTATTACATTAATCGTTGCAGTGTAATTCACTGTAGCTGCGTTCAGAGTTATTTCATGCGCTTTTAATAATATGCAACTTATAGCGATTTTCATTAGTCTAATTTATTAAGTCAATTTGAGTTTTCTACAAAAATAACGTCCACGAAGTAGCGATAAATCACTAAATCCCCACCGAGTTTGACTAATTTGCTTGCGTACAGCGAAAAATGTATAAAGATAACATAATAGATAAAATTACAATATTATTGAAATGACTGACCAATAAATTTATAAATACTTAATATAATGTGAGACATGAGGTATGACCCCTATTTAAATGTTTTCTTCACATCCGCGACTGTCGCATCTCTTAACGCGCATCCCATAAATTACTGCAATTGTAATAAATTGCGAATAAAAAGTTACGTAACAAACGGCCGAGTCTTTATCCTGGTAATTGGACAGACCTGATTTATTATCGGATTCATTGTAATAATAACTTGTATACACTTCAAGTTAATTGTTTAGTAATAATCGATTAAATCATCGATTTTTATTTTTTTTTTATTTTAATATAAAATTTTATTTTTAAGCCTTTTTATAATATATTGTAGATAGAGTAATTTATTAGCGTATGACAATAGCGCTGCTTGATTATTTTTATTAAATATGGTAGAAAATATTTGAATAAATTCACCTTTTCAAATTATATGTGCAGTTAATTAAAAAGATTATTCAGGCTGAGCATTAGAACGTAAATCGATATAACTTAGTAAAATCGGTATCGATAAGACAATATCTTCTAAAATAAATATTAGTATGTAATAAGGCTTTTGCAAAACCTATTATTTTGTTAAGTATTACAAAAACCTACATTTAGTTTCGTCTATGTTTAACTTATTTCCTTGTGTCAATTCCAATAAGCGGTGACACAGACAGATGATATTTAAAGATATTTTGTTGAATACGAGACTAAAAATCTTTCAAATATCAATTATGAATACTTAGCGCAAATTGTTATGTAATCGCTAGTCGCCGTGAAGTCAATGAATTTCACATGATAGTGAAAATTGACGCCTCGGTAACGTTGTTGGATATGTTTTTTAACGAGTGCGTTGGTACTGACAACAGATACGATGCAAGTTTTGTAGCAAATTTTGCTAGCAAATTTTGTATTGATAACATTGATCGACCGTCGTGACTCGGTGGCATAGCGTTTGTTAGCGCGACTGGTGACGGTTCGAATTAACTAAGTGCAATTTAACACTTGGTTTTCACCGTCTATACAGCGTATATAACTATATATATGTACAGTGTAAAATAAAAAAAATGCATTGACAATTTAGATATGACTAAGTTCATTATTTGTCGATTTTACAAGCATATTTTATAAAATAGTATAAGTCATAAAATATAACAGAGAATAGTTTTTTTTTTATATAACAGTACCGACTCTGATTGATATTGAGTATGTGATAACATGATATAGATAAAAAAGGCACCATAGAGAGAATTTAATTTATATATGCACAATAGTTACTAACAAGCGTATCCATAGCCAATATTATTAAGCACTATTTAACAAATGACACGCAATTAACCACATACCCGTCAATGCTGCGCCCATGGAAGACAAAGTACCATGACATCACGCGGATGCAAATCCTGACTGTAGCCAGGAAGGGTCGGTAGGAAACGTCGACATAAATAATAGCTTCATATATTAATTAACTGTTCCACCTTGACTAGAGGTAGAATTGAGATGTCCCATAGATTTATCTCATCTCGAGCTAACTGATGAGTATTGATCACAGTGTATGCTAATTTGACATCTGAATTTTTTTTATTGTTAGATAAATTGAAATATATGTTAATTAATGTACTACATATGTTTTGTAATTAATAATGTGCGCTGTTGAATATATGTTTTTGTGTTATGTTTTAATTTTAAAGTTCAATGAGAAGGTCGTGCTCGTATATCATCTGTGACACGGCACTATTATCAAGCAGGTAAATAAAACACTACTAAGTATTTCTTAATGGGCAAATGAATACTTTCATACCATTGAAGGTACTCAATGAAACTTTACCGCTTGTTAAAAAAGTATATAATAGTAATTACTTATTGAGATATATGGAACCAGATGGTTCTTAGAAGTTGTTACCTATATATTAAATGTCTAACTTTCTGATCCTTTATTTATTCTTGTTTTTATCTTCACGCTGTATCCTGCATATTTAGCAGGGCAGGCAGAGGCTTTGTAGTGTTAAAATACTTCGTTTTTCGCTTTCTGCCCATAGCATAGAAAATGAAAATAATTCATTTTCCCCAAGTGGAAATCAAACCCATAATCGTCGCGTCAGACACTCTGCCACTGCGACACGATAGCATTTATCAGGATAAACATGTGACTTTCACGAGTAAGTCCAAAAAAAATATATAATATATGCTAGTGAAGAGAAAAGATTCTAGATATCATGAAAACTCTCTTTATATAAACATCGCTTAATATTTCAAAATAAACGTATAATATAAAAAAGCCGATATTATGCATGAGATAAATAAATTAATAAATAACGGCCCCAGACAGCGAATTCTGTACAACCAGACAAAAAAATGTTTAGGTAGAATAAATCGTTTTTACACCTGGTGAAGCCAGCCGGCCGTAATAAAAATCGAGTGACCGAATTTTAGCGACGTGGTTGTGTAAGAGATATCTTTGATTGTGAAAGGTATCGTTCAAAAATATTTGCATCTGCTATTGTATGCTTATCAACATATTTCTTTATGTAATTATGTATATTTATGTATGTAATTATAATACTTTTTATTCCAGTAAAATTCGGACTTGCCTGCCTTGAACTGCTCACAGTGGTTGTAAGTTGAAATCCCATTTAAGAAAATATATATAGAGGTAGCCAAAAGCTACGCATACCTCTTTCGTCTTGTCCATTGTCATAAACCTTCGTACAAGATCTTCATACATGGAGAGCACCAGATGATCCTCATCTGTACACCTCCAGTATCATTGACACTGTGTTCTTGAAGGTCAACCGAGTTTTCTTTTTACCACTAATTCTTGCATAATCTACTTTACTTGTTTAATATAAATCATTTCTAAATATTTAAATAACTCAATGGCATATTTAAATAATCAAATTAAACGGATGACAACAAAGCGACAGACCGATTGTTAATTATTTATACATTGACCTAATTTAATTTGTTCATTAACATAATACATAATTGAGGTTTTGACCAAAGCTGGAGAAGTGGAGAAGGTTGTTTTTTTTTTTTTATTTTGTGTTAAATTCATAAACATGCCGCATGTTCGTTTATACAATGTCTGTTAAAAAGGGCCGAAATTCCTTCACGTATATAAAATATAAACAGTACGATAGTAGTACGATATATAATATATAAACAATAGCCAAAATATACTAACTTATATGCATTTTTCATACTATAATTTACTTATTACTTATAATGATTTGTTTAGTACAAAACATTAACCGCTAAAATATATTAATCACATCTCAGTTTAATGTAAAAATTTAAACTCTAAAAATACAACTTCATATTATACTATCAAGTTTTTCTTTATAGATAGTATCTCAACCTCGACCACCGGAGTTTTTAAAGTAAAAATTTTGCTAATTGGACACGACGTAAAACAAACATTTTAAACAGTTTAGAAGTGGTAAATGGCCATGTAATAATATAACATTTGTTCGTAAAGTTATACATTTTATAGTGTAATTATCTATACTAGAGGAATTGACGCGTGAAATACGCGTTGCCATAGCAACGTGTATGTCACTTTATACAAAAGTTATTTTGTTATACATATGGTAGTGTGTGTAATGTTTTATTCATTGATTTAATGTACTTTATAAGTATTATTATTGAAAAATATTGGAGTTCTGAAAATCTCCTACACATAAACTATAAGTATGCCAAATTTCACACTGCTCCGATCGCGCAGTTTTTGTAAAAATGAATCCAATGTTTTTGCTTCACGTATTAATATATAGATATTTATAGTATTTTTTTACATGCATATTATAAACTTGAAAAATGTATGTGATTGTACTCGTATGTAATAATCTGAAGAACTACAGCTATTATTGAAGTCCACTGTAGTGTACCTGATGAATATGTTATATGTCAAATCCAACAATTAGTATTTCCATTAGTACATACGGGTGAAGTAGTAAAAGCTAGTCTTACATACTATCTCAAGAAACTTAAATTAGAAACGTTTAATGTTACTTAATCAAATTTATAAAGACTTCTGCGAAATTATACTATAAATTGGGTATGTCTGTCGAACATCTATCTATAGTATCTTCATAATAAAGCGCACTTCTCATTGGCTATATTTAATAGAGGTGATTACAGAATTATTAAATTCTGTAGTATAAAATAAATTGACCAATAATGAATAAATAATATTTATTATTGAGCGTTATTTATTTTATTTCGTGGTACATTGTAAATTATCATTTTGCAGGTACTGAGTTCTTTTCTAAATTAAATTATTTTTAAGCTTAAATAAATAAATAATTTAATCAATCAATGAGGTTATTGTAGTGCAGTCTCTGATTGTAAATTGTGTTGAAAGTTATGTAATGTAATTATGGTTGTAAGGTTCTATACTGTAATTTTTATAAAGGTAAGTCGGCGTTGAATAAAAAAAAATAGGATAATATAAAATTAGCTTAGCTTTGTTTACTAATTTTATTTAACTAGCAATAGTTAATGGCTTGTATTGCATCAAATAAAATTAATTTAGAGTGAGATTTTTATTAATTAATTTCTATTTTACAAAAGGTAACCCGATAGAAATCGTGTTATATGCACACTTCGCCACTGATATATAAAGAAATGGTATACATACACTACTTTCTCAGCTTATAGGCGAGATCGACTTACAGCTTATATTTTTTATGTTTTGAATTCATTTATCTCGATCACTTTACTATTCAACATTTAATGAATGTGGAAGATGAAGTTTGTTTTGACACTGTCTGTTCTCGAGCTACCTTAAAAAAATAGGCAGCGCGATAGAAATTGTAAGCCGAACACTTTACAAAACAGTGTGTTTATTTAGTTTGAAATTTCTAACTAATGTTTATTTAGTGTGAACTAAAGCTAAATAAAATGAATAATTAGTAATATTTTACTGTAATCGTATAGCCTTGCCTACAAAATTATAAGTCCATCTCATACTTCATTTATACGAGTATGTGTATGTAATAAATATCGTAAATACTATTTCTGTTACTTTCAATTCTGTGATACGTCTGTATAAATTGTCGCTGCGTTTAAATAAACTTTACCGTTCACCGATTACTTATATCAGATAAAGAACCATGTCGTTGAACCTATCCAATGAAAATTGGAGTAAAGTATATAAATGTAAATATGTAAAGGAGTATAGAAAGTCGAATTTATTATGCAACTAATCAATCCTTATTTAAAATGTATTTAATGCATTTGAAATATATTAAATTCATAAAGCGCACTACAATATTTTTTTATGAATTGCTCTGGAATCGCATATTTAATGTGTCAAAGGTGCCTCTAGAAAATTATATAATTATGTACAAATACATTAAATCAATAATAAAATTAGATACATTTAAGGATGCAATATGTAGCTTGACAATTTATTATGAACTGCAACCGTGTTTACCTTCTAAATTAAAAAAAAGGCAAACGAAAAGAAAATTAAGAAATATCACATATTTTAACCTATAATGATGCCTACAACAATCCATTGCATTAATACGTACATACATGCATAGTTTATTGTCACTTACACTTGCTGTATACACTGCCGAGTCCCCAGAGTCAAATGAAACACTTTTATGTAACATTTATTTGCATTTAATAGATAATAATCTTGACCCACTTTGAGCTACAAATATATGAATATGAAAAATATGAAAAAGTGGGGACGCAAGCTCGTAAATTAGGTGGATTCTTCTTTACTTTAATGGTTTTTGGCCACAACAAATTTAGGCTATGCAGTGTTTTCACTTATTTACTTTTTTGAATACAAATTAACATTATTTAAGCGACATACAAAACTACAAAGCTACTATGATTTTTGGTTTGGTGACGATAGTGTTTATCGGTTTCAGAAATGTATGTAAATGTCAATCATATATCAACTGAGGGCAGTTATGGAGGGCCACATATATGTATTATATATGTAGCCCTCCATAACTGCCCTCAGTTGATATATGCTTGACATTTACATACATTTCTGAAACCGATAAAGACTATTGTCACCAAACCAAAAATCATAGTAGCTTTGTAGTTTTGTATGTCGCTTAAATAATTATAATAATATTATATCATAAACCGAAACTTAATTAAAAAAAAAGTAATTTAGAACGTAGTGATATAACATTAGATTTTCACGCAAAACTGTACGAAAAAAAATTACAAAAAAATTATATCAAATTTCTGCTTTATAATACACAAATCACATATAAAATGTTTTTATAACAGATAAAATATAATTTTACTATGTTAATTGTTTAACAAAACCTACTATATGGACATTCCATTTTATTTATTATAATCATTATATTCTAGAAATATAATTAATATTTAATTTATTCGTTGCCCTAGTTTACATTTATGTAAGATTATGCAAAATGTAAGAGTAACTTTTAGCATCAAATTATGCGAAGTTTTTATGATATGTTTATATTATTAAATGTAACTATTGAGGCCATCGGGGCGCATAAAGACAGCGTCTTACTATAAACGCGATAGTTATCGGTTCGATACCTACTCGGGGGAATTATTTAGTAAAAACCAATTTTCCTTCGTTGCTATGTGGTAGACAAAGTGTGGCGTTGGGTTGATGTCGGAATTTCTCTTATAATGGAGAAACCCAATCCAAATTCAAACAATAACCCAATTCGTCGTGGCGCAGAGGTATAGCGTCTGCCTTAACTCGACGGTTTGTAGATTCGATTCCGACTCGGAGATAATGAAATATTTTCATTTACTACCCTATGATAACAAGGCAAAGCTCGGCGTTGAGTTCCGCCACTCAAAGGAAGTGCGGAACGGAAAGCGGGCAACGGAATATCTTAACACTAGGATCCTTCAGCCTACGGTTCCCTCTGTCTACTCTGCTATGTGCGGGATACAGCGTGAAGAAATCAATTGGCACACAAAAGAAATCATTGTATGGCGCTT